>CM076583.1:1016161437-1016509726 GCA_034641835.2 Pinus albicaulis
AAGGGCGTCAAGAAGATTTGACCCCATGATCTCCCAACTCGCAAGGTACTTAGCAACGAGAACTCGAACAACTAAGTTAACCCTTGCTATTAAAACCGTACTTTCAGTTAATAATAGATAGAAAATACATTTTGTACATACACACTGTAACATATGCATTCTCCCTCAATATGTCCAGATCCATGAGTTAATGTACAAAATTCAAAAGTATATGCCTAAAGCATAACAGATAAATACCAAGTGTACCATAATAATGTACATACAAAGCAGTGAAAAAATAACAACAAAAAAGTAAATATTGGGGAAGATCAAAAAGCAATGATCTTCCCCTTCTTTACAATCTTTTTTTCGATCTGCTTCCAAACCCCTATGCTACGGCCAATTGGAACCAAAGCCAAAGAATACTTAGATATATTTGGAGGATGATCCTTGTTTGAGTCTTAGCTCTTAGATACATGGACACATTTGTTTCCCCTCAAACCTTCCTCCATGTGTGTCTCATTAGTTTTTTGTTTAGAAATCGTGAGAGTTTCAATATCTACCATGTTCTGTTTAGGAGAAGCATCATCCTGTGCCACCACACCCCAGTTGTGTGTAAGCCATGATGTATATAAGCATCCTCTTCTGATTAGACTGGTTGGTTTTCCAGAATGGTCTTCTCCTCATCAGTTGATAGGTGAGAATTTGTATACATCCAACCATTTTTTGAATTTGTCAGCCTCTTCTTCTTTTTTGGGTTCTTTTTGGCCCAGGAACATGTGTTCTATAAACGGCCAATTTGAAAATATTCTTGACATCTAAAAGTCGTGTTTTCATAATCTAAAACTTAGGTCCAACTAAAGTATTGATGTTTCATTTTTATATGACCAAGAAGGCATTTACTAAGGTCAATATCTACACATATTTTGATGAATGTAAAAATATCTTTCTCTATCCTTTCATTATACATTTTCTTGAATTTCACAAGTGTGTTCCTAATGTCCTCTATGAACCTGGGGTGGTAGAATGGAAGGGGAAGATTTGGGAGCCTCACCCAAACTGACATAGTAGAAACCACCATAGTTGTGGCATCAAATTCAGGGAACCATGGTAGTAATGAAAAGGCCTACATTACCCCCAAAACCATGGTTCATCATTTAGTACAATATCCATTTATTTTTGTGTGTCATATTGAAAAATGGAAAAACTTTAGAGCATAAGTAAATGTCATAGTTTAGCATCCAAAGGGTTAATATCCATTGGTGAAGAGCCTTTGGTTTGGTCTAAAATCCATTAAATATACAAATGTCAGCCTTTTATTTGAGAGCAGAAAAGAGAGTGGTTACCTCTAAAATATATACATCCATTTTAGGAGCATTCTCCATTTGTTCAACAATGTATGGTCCACGATTATTTTTGATCTCGGGTCCAATTTTATTTTGAGGAATACCAATAGGAAGGGAATGCTTTACCTTGTTGCATCCTTGTATGAAGGTGATCCATTTTGAGTCTCGAACCCTGGAGCACCACCACACAAGCGTAAATTCAGAATAATGGAAGAATTCATGTATATACCATTGTCTTAGATCTTAGTACAATCTTGTAGTAAAATCCCTTCATATATGAGATTTTGATACTCAACAGCAATATACCACTTATTCTTGATATTATGTTTTAGGTCATAAATGGTATATGTAGCATTTATCCACAACATATTTATCTTCACATGAATTATTTTTATGAAAACCTAGAAAGTAAAAAATTCCTCCTGAGACAGAGAAATGACATGTGCCATCCAGAGAGGGCCAGTTTCCATTTTATGTGGTATTATAGCCCCATAGGTGTTAGGTATGTCGTCGTTCATCTGCTCTGGCACACCCTTCGCCCAAAGAGTACACGAACTAGTCTTTTATATCCTATGACCATTCAGTCACCAAAATAGAGAAATTTAAACATATAGATGCATAAGACAGTAGTACTCGAACTTGCTCCATCCTGCATTACTGATAGCACCAACTTGTGCATTTTATGGAAAAACCAGATAAAAATGAAAAGAGTTTAAACCTTTAAAGCAAAAGAAACAAAATCTTCCCCTCTCACGCCCACACCATATCTACTGAGAAAATTGTTGTGGGATTTACGTCATTTTGGGGGAAAATATCATCAATAAATAGACCCCTAACAGACGAAGATCGTCATGAGGCAGTAGCAGGTTTCTCACCCACAAATGTTTGTGCATTGTAACGTAGGGAAAGCCCCATAAACCCATCCGTAAGTCCAAAATATACCCAACCATGGACTAGAGCAGAGACGGGCAAGTCCACACCATGCTAAAGGCCATCAAAACCAACCAGGGCGATAAGATATTTTTCGACGATGCATCCTTTGACCCTGAAAATGTTTAAAACCCTAGGAAGTTTCACAATCACCATCACTCCAATCTTTTTATTGTTATAATACCATATCAAATTTTCAACTCTAATGTTACAAATCTTTAATACATGTTGTTGGATAAATTTTGACCTAGAAAAATAAAATTTACATTTATATCACATTTTATAACTTCTTTTTATTTTTGAACTAAGATAAATGTAATCTATTTCTTTTTATATAATCCTTCATTATTTCATAATTATCTCAAATTATTTACTATACAAAACATAGACCAGAATCAATAAATCTAAATTCAAAGTGCACTATATTTCAATACATAACATACACCACCCTACAATGTTGTATTAGCCAAATAATTCAATACATTAATAATCATATTTGTTCAAAATTTATATAAAAACCTTAAAAATCTCAAATTTAGACTTTTATACTATATACTTACACTCTTTGCAAAATAGTAGTTTAAAAATAAACAATATTACAAACAATCCTTTATTATAACTTCAATAATACTAAAATAAACATATAAAAATCATTGTAATTTGGATAATATTAAAAGAAACAAGAGCTACCTAGTGACATATCACTCTTTATTTGTACTGCTAAATTTTGTATATATAAATTTTAGTTTGTTTAGTTAAAATGATATAGCAAAAGCACTAATCATATCAACATTACAACTAATTATTGAAAGAGCTCAAAAGCAAAATTGATTAAACAACATCCTTAATAATAACTTCAATGAAAATAATCAGTATTATATAACTATATGCAAACTTTAAATAAACAAAATTTATTTGATAAATACATTATTTTTTTTTTAATAATATTATAGCATAAAAAAACAAACAAAAACAATTAACTCAATTTTAACAAACAAAAACAATTAACTCAAATTTAGTTGGTAATTGATTGAATAAAACACTATATTTGTAATGCTGAGCAATTATCTTTATATTCAAAGTCATGAAAATTCTAATGGTCATTTGGAGAATACTCCGGGGCCGTGGCACTCACCATCACAACCTAACAACCAAAATTAAATATAATTTAAAATTAAAAGATCTAGATCTCATCTGGCGTTTTATGAATTTATTAATAGAAAAATTGTTTTTTAAAAAGTTGCAAAGGGATGAAGTTTAATTTTTAAATAAAGAAGCATTAAAATATATATTAAAATAATTTTTTTTAAATATAAGATATTTTATAAATTAAATATAGAAAATGATAAAAGAATTTTTTTTTAAATAAATTAAAATATATAAATATCTAAAATTTAAATAAATTTAATATATTATTTGTAACTATAAAAAGAATAGAGTATTTTTTTCCAATTTAGTTAAAAAATTCTTAAAATTATAATTATATTGAATTAATAAAATTTTAGATTTATTAATACATTTAATATATTATTTGTAACTATAAAAAGAATAGAGTATTTTTTTCCAATTTAATTAAAAAATTCTTAAAATTATAATTATATTGAATTAATAAAATTTTAGATGTATTAATACATTTAAGGTAAAAAATAAAATCATAACAATTAGGAAAATATATTTGTTTTCTAAACTTTGTAATCTTAATAATAGAATCCTAAAATAATAGATAAATAAACCCAGCAAACTAGCAAGTCAATCATATGTAAATTAAAAAATGCCATGACTAAAGTTTGTATAATCAAATCTAAAAAATAGTTTTTTCAAGGATACATATCTAAATCCAGTCAAAATAGCTAACAATCATTTCAAAAACATTTTCATATATATGGTGGTACCATAACACTCTTCTGGTATACGATCTAAAAATACATGTCATGCATCCAATATTACATAACAAAGCTGAATTTTAACAAGCTTAAGAGAAGTCAAATTACTCCAAAATATTTACAACTTTAACTGCTAGTGTAATTCACCTCGTCAACTTCTAGATTTGTGGGGTGATTGCTTGCCTATATAATGAATTTGGACTTCACCTTACTAGCATTCTCCATGTGAACAATATGAAATAGCTATCAAATTACTAAATTAACATCTCTACTTTGCGAAAATAAGAGTGATTATGGAATATATGTAAAAAAACTAATTCTCAACAAAGTAGCCTATGCAATGCAATGCATTTTCAATTGAATTTAAAAGTACTTTCAAATCCATGTCAACTTCCAAATCCCAGATGCTTCCCAAAATGTCATTGAGTGCTACAATTTTTCCTAAGTTCAACTGCCCAAAAACCGACATTTCCAAAACCCTGAAATGGCCAAAGTGGTTGTGGTTCAAGAATAATGTATTTCAATCTGTAATGGTTCGAATCCCCTCAAATTGATGTTATTTCCATATTTACGTAGCCAATTTCATTTCATTTCAGTTAGTGTCCCCAAATATCCTTTAAGTAAAGCAAATGCATGGAATGAGTTTCTTTGATGCAATTATTGCAAGCGGTAAATTCAATGAAGGGCAAGCAATATGTGTTTTTTTAATGCGGCTAAACTTACATTCACAATTAAGGCTCATGAGAAAACAATATACCCAGATTAAAAAACGTTGACGTGAGATGCTTTTACCATGGACAACCAACAAAAGCTTATGTTGCATACATAACATCTCTACCAGTTGTAGCATCCCTCCCAAGGGATCCACTAGATCCTACCCATCACAAAAACCGTAGGAATACTCTTCAGTGTACCAAAAAAAACTTTCAAATGTAGCATGTTTATTGCAAGAAATCAGTAAACTTTTTGTTTATAATAAAAACGATTGAAGTTGGGTGAGCGTCCAAAATTACCACAAAAGTTTACAGAATGAAGAACTCCCTAAGAGCTCTGAATTTGATCCCTGGCAGAAACTATAACGTGACAAATTTGCTTGGAAAAATTGCATGTTTTGGTCTTAAGGAACTTAGAATTACGAAATGTGAAACACTCTCGTTCATATATTGCGCCCTCGAATTAGCATTGCCTTGAAGGCACTCTAAAACTTTCAAACATGTTATGAAATGCAACAATGACTGGATTTAATTTACTTGACTATTCGCCACTAACGCTCTGCTTCATTTTATTTTACTGGTAAAACATTCAGAAACGTTACGAACACTCAACAAATTTAATTAATTAATATCTTGAACAATCAAATTCACGATTTTGAAAACTAGGCGACGATGCAGTGGCAAGCTCAATGGGTTTCCATTAAAATTGCTAGATAAAATGGCACAACGTTTGGGCAAGCGAATAATTTGGTAAAGCTTTACTTGAAAATAGGTAGAGAGCGGTAATATTTTGGCGGGCAAACGATATAACAAAATTTCACTCGAAAATAGGTAAATATCAGTAATGTCTAGGAGACCGATCAATGATATATGAAAGTTTTAGTTCAAGAAAAATTAAAGCACATATTTTGCACTAGTAAATTATCTGATGAACCAGATGTTGCTACCACGATCAACAAACTGCATCAAAATTCAGTTAAAAACAATGGAACAAAGATTTCAAAATAACAACTCAACAAACTCAAAAATAAGAAAAAGAAAAGAACTACGAGGTAAAATTACCATCCAAAGCAGTCCCGCCTTGCAAAATTGCAAATATGAAATGTTGTTTCATTGAATCTAAGTTTTTCCCTATCGACAGGCTAACAGTGGTGGGATTGTTATCACAATAGGAAATCTTAGCAAGAAATTTTGGAGAGGAGAAAAATGGAGCGATGACTGTTGGAGTAATCATTACACTTCTATGGAATCCGTAATTCTTATTTTGGGATTTTAGTTATCGGTTTGGAAGTTTACCAATATCTGCAGATTTTGGTGTAAAGGCAAATCTCTACATGGGATCAAACCCTGGACTCTTGAGGGGGCTATTGATTCCTCCAAGCTGCGTTTGAGGGGGGTGTTAGAGTAATCACCACACTTCTATATAATCCTTAATTCTCACCCCGAAGATCCTAGTTACCTGACATCTACGGATTTTGATGTAACAGACACACAACTTAAAAACACAAAAGAGGACATTCAAAACCCATGTACATAATATTTCAAAAAAATGGAAATTAAATTCAAACGTTTCAATGGATTGTGTGTATCCTGACCGCCCAAAGCCCAAAGGGCCACTCCGTATTTACAATAAATACATCAGTGACTAAGAGAGCATGCAGTACAGTCATACATTCAAGATTCCATAAGCGCACAATGCTCACTTTTGGTGGCCATGCCTGTTAAGGCAGAACGTTGGTCAATTACTAGGTGAAATTCATTATCGAGGCGTGGTAGGCAGAATCTTAAATTTGGCGATGACAGAAATAGGTAAAACGGATAAGTACTCTAAGCAGTCCCAATACATACGCAAATATAGATACTGGCAACCAATTCGTGTGAACAAAATTGAACATAGTTGACGACATCCCTCGGGCAATGTAGCTGGGGATGCGGCGGCTGTATGATTTCAGTTCAAAATTTATATAAAAAAGCTAATGTTAACATTATAGAGCCCTCAATATTGTGTATGGTTGAACTAATAGCTCGTCGCAGATCCTAGATGTTACTGCTGCAGGCAGTGGCATAATCATAGAATAGGACTAACAAGAACATGAAACTGTCCATGTATCTAGTTACCAATGAGGTTATGCTTTTTGGTTCGTCGCAGATCCTAGATGTTACTACTGCAGGCAGTGGCATAATCATAGAATAGGACTAACAAGAACATGAAACTGTCCATGTATCTAGTTACCAACGAGGTTATGCTTTTTGGTATTTCTATAACTGATGATCTCTTAGAAATAGTTTTTCATTTCAATGAATTTAATAGGAAAAATAATATGTCCATAGTTTCGAAGACAAAAATAAGATGTCCATGGTTTTCAAAACAAATCATGCATTTAAACCCTTGAGATTTTTCCTTTATTCATATCTAATTTTTGTATTTCTAAGGAATAAAGAATATGTAAAGAAAATATATTAAACTAAATGGTAGCAAAGCAAGTTGTTGAAATATATTTACATTAAAAATATGGAAGCGAGGTTTCTTCTTTCTAATTTATGTTCAAAGGAACATTGATAGGAGGAGAGGAATGTGGAAAGCTCAATCCATACTTTATTCTTCTTCTTCTTTTCTGAGAAACATGTGGAATCACGTTGGTGCTTGGATGAACTGCATTGGATTTTGAGTTCATCTCATGAGCAAAAAATTATCCTGTTGATGTTGGCGTGACTGTGAAATTTATAACATGAGGGCTTTCTCTTCTAACCTGGCAAGTTAATTCTTAATTAAGATATTGTTCATTAATGAAGTCTTTTTAAATGGTTCCACTCCAAACTTTTATGTAGAGATCGAGGTAATACCAGCGATGTAAAATACAACGAGAGTAGCGAGGCATGGAAAGCCAAATTTCAATGGTCTTTTTATCATTATCATAGTTTGGCTCTACATCTAGTGGTGAGCTTCTCTGTAGTTGCATTCTCCCTTTATATATAATTAAGTCAGCCAATCAATCGACACAAATTTTATTGCGCAGGTGAAACCTATTACTCTCTCTATTTCTGGATAGCCCGCTCTTTCCTCTAAAGGAGCCGCTCTCTCCCCTAATCCTCTATATTTTTTATTCCATTTTGGTGGAATTTCTCATTGTAGTGATTCCAGTTTTGCGAATTGATGAAAATGACATCGACCATGGAGAAGGAGATTGGAATGAGGGTCGTCTCTAATCAACATGAGATGATGCTTTTTTCTTTGATTCATGGGCACCTAAATTCCCTTTATGCATCTCGCCAACAAACTTGCCACCCGGGGCCTTACGGTAACCTTGATTGTCACATTTCATCAAAATTATTCACTGCGAAAGAAGAAGAAGGTGGAGGCCACGCAGGAGACGGGGCTGGAAATCAACTTGGTAGAAGTGGAGGTCGCCAACGACAACTTGACCTTTGGGAAATTCAATCGAAAAAAATCACATCAGCTACCTACCCTTTCATTGCCGCCAACAAATGTCTGCAGGGACCCTTCGAACGCTTGCTGGCGTGATATATGACTGGATAAACAAGTTGTTCAATCGTTGTTCCGCCCTAGTGCGTCACTGGAGATTTCCTCCTCAGTTGGGTGTTTGTCATGGCAAAAAAATTTGTGATTCATCGAGTCTGCTTCAACACGTTGGGCACGTTTGCACAATCCATGTGGCATATTTTGCAGGACGCGTTGCTGCATAATCTCCCCGCGAACCCTTTCTGGTCAATACATTTTTAGAGGGAATTTGTTGATGATCCCTTTAGCCGAACTCAGAGTGAGCAAAAATGGTAATGGGAATTGTTGCATGGGGGCATTATTCGTCTGAATTCATGAAACCTGGAGTGTTTTTAAAATTCAAAAATGTTTTTCAGAGCACCTTGGGGTCTCCTAGGACACCAAAAGTGATAAGAAAATGCTCATTTAGTGAATGGAAAAGAGTATTCAAGAAAGGTTTCAGAACTTGCAGTGCTTGCTTTGACAGGAAGAATAAAAATTATAATGATTCTTTGTTGAAGATTACAGAAAGAATCTTCAAGAACTAGCCACGCGGAGTTCTGTTGTGGATGAAGAATTGGTGATGGCCAAGACTAAATTGGGAGTTGTAAGAGGAACTGTGTTCAAAAGAGAATCTAATGAAAAAAAATTGGGATCTAAGATATGGGGACCTCACAATTTTATTTCCAATGATTGTATTTCATGGCGTGGCATAGGGGAAACAGGGAAGTGAATCTACGTCGCCTCTCTCCTCGAAAGCTTTTAAGAGGAAAATGAGCGAAGACGAAATAAAGAAAAATATTATAGGTAATTCGATAATAAAAAAGCTGACTTAGTGTTATCAATGTTAAATAAGAAGAGTATTTTCTTCAGTGGTTTCCATGATGTGGGAGCTTCAATCACAGTTATTGCAGATAAGAGAGATCCATTGGCATGAGGATGTGCATGAGGATGTGCATGAAATGGTGCAAATAGAAATGTGAGGGTTCCTTTGTATGGTTATTCTAGTAGGTTTTCTCATGTACTCCTACCTCCATGGTTTCTATAATGGTTTTACTAATAATTTTACAATATATTCAAAAGGAAATGATCTTGATGTGACTGCCAAGCTGCCTATTGGATCAACCACTTCCAACAAGAAAACACAATGTCAACACACATTCATAGAAGAAAACCTCTTGTGCAAGTAATATAATTTTATGGAAATATTTAGTAAAGGAGCTTAAGTCCAACTCAATGGGAGACACTAGTCTTGACCGTGGAACAATGAAGAGATTAATTGCATTGGTTACTGTTCAACATGATCTAGATAAATATCTCTGCTATGACAAGACCGAGCTCATTTACCAGAGTTATATAAGGATAGATCTTAATAATGCTCTTCTGCTATCAAATTATGCTTGGTTCCTCCATCTCATCAGACATGATCATGATAGGTGTTTTCCTACTACTCATCATTTCCCTAGGCCTATTTAATCATTGTTTTTGCTGGTTATCTCCATTTTTTTCCTTATTTTACAATCATGATGTATATCCTAATCATCTTGAATTGGTTTATAGATTTTTTTGCATTTGTGATTTGCAATATTTTAAATGTTTACAATGTAATATCGAGATTTAAAAATCAGACTATGCAAAAAAACACTGAAAAAAAAAGGAAAGAAAGAAAGAGAAATTTCATTGAATGACACATAGCTAGAGTTTTTATTAGTTCAATGATTTAATATCTTCAAACCTAATATTAATTTATGATAATTTAATGAAATGATGGAAAAATATTTTAAGTTTCTCTTTCCGGGAAAACACTCTTTTTCTGAAAGTTGCAGAACTTTAACTTCCTTTGTTCATTGAAGGTCATTTTAACAATATAGCCCCTCCTTCCACTAGAGGCTTTCCAAAACTGGCCCTGTAGAGTCACTCTCGCGCTGGAAAATGGAGTAAATACGAAATAAGAGGATTTCTTGGTTTGACTCTACATGCAGGCGGAGAAATTTGTTCTTTACATCTCTTCTAGCAGTAAGAATTCCATTTCGAGAGCTCGGATTGAGGAACTGGCCGTGGTTTTACAGTCCAGTGGTGTGAATTTCATTTTCATTCTGCGAACTCACAGGAAAATGACTGAAATCATCATTGTCATAGTCAATCATTATCTTTATTAGGGGAATTGGAAATAAATTTTTCACCAGGGATATTACATCTCCTCTCACCCCATAGCTTATGCAGGACCTTTAGCAGTTGTAGGGATTTCCTTTTATCCCTTAAAGTACAATCACTCTAAAGAAAAAGCAACAACTGGTTAAAACCCCAGATTGAATTGCACTCTCTGATTTGAATGGAAAGTGGAATTTACCCATATGCTATTCATCAACCCATGGTATTTATCCATCCATGGAAATTTCCCATGGTATTGTATGTGGCATCCACCCATAGTATTCATCCACCCATGGTATTTATCCACACATGGAATTTACCTATGGTACTGTAAGTGGCATCCACCCATGGAATTTACCCATGGTATTGTAATTGACATTCACCCATGGAATTTAATTGTGGTATTGTAACTAAAAAAATGCTATAAGTAACAAGTCACATCTTGTAAAAGGACAGATTCTCCGCCATAATGTGGCTTTTATAGTTATTTATTGTTTTAATAAAAAGTTTCTTTGTGGCTTTATTTTTACCGTGTGTTCTCTCCTTTTTCTGGCATTTCAATTTTTCAGATCTTGGGGACTTCCCCCCAAGATCCATTTCAATTTTTTAGATCTTGAGGACCTCCCCCTAAGATCCAGATCAGTGGTATCGTATTTAGGTTACGAATCCATGAGAATGAGGGTTTGAAGTGTGTTTAAGTTTCATTTTTTTTGCAGAAAACTTAATCCAAGTGCCACAACCTTCACGGAACACTTTCTTAGGCCAAGTAGGAAGAATTTTTGTTTTTGATTTTTTTTGCAGAAAACTTAATCCAAGTGCGATGAGTTTGCATATCAGATCTGAAACTTTTGGTGCAAAATTTCAAAAAAAATAACATATCTTCATTCCTTGCTAAAAATACCCAAATTCAAAAATCAAATCGGTTGAATTAGAGTTCAGATGAGGGAGATATCATTGATTTAAAATCATATGTGTTGGAGAATTTGTTTTTGAAGAAAATTCGTGGACGACGACTCTTCTATCATTTTTTACATTTTTTGTGCATAATTTAAGAAAACTTATTGCATATCTGAGCTCCTCTTGAATTATCACCCAAATTCAAAAAAAAATTTGGCCGAATCAGAGTTCAAATGAGGGAGATATCACAGATTAAAATCAACTATTTTTTGTTTCAGAATTTTTGTGACGGCATGATAGTTGCAATGCGAATATGAGTTTCCAGAGTGTTCATATAGAGATTTAAAACACATGAGAAGATGAAGAATGGTAATTTTGTTTCCAAAAATAGGTGATAATAAATATTCTGAGTTATATTGATCGATTTATGCCCATTTTAAATTAGATTTTATATTTGGAACAACATTCAAAGCGGGTTCTCTTTGGAGGCATGCCCTCCCACCCCGCTTTAGTAGGTACCTGCTTCGCATTCATCAGTTTCAGCATAGAAACATTCGGCTTGGGTTCTTTGTAGATGTGCCCTCCTACCTTACGCTATGTAAGCACTTTCTACTTCATCAATAGTCAACATCATGGTTATGGGTCAACCACAAAAAATCCTTGTCATCGAAGTCCATTTTCTAGGCCGCACATTGTTAGTGTCACAGTTGGTCACAAGAATTACAGGGTATCTCTATCCTCAGATCTTCTTTTGTCATGGTTATGGATCATCCATAAACCTACGCTTCTTCAAAGTCCATTTTCTAGGCCGCACAGTCTCAGTATCACAGTTGGTCACAAGCATTACAGCGTATCTCTATCCTTGGATCTTCGTTCATCATTGTTATGGATTAATCACACAAAAACCTTCTCTTCAATGTCTTTTCATATTCAACATAGGCTTCTCAGGTGGTAACTTCATGCAATGGGGACCATTTCTCCTTAAGGAGGGAGGAATGATCCAAACAGAAAGTGGCATCTACCCATGGTATTTATCCACCCATGGTATTTATCCACCTATGGAATTTACCCATGGCATTGTAAGTGCCATCCACCCATGGTATTGTAAGTGGCATCTACTCATGGTATTCATCCTCCAATGGTATTCATCCACCCATGGAATTTACCCATGGTATTGTAAGTGACATTCACCCATGGTATTTACCCAACCATAGAATTTACCTGTGGTATTGTAACTAAAAAGATGTTATAAGTAACAATTCACATCTTGTAAAAGGACAGATTGTCTGCCACAATGTAGCTTTTACAGATATTCCATGTTTTAATAAAAATTCTCTTTGTGGAATTATTTATAGTGTGTTCTCTCATTTATCTGGCATTCCCCACCAAGATCCATTTCAATTTTTTACATCATGGGGGCCTCCTCCCAAGATCCGAATCACTCTCCCTAGCATCAATGCCTCCATCCTCGAGCACAAAAATATCACAGAGCGCACTCACAACATACTCAGTCCCTCTATCAGAGACCTTCAGAATCATATCCAAAAGTAGAGGAACCTCCAACGCATGCTCTCTCAATGCATGTCACCCTTCAGAGACATTGCAGAGGAGATCGAGAGTTTCCAAGGCGCGCTCAGCACATACATCCTTCAAATTTGGGAGAAGTTCCAAAATGGCATCCATTGCGCCGACCCTCACAGCCTGCCCATGGTTCTTCTTGGTTAATCAAAGCGCTAAGAGGGATTTTGTAGCGAGCTTATGCTAATCCCACAACTTGTGAAAGGTTACAAATATGTGATATCTTATATTATCAATGTATTAACTTATTGTTACAATGGACAAGGTAAACACCTGGATGTTATCTTGTATAGTATCGCAAGGCAAAAAGGAAGGCGTCGGGCCAAACTGGTGCACATTCTTAATGGAGGATATTTTTGTGGCATGAGCAGATGCTCGTTACTCAAGCCATAATGTTTCTCCCTTATAATAGCGTCCTTAAGGCACCTTGATCTCCCATCAATCGAGCAGCTCCTCTGCCCCTATTACTCCTTGTGTCGATCGAGCCTGGATTTTATGAAGAAATTCTAATAATCTAGCAGCTTCCTCACAAGTCCGTCCATCAATCCCTTAGCACCCATATGATTTATGGAGGGTTGAAAGATGAGTGTTTTATCCAGCAAGAGAAGTGTGTTCAGCCTCACGCCTTCATTCAATGTTTTGCAAACACCGAACATTTTCTGTGAGCATCGTCAGTAAGTACGCAATGCTATGCTGTTCAAAACTTTTCCACATGGAAAATCTTCATTGGTGCGAGGAGGACGAAATTAAAAATCTCTTATTGGCTGGGGTGAACAGTGTCTGCTCACCCCAAGCCCGTAGAGAGAACGCCTTTCAACGTAATTATTGTCATATACATAGACAAATTATCTATGTAAAATTTTTTGTCTTTCGTTTTGCAAAGATTTTATCATGGAGATTTAAAACAGTTCATTAAGCTACAAAATACAACCTCTACTTAACTTTAGTTTTCCTTGAAATTAGTTATTTTTAATGAAAATTGTGTATATTAAAAATAAATTTATTATTGATTTTTTTTCATAATTTAAGAATTAATAACGTTAAGATTCTATATTCCACTATTAACACGGAGGATGACAAATCTTGTTTCCATGGAGGGAAGGGTGGTGTAAGGTATAACTCATTATAATGGAAAAATTTATGACATTGCCCCTCCTTGCCCTATCATGACAAGCAACCATGTATTACAAGAGGACCCACACGCAGGAATATTGGACTATGTCGCACTAACTTGTTCATATTCAATAATATTATGCAGGATATTCAAGGTATCAAAGGCATTTAGTTGCCTGGAAATATGGATCTATAGCATATAGTTGCAATGAAATTACATCTCTCAATTAACCCAAAGACACTTAAATTAAGGAGATCATAGTTGAATCTTATTGATTAGATTTGTGTATATATGAGTTGATGATATATCCATCATGTTATGACAAACCTACACCAATTTTAGTGATTACCAATACTTCCCAACCAAAGATATGAATTGTTCATGGTGAAGTCACCAGATAAGTTGAATCCTGAAATGATGATATGGTAATATTTCTATAAGCTAGTCTCAATCCATGGCATTCTATAAAGACATTGAGCCACAGATACATACCATTTTCAAAACTTGACTCAATGTTGGCCTTTTTTTATGTAGATAGAGCTACACAGGAAACTTCTAAATGTAGGAGTCAAGGTAGTTAGCTTATGCTAGATCCATGGATTCTCCATTGAAGATGGACTGTAATGGCATCTTTCTTGTAAGAATTATATGGTACCAGTATCTTAGAATTATATGACATTATAATTATATGAAGACTGTGTAATTCAATGATCCCTATTAGTTTTATATGCAATCCTTATTGAAAGGTTAAAAGTCTTCACACGGTTCTCTGTAAGCATCATGCACAACGACTGTCATATCACCAGATGACTGAATTTATTCTCTAACTGTTGTGTTTATTTCTCTTCACTGTTGGCACCTGACTTATCAATCCAACTGATCAGATTTTCATCCATCATATTTAATGTTCATCTTGATTGACCAATTCATTTGGAGGATGAACTAAATCGATTATGTGATAAATGAAAAAAAAATGCTCGACCAACTCAATCTACAACTGGGAACGAAAACTAGAAAAGCATATTTGCTTGCCGAATGTGATGAATTGTCTTTTCTAAAGTTGGTGTGAGAAAATGTTGACCTATTCACGAGGAATCAAACAAGAAGTTAACATTATATTGTAAAATAGAATAATACATATATTTGATAGAATCATTTCTCCAAAACCCTTGTGCATATTCAACAACATAAAATGAGATATACAAATCACACATGCATAACAACTACATGTCAGAGCAGGAAAATCATTATGAGGGTACACAACATGTGCTATACATTTCTTATTATATTTTAAAATTTAAAACACTATAGCTAAAACAAAATATACCACTCTAGTCCTTAGGGATTTAATTAATTCAGAGTTTGTGAGCACAATTTTTGTTCAAATAGAAGGGGTTTCTATTTATTTTTAGTGAGAGGGTTATTTATTTTTGGTTAGAGGGTTTTTAATGCCAATTTGTACATAATTTGTGTGCTTGAATTTGAACCAACTTTTTAGCCCTATTTCATTTGATTTATGTAGGAAGGAATTTAAGTAGTTGGAAGTTATTTTATGAATTCTGATATTGGCATTTAATGACAAATAATGTAACAAAATATCCTCTATAGGCATGATGGTATTCACTTTAATCAAGAAAGCCTTTGCTAATTTGAAATAGATGTGGCATAATTTCCATAAAATATATCTCACCTTATTGGCAGGTCAGATCGTAAGGATAAATTTATTCTTTATGCAGGGGTGATATTGTGGAGATAGATACATGGGTTGGACCATCAAGTAAAAATGGCAAGTGATTTGATTGGCTTGTTCGAGACTCAAATATGAATTCCATCCTTGCACGAGCTACTAGGTAAAATTACATAACTAAAAAATTTCCCCTTCTACATGACTTCTATCGAAATTTTATGAATGTAGAATTTCCTTAAGTTGGAGATGCATCTTTATTTAATATCATTTTTTCTTCATTTTCCATTAGTACCTAGTCAATGATGAATAGAAAGACAAGAAAATTGTCCAATATTCTTAATCTTTTCAAAGGAGAGATACAACCTTATGTCACAAGAAGAAATGTCTTTATGGAAGAAGACACGAGAAAGTTACATAAGCTGGAGGATGACAATGCTCAGTATGTATGTTCTAATTTAACAGTAAGTACACCTAAAAATGTTGAAACAAGAATCCCATGCTTTTAGAAGCTTCTATAAATCATTAATGGGAATATTTTGTGTTTATTTGGTAGCCATGGTGGAATGCTCTGGATGTGAATCAATGTTCCAATAATGTTAAATATAGTGGTTGGATTTTGGAGGTATAGCTAGAGAATTTCTTACAACCCTTGTTTACAGCTAGTTATAATTGTATTTTTGTACCATTGATGCAAATATTATATGTCTACCTTTTCTTTCCTTTAATTTTAAACTAATATTGAAATATTTGAGAAAAACTACAGTAAAACTGAACACGAGAACAAAAGATCTTTCGTTTATCTATACTATAGTTTTCTAGACACTTTTGAACATTTATTTAAAAAAGTCTGATTTCTTCTCAGGATGTCATGTTCTACAAGATTTTGAGAAATTAAACCAAACATGTAAGGTTTTAGGTTTGCATTGATGTATTTATGTAGGAAATATGTAGTTTCAAAGCTAAATTATCCTTCTTGGGTTTGATATTGGTTTTATACTTATTTCTCTTTTTGGTTCTCAAGGTTGACATGTTCATTTTGTTTTAGTTGATAGGGAAAGTTAAAATAATTTGGGACTATTGAACTGTAACTTTTGACATTAATCAATACATTAACACATATCTTGGTATGGTTAGCAAGTGCACAACCAGTCTCAAACTAAGAGACTTGCATACTTTATGTTTGAATGAATTGGTTGTGGGTTGTTTGCACATAAACTTTGATTGCTTTTTGCTAGAAATGTGTTAAGGAAGACAATGAAGGTCTTGGTTTCTTCTGAGAGGAAGATATGCAACAGGATCTTTGAGACATTTGATATTGTATTGTGGAAAAATTTCTTCCATAAATTGGTTTTAGGAAACGATATGAAAGCACTGATATATTTTGGAGTGGTTGTTACCCTGAGCTAGAGAGAACGTCAAAAGTTGTTCAAGTTGTTGGACATGGTTAAAGAATTGGATACATATAAGGGGGGCTTCGGAGTGGTTTTTTAAGGGCCTGGAGATTGGGCTTCGGTTGTGTTATCACTCAGTAATTTCTCAAGGTTAAAGAAAGAACTCACCGAGGTAACCACAAACCAACTTTTAAACTCTAGGATCTAGCATTCCTAGGGTTCAGAGAGGGATCTCTCTGTAAGATTTAACTTTGTTTGATTTATAAAATATTAGACTAGTTATTATAGTGCAATTTGGTTTGGTGGGAAAAATCACTTAATGAGATGGATAGTGCAAAATCTGATTGTCCATTGGGCTAAGGAGTCAAAATTCAAGCAGATAGAACTAGGATCAAGGTCAAAAAGTCAAATGTTTTCAGGCCAAGATAGATAACCCTTTGAAGATCTTGGAAGACTGTTTGGTGAGGTGATATGATCTGGATAAAGAGAAATGAAGGATTCTTTGATCTGGAAAAGAGAATTAGTAGGAAGAGGTCAAACGAAAGAGGGATCAATTAAGGGTTCCCTACTTTGGAAATCAGTAGAAAACATAGAAATGATAAACAGTAAATACAGGGTGATTTTAACAAATCCTGAAATAATACTCCTGTTTATTCATTCAAATTTGGAACACATAATGGATGCATGAAACAAAGAAGATAAACAATGACAAGTAGAAAATACTTTACTTCAATAACTCATCACATGAATCCTGAAATATGATGCTAATTGATTCGATCCAGTCTGCTACTTGAAATTTGAAACACAAAAGCCTTCAAGTCCAACAAAAATGTCTATAGAAATATTCAACAATTTATTCCACAATATTACTTCAAATAATGAAGTATTTATACAAATTCTAAACTAAAATATCTTGAAAAAAATATCAATATTGGTTTACAAATATCTCAAACTGTTTTTACATAAATAGAACTCAATAAAAGGACACTCAAAACTAATGAATCTATTTGGCACTATTTTTTATTGATAGGTGATGAAAAATAGGAGAAATTCAAATTTTATATCAACTCTTAGTTGATGATGAGGCATCCAAGTCACTAACTGTCTCCGTTCTTTGTGTATTTTGTTCCAGAAATTCTGCAAACTTGGGGTCCAATTATACCTTTGTATATCTCAATTCGAAATATATATGTAAAGAGTGAAAGAGGTTTTTGTAAATAAATATGTTACTAAGATAAACCTTTCTCAGTTTCCAAAAATTCACTTCCCACTGTTCACCATATGCTCTGCAAAAATATGTGTAAAACAAAACTTTGCCCAATTTGAAACTTTTCATGTGAAGATGTGCATGTATCTATCATTCTGTAATAACTGTGCATAAATTGAGATAGGTTTTTGTAGATAGGCCTCTTACGAACATAAACCTCCTCCAGGTTTTAAAAATTCATCTTTTATTGGCCACAATAGTTTCTTCAAAACAATGAATTAAACATGAAATTTCTGCAAAAATGTCCCTTCTTGCTCCGTTTTCATCTTTTAACCTTACTTTTATTTTAACTGTTTTTACTTTCACTTTGGATAAAATTCATTGTTGTTGGTGAAAGTATTTTGATCTTTGTTTAACGATTACTGCCTCTATATTTACTTTTACTATTTTACCTTAACTACTTTGTCATTTTTTCTGATTTGACTTTCACTCTGACTTTCATCCGATACACTTTAACTCTGATGCTCTTTGACTGTTCTGTTTTCACTATCACATGGAATTATTATTTCACTTTTACCGTTCACTATGTAATTTCATCATTCTAATCTCTCTCTGACTTTGATTTAATCCTTTCTTTGTATACAAATTGTTTTTTCAATGAAGCTTTTGAGTTAAAATCTGAGAATTTGGAGCAACCAATTTTGTCAACTAGTATTGAAACTGTTGGCCCAATTTCATATTCTGATTATAATCTGAAAAAATCAAACAATTTGTTAATAAAATCCTGGTGTGAAGGGAATCCAATAATGACTTTAGGGAACAGGGAATATAGTGAAAGGAGTTCTAGCCATAGCAGGGGTTTTCCGAGGGTTGTTGAAGTCTTTGGAAGTAAATTGGAAGCTTTAAGCGGTTTTAACAGCAGCTGCAATGGATTTTTTCAGGTCCTCTTGGCGTAAAACAATGTACTAGGAGCTTTGTTTCTTCAGTTGGGATGGATAAACACACTAAAAATGCAAAAAAGGGCTTTTCTGGTGCATATGGGGTTTTATGGTTTAAACAAAATCGACATTAAATGGCAGTCATGTTGGGTAAATAGGCGGTTTTAGGGCTTCATAGGATAGAAACCACGAGTGGTTATCGCACGGGTTTGAGGGGGTAAGTGGTTTCAAATGAATCGGACGCAATCCAATAAAAATAAGCCACGTTGAGGAGGGAAGAAAGGCTAAAACAACCTATTTCGCATAGAAATGGAATGTGTTGATATCATGAAATTTTATTTGTGATATGGGTTATGATCCTTGGATTGGGAAGGACTCATGCAAACAGTCGAGATTTGTTTTGGAAGATGTATCGGGATTTCAGAGTGGGGTCCAGGTTTATCAATGCGGCGAGATAGGTTTTTAACATTATAAATATAACTTTATAACGTTTAAAACCTTGGGTTAAATGATCGAGTGGCAGGATAATGTTATATTAAATTAAAACATTTAATCGAATGTTTTAACCAATAGTGTTGGTGAGGGTATTAATATTTATATGGCATATAAACCTTTGACAAGTGTTTAAGAACCATAGGTGTGGGGATATATTTTATTGATATATTTAAACCTTATGGGAAAGGGCGAGGATTTATTTCACCATGTGGGATAATATAAACATAGGTTTAAACTTTAAATAAATGGGTTTTGGGGGTTATTTATATATAATGGATTTAGTAATATATATGGGAGGGATATAAAATAGAGATTTAATACTTCAGGTTAATAGTTAATATGGATTGGAATGAAATTAAATGGATTAAAATACATAGTATTTAAACTAAGTAAAGTGTAAAATAGGCGATACAACATAGTTTTGTTCCATTTTTTATTTTTTACACATAGACTTAGGATAAAATGCATTTTATGGGTTTTGAGTGTTTCTAAATGGAGATGAAATTAATTATTTAGGGTTTTTACTTTTACTAAGCAAAAAAGGGTATTTTACTTAGGAAAAGGGATCATGATCATGGATGAGGGTGAATATGCTGATGAAAATGGGTATTATGTAGGAAATCCAATATTTTTAACCAATCAGTTATTGAGCCTTGGGTCCAGTCCCAATAGAAGTTAGAGAAATGCTCTGAGCCTCTTTAACTGAATGTTTAGAACACTGAATCATTGTGGGGGAGGGGAAATTAGTAATTTTTTCCTGATGATGCTTTATTACATGTCTTGCACAACTGCTTTCTACCTACCCATCATTATTTCTAACATTTTTTACTTCATTTTCATGGGTGCATTTAAGCTTGCAACCCTAAATCAATTTTCTTTCAAAGCATAAAAACTATCTAATTCTAACCTTATTTCATCCGAGGGCTCATATTAAACTGTTGAGCTCCTCATTTATTCTCTATTTTAACTATTGATCTGCCAAGTTTATATTGTTTGGAAAAATCTGTATTCTCTATCTAACAACATGAAATTTAAAGCATGAGAGGTCAAGTTTAAGTTGTTTGACCCTCATGGATTTGTGGCATTTAGGACAAGCTGCACACAATCTTATTGGCAAAAAAGTAAACTAAAGTAGTGGCATTTAAACTTGCAACACTTTCATGATCTATTTTTGATGGGGTTCATATTTAATATTCTTTTTATCTTTGTTTATTTTTGTCCTTTGATTGTTCTTTTAGGACATACCCTTTTTTTAATTTTTTTAATTTGGGAATACATTTGCAGAAATCAAAGGTATGTACAATATTTCAAGAATTTTAACAGTCAAATCAAAATTATGAATCCTATATTTATAGGACCCTAAAAGGTTGTGCGAAATGGAGAAGCACTTGGTGCACAATGCTTGTCAAGTTCTGTGGGACTTTGGGAAGTAGGTAGAGGAAAATTCAAGATTGTTTGTTGATGGGAGTCCATCAAAGCTTACAAGCTATGTTGTGAATCATCTCAATTTTATGTTGAGTGAATATGAGGAGGTAATGGAGAAGGTCTAGGGAATGGAGAATAAAACAAGCCTTGCAGAGGTTGTTAGTCATGTGATGGATTATTTGGAGCTAAGCTTGGAGGACAGAGCCAAGGGATACATTGCATATGGATTGGCACACATATTCCTCGTGAATAATTATTGGTGTATATTCAAAAGTGTCAGAGGAAAAAATTTAGAGACTCTATTGGGTGAGGCATGAATAAAGAAGAGGAAAATATTGATTAAAAAACATGTTTTGGGTTATGAAAAGGATGTATGGGTGCCCCTGGTGAATATTTTGAACAAATATGGGATGGTTGTGCCAAGTGGAGGAAAACGAGGAGCGAGGGATTTTTTTAATCACATAATCTGCTTATTTAATTCCCCATTTGAGAAGTTATATGAAGATCACAAGAATTGGGTGATCTCTGATGAAGATCAGTTCAAAGAGGGAACCTTTACGAAAATTTAGCAAGCTATAATTCTTGCTTACAAGAACTACATTGAAAGTTTTAGCATATTGCTTTATCATTCCGCCAGTGGAAGAAATCAAATGAGATACACTCCAGAGCAACTTCAGTTTATGTTATCACATCTTCTTACTCAGAGATCAAGTAGGACTGGATTGTCCAACTGAAATAAGGTAGAAATTCCAGGCAGGGAACGTTAAGACTCAAACACAACTCCATTATTACTATGCACCCTTATTATTTTTGGTCACTTTGGATGCCTCTACTAACTACTTACATATATTTTATCATCAAAATATATCAAATTACAATATTTTAATATAGGATATGCGAGTTCTTGGGAAATTAATATTTAGATATTACATTTCGTGCGAAGTATATAGTATCCAAGGAATTTATGGTTTTTTGTGGGCCCTAAGTTATTAGGGTTTCATAGTCTAGCTAAGAGTATTACAAGTTGTCCAATCTGCTAAGAGTGCTTCTATGCTACAATGTACTATAAATTACTTCGACAAAAAAGGGGATAATTGAAAATAAAAAATATAATTAGGTACATGGAGAACTTATTAGAGAGGGATTCCAGACTCAAATATCAATGTTGTACCGCTGTCTTAAAGAGGAATTTATGTTCCTTTTTCATTTTGGGTAGCAATGGCATAAATGTAAGATATTGTCCTTTCTATTGCTCTCATAAGGAAATATAGGGTTCACTCAATATTTTATTTTGAAGTGGCTCAAATGTAACTCCATGCCACATTCTCATGATGGCTTAAGAGGTCGAGGGCCATGCAACATAACATGTGAGATGAATACTTATGCAACAGAGAAAGAAAAAGTAGATGAGAATGTGGCTAAGCTGATAGAAGGAAACCTAACTCATGTTCACTAAACCTTAGAAACCATAGTGGCAGGCTTGCAAATAGTATATCACTTTTTCTCATAACAACAAAAGGTGAAAATTTTCTTATGTCTATACCACACTACTAACCTAGCTCACATTCAATGTAATTTAGAAACCATAATGGCATGCTTATAAACAATATATCACTTTTTTCGAAAAAAAAAGAAAAATTAAATAATAATAACAATAATAATAATTTGTAACCTTTTCTTCTGTCTACACCACCATCTGAATGGCATGGCAAAGAGGCATTAATTCAGGTGCAATTATCGGGAAGGTTTGATCGAATAGGTACAACTGAGACCTGACACCTAAGTCAGCGTAAGCCCATGTTATGCAGTGTATACCCAATATTTAAGCATGCTCTTAAAAGAAAACTTTTAACAAGAATATATAAAATCTTTGATTAGGTACATGTGTATGGGGAGTTATATATCAGTTTCTCTTGAAATGCTGACCATTCAATATGTTTTTTCTATAAATTTTCACTATTCAAATCAATTTTGTTAAAAAAACCCCGACAGCCTAAAAAAATATTTAATATTGCATCTTCTTAAAACATCTTATAAGAAAACCTGCTGACAATTTTGATTCCATTGTCAACAGAGGAACTAATACAATGTTTGGGTATAATAGATTTGTCAGATATTAAAACAACAATGTTTTAACTCCAGTAAAATTAAACAGAATTGAACTCAGATATTTGTAACCAAAGCTTCACCTACCTTCTCTAGTCTCCATTGGCTCCGTGTATAAATATTTGACATGTGATGCTTGTAGTACAAGATTATGTTTGTCGAACAAGGTTACATAATGATTCAAACTGAGAAACAACAAATGCAAGCAGGTGTAAATGATAGGTGTAGCGGTGTAATGGAGTACTTGGACTGGAATCAGGCGAAATATGCCCTCGAACTTTAATGCACCTGTGACCTTATATTTGCAATTTATCAAAACATAGAGTGAATCTTCTGAAATCCCTATAATTCCTCCATGATTTTTCCTTCTCAAATCTGAACCTCCATCCTAGATCACTTCTTTCATTCGGTTTGGACCCTCGAACAACCAACAAATAACTAGGGTTGGTGAAACAACAATAATATCCTCACCAGTGTAGAGTATGGAGTCATCATGTATAGCCTTTATTAGTCCCTGTCCAGAGGCCTATGAATAATTTGTTGGTAGCGGTTTTAGGCATATAAATCTTTTAATTTCAGGCATATAAATTGAGAAGAGTTTTTTGGTTGCGATTTCGAGTGTATCAATCATTTAAATCGGGCATAATTTGTTGGTCATGATTTCGGGCATATAAACATGGTGCACATATTCAAGTGCAAATATGTTACTAGTAGGTGATCAAATTCAAAAGAAACGTCAAATATTGATTGAGTTATTTATTAATCTTTGCTATGACATAATTTAGCAATTTATTTGTTTGTTGATGATTATTAGTTTAGCACTTAGTATTGACCAATACAACTTATAATGTTTAATTCTTAAAAATAAACATTTATTTTTCAATCTATGTGAAAAAATATTTTTCAAACATTCGATTGGACCATAACTTGAAAGTTTATTGGAGTGTTTGCACAAGACAATGACATGTGTATAACTACATCATTTTTGGAGGCAGTGACAATATTCATGCCATGATTTTTAGATATTTTTAGATTTTTCATTGTTAAGTTTCATAGTATTAAAATCTTTAAAATAACCCATACTCGTATAAATAACATATTTACGACGTAAGTCGTACTTATTTGAAAACAACAAAGCTGAATGCCACCGTGGACTTGTCTGCACGGTCCGATCAAATGTTAGACGATTAAATCATTATCTGCCGTCGGGTTAAAACGGTTACAGAATAAACGGCATACGGCATAACTGAATCCCTCCTTCAGCAACTGCAGCAAAAAAAAATTCAGTATGAAGAGGCTGCTGACAGGTACCCAACTTATGTCAGGCGGAGAGCGTTACAGGCGACGGGAAGTATTGTTCCATGGTTTCGGATGCCTCCACCGGCCCCCCCTAAGCCGCCATTACCTCTGCAGTATATTGATTTTGAGGAGGGCTGGCCTGCTACAGGAAAGCGAATCGTGATGGTTCAAATTCTCTAACGCTCCGCGACACCACATGAAGCCACCTACTTCTCCTCCACATCCTCTGGATTTTTCCCACCCTCCATCACTGTATTTTTCCCATGCTCCTCTGGTTGGGATGCATCAGCCCCCCAAGCCAGTACATGATGGATGCCACCATTCTCCACCAGGTAAACCCCATTATCCCATTAAACCTCCATCCCAGTCTCCCTACTTCTAAAAATCTCAACCCCCTCATATTCCCCATAGTGGCATCCGCCCCGCCCCTCCTCTCATTCATCACTGATACAGTAAGTTCTTTGGGCTCCTCTACTTCTACACACCCAACACTCATATCTCTCTCCCGCATTCTGCGACTTCTATTTTGCATCGTATATCTAATGCTAAACTTTTTTTTATTTTATTGCAGGAGCACGATAGAGACGCAGAGTGTGTACATTTTATAGAATAAAACAGAGTGAATGCAGATGCATGACATGCGGCTCGATTCTACTGAGATATATAGACATATTTGATAGACAGATCGTGGCATCTTTCCAGTGCTATGCTAATATCGGATCAGACTACAAGATCTGTCTTAAATAATTATGATAAAATATTCGGTAGAAATGGGAAATTTATATAGCATATAAGCTGTGGAAACTGCATTGTTATGATTGTTCAGTTTTTCATTTAATATATTAGCTATCCAATCTACTTATTGCGTATACCTACAGTTGTTCATGTTTTCACTTCCGTGCAAATTATATCATGCTTTGCTAAAACTGCTGAAGAGAATTCAGGCAATTGTTTCCCAACATATCTCATGCGAATGTGATCATCTTATATAAAGTGCGAGGGTAGTTTAACGTTACTGTCAAATGACATTGACTGGTTGATACTTGAACAGGCTCATGCTGGTTTTACATTTTAGCCCTTAGTAAATTTGGTGTTCACATGTATTTCTAATATATGATGTATGTGGTCTTAAGGCCTTCCTTCTCCCCTCTTTCCTTTTATAATATCCAAGCAAGATTGTGCGTAAAGTGATAAAAAAAAAAATTACATGTACACGTTTGAATCAACGTATTTTGAAAATCGCTCAAGAATAACGTGTTTTTAAGTACATGCCTCCAATTTTCATTCTTTTATTATTAATATTTTTTCTTATGCTTAATATGTGTATCGAGAGTTGTATATACATGAAAGGAAATAGGTTAAATGGTTATGAAATAGTTGAAAGAGACCATTATTTGATATACTCGTTTCCAATAGCAAGAGGAACGTAGCTTCAACAAGATCTATGGATGTTGAAGAGCAACAAATTCAAAGTTATAAAGTAACTCAAAGTTTTAAAGTAACCTTCCTTGCAATCCAAAAGTTCGTTACACCATAGCACTTACTATAATTCAATAACCATAGCATTTGCTATAATTGAATATTTTGCTATTATCGGAAGAGGTTATGAGATCATTAATGTCTAGTTAATTTCTCACGTTACTTATTTTATTTCCTTCAAGAACGATCGTCATAAATTTGCATTTACTTCTTTCATAAGCTTGATTACATTGTTTTTGCTACATTTCCACTTAAAATGTATATTTGCATGTCAAATAAATTTTGTATTTTTATATTTAGTGTACAAATTGGATATAAATAAGTGGGTCTATCTAAATAAATTACTTATTAAAGTAGATGTTTGTAAAATAGCTTAATCACAATTACTTATTAAAGTAAAGGTTATAAAATAGCTTAATTAATGTTTAAGAATTTTAAGTAATTATAATTCTCTTTTCTTTAAATTAAAAAAGAATTTGAGGGTTGTAAAGTCTTTTTAATAAAATTAAAAATTAAAAAAAAAAAACCATATCATTAATAGTATTAATGATATTAAAATTAATATTGTTAATAGAAATACTATTAATATTACTTGCTTCAAATTTAGTGATTGTAGTCCTTCTTTCCATTTTTGTTTTCCCTTATTCCTTCCACTTATATCTTTGTCTCTCTTGTTTAATGTTTTTTTGTGTTTTCAATATTTTCCTTTCATTTCTTGGTTATTTAATTTCTAAGTGACAAATGGAGAGAGATAGAGACTTACATGGAGGGGATCAATAAAGGGAAGATTAGAGAGAAATATACATATTTATACATATATCAACATAGAGAGAGTGTGAGGAGGAGTGAGATTTGGAAGAAGACATAGAAAGATAGAGTTATGGGAAGAGAGAAATAGAGAAAAGGAGAGGAAGGGGGAGAGAGATGTAGTTTTCATTCTCATTCTTTTAGGGCCACTCTGCTAAGGATTCAATTTATGGTAAGTATGTCAGTTAACAAGTTGTTACAAGGAAAAAGAAAAATATGTGTACATGTGTAGTTTCGAGAAACTAGATGTAGTTTTCATTCTCGTTCTTTTAGGGCCATTCCTCTCCCAAGGATTCAATTTATGGCAAGTATGTCATTTCAAAAGTTATTTAACAAGTTGCTACAAGGAAAAAGAAGTTTCACATTTCTAAGAAAATAACTGACAAAATCTTATTGAGGTGTTATTATTTCTAATACATATTTTATTAATGATGAGTAAAACCCTGTCTTGAATGCAAAACACAATTTTATTCTTAATGCAAGTTCCATATTATGTTATCTACTTACGGCGTTTCCTTTGCAACATCTGGTGCAATTGCTAGTTACCATTAGTTACTACTCACCATATTTAAGCAAGTATTTTCCTAAAAAATGGATAGGAACATGATGTAAATAAATATACTTATTAGAAATTGTTATTGGCCATCATTATTTGTGTGTTCTTCAACACTTTCATAAGTAGTAACAAAAATGTAAATGTGCAAACTTTTTAGTGGTTACTACCCACCAAAATTTATGCAAGTCTTTACCCCTTAGTAGTAAATTAAAATTTAAGCTTCATATATTAATTTGCAATTATTTTGAAAGTATATAATTTCCATTTCAATAATATGGACTAAATTGAATTGCAACACTTGTTAATATATGATTAAAAAAAAAATATTGCATACCCAAAATTTAATAATGTTTTCAATATTATAACTAATTTTAAATCATTTTAATATTAAAAACATAAAAAATATTACATACCCAAATTTATTAATATTTATTAATATTATAATTATTTTAAAATTATTTTATAATATCTATCTATATATATTCTACTTCCATATTTGAATATAAGATTGCAACAAATTCCTCCATAATAAAATCTCCACGGTACATATTTTTTTTTAGCCCCAATATGCCACGAATTACAATATAATATAGGTTTAAAATGAGACATAGATCCATGATGACATAATCATTGCTATGTATTAAGGAAGAAAAACAAGAAAAACACATAATACAATATTGAATATATAGAAAATGTATGGCCAAAGGATAAGGTTATTTCTTGGAAACACAATCTTGGGAATTCAAGAGTGTTAAATTTTATTGTGGCAAATAAAATATAATCGAATATTTAATACCTAATTATTTATTTATTTTAGAGAGAAAAAAGGGTGGTTTTATTTTATAGATGAACTAGTGCAAGTTTCATTATCATTCAATGGTATTGATATTTAAAAAATTGTTGTTGAGATTTTTTCAAATTATATTGGAAACACTAAAAATTTTAAATAAACACTTCATTCATTTTCTTAAAAAAAAAAAAAAAAAACAAACCACAAAATAAATCTCTAAAACAAAACAATAAACTATGTTGGAAATTAAGACTATTTATCAAATTGTGTACTTCCTGCAAAAATATGAGTCTAAACTATCGCCATGGGAATGTAAGAGTCGCGAACTTTATCATAAAATATGTGGCAAATAAAACATAATAAAATATTTAATACACACAAAATAAATATACAAAGAATAAGATTACTCCCTGAATTATATTTAATACACACAAGATATATGTGCAAAGGATAAGGTTGCTTCTTGGAAACACAATGTTGATAGTAGATACACATAAAATATATGTAAAGAGGATAAGGTTGCTTAGTGGAAACCCAATATTGGGGATAACATAAAAAATTAGCTAATCATGAGAGCGATATGAGAAGCAATTTAAATAGAAGATACCATTTTCATAAAATAAAAAATAAGGTTAACTAAAATTATATTTTAATTCAGACTTAAATAAATATAAGTATTACCATTGTTATAACAAATTCCTTAGCAAGGAAACTTCCAAAAGGATGGGTTGGAATGTGCCTCTTTTCATAAACCTTTCAATAAATATTTTAATGAAAGAAGGTTTCATCCCCATCACCATACAATATATAGATTTATAATTATAATGATTAAAAAATATAATAATTAAAAATCTTGAAAATAACTCAATGTCCGTGCGTTGTATTGTCTTCCCACATAAAAGAAATGAGGCGGCGTATAAGTTACACGATCCGGAGCCGTGAGTATAAGTTAGACCCTAGGGACCCGTGAGAATAAGAATCATACTGTGTCCCTCCGACACAATCATGGCAGATTTCAATCAAATATTTGAAAGAGGGAATTCAAAATTATATATAATACGAACAAATATTTGATGAAGGATACATATGTAATGCGGTGATGAAGTATATTTTATATGATATTTTAAAATAAAAATTATATATATATATATATATATTATAAAATAATTTGATATATAAATAAAATAAATTGGTTTAAAGCTTTTGATTTTAGATGATGTTTTCATGAATTTTAAAATATCTGAATTATATGTGTTTAAATTAATGTCGTTTTCCAAATTTAAATATCAAAATTTACATATTTTTTTGAAACATAATATCCAGTTAATAATATCAATATGATCCCTTTTTATGTTTTTTTCCGTGATACATAAATCCCAAAGAAAATATTAAAAAGCTGCGTGAACAAGCTTTTTTAATCAGTTTCAGAGAAGATATTCCATAAACTACGAAGTCAGGTTTCTATATGACCTTTTAATATTAATTAAGTTTGAATTATATTTTATTTAAATTAATTTTATTATTAATGATGTTAGAGTTTTTGAGTGTCAAAAGTGGAATAGTCAGGTTTCTCTTTAGAGTATATGACTTTTCAAAATTAATTAAGTTTGAATTATATTTTATTTAAATTAATTTTATTATTAAAGATGTTGAGTTTTTTCCAGCGTTAAAAGTGGGATAATTGGTAATTTGTTTTGGGTTAATATTATTGAAGGTTTTGATATGGTTAGAAATTTCATCATTTAAGGTTTTGATATAGTTGGGAATTTATTACTATAGGTTTTGATATAGATGATTTTTTTTTCCTGAAATCTATGCTTTTTTGTTTTTTTATTTTATTTTGTCCATGCTTTATTTCCAAGCACCAACTCTGAAACTCAGATCGCTGTCCACTGAATCGAAATATCATGGTCATATTGAGGTGTATAAGGTGGCAATTCTGTTAGTGATGCAACAATATTAAGACGCCACGCAGAGTACGGAGGAACATCCCCAGAAATACAGGTCGCCACTTTTAAATATTCACTATACAGTTTTTATATTATATATTTCAGTGTAATAAAATAAAAAAATTCTCGACGTCAAAATTTTGCTAAACCATGGAGATATTAAGACAGAAAATTTATGAGCTCAATTAAAATTATCTGTAAAAATCTAGCAGATATTTTCTCGGCTTTTCATATAACACCGCAACTGCTCCCTTGCCATTAGAAGCCCTAATTAGTGCGGTTAGAGCGAACTCAGGTTCGGTACCTGACTCCTGTGCCGGTTAAATTGATGTGAACCCTTCCTGGTTTGATCAAATTCGACGGGAAGCTAATCACTTATTTACCTTTCGCCTGCCCCAAAAACAGACAGCACGTACAACGCAAAGCACACGAGGGTGTGCATACCAGCAAACCCGTGACTAAGGTTAAAGTTTACTGCGGTGCGGATAGTGCTTGCGATCCAAGCGGAGTTCTGCTGTTTTGTCTCTGTAGTCGGAAAATTTGACCGGATTGTTAAAAATGGTAAGAATCTATAGAAAAAAATTGTCCGGATGGTTAAAAATGGTAAGAATCTAGAGAAAAAAATATTCAAAAAGTTTTTGAGGTAAGAGTATTTTTTTTTTGAGGCAAGAGTATTTTTAAAATGGATTTAATTTTATTTAAAAAAACATTTGTATTCAAAATCTTGAAATTTAACATTATAAAAAATTTTCAACATTCAAAATCTTGAAATTTGAAATTTAACAACTGTAACAGAATTTACAAAAATTCCAACAAAATTAACTAAAATTTCCATATTTCTCTTTAACAAATTTGAAAGTGGATTAAACTATGGTATATATAACCATCTCTTAATCTGCTGATGATGCCAGCAGAAAGAAATCCCCAATCTTTCACTATGTGATTTCTGAATTGTTAAATATCTGATGGGTTTTAGAATATTCATTTTCTTTTCTTTAAACGGTAACTTTTTGGGAGTAATTTGGATAAGCAAATCAAATTTTCATTAGCTGACTTTCATTGCAATAACAACTTGTATTACAAAAATCTAAATTAAATATATAGTAATATAAATTAATATTCAACATAATCACTGTGTCTATTATTATTTTTTTCTAGAGGAAAAAATCTTGGTTTATATTATGTATCACTACAATTTCAAATCATAGTACATAATAGTGATCCAAATGGCATTGTAGCATGCACATAGTCATTAAGGAAACAATAAAAATATCATAGTCCAAGTGCTAATACCAATGCAAAAGAGCTACATCGACCGATAGATGTCCAAATAAAGTCCACATAGAAGACAAACATCGAATACGACAAACCCAATGACGCAAAACAAATAAAACAAATAAATGCCACACAGACAGTGAACGAAGTAAAGGGAATGTAACCACATAAGTGTCTAGAATTAAACAATGTAAAAAAACAACAAAATAGGTCAAGGTAGTAGAATTGTGCCTTGTGCACAAATGGCGTCTGCATCGTGTAAGGAATAATGCATGTGGCCAAAAGTAGTATGAGTCCCAGCTTAGATAGATCGTCTACAATGACATTCTGCTCCCGATATATGTTAGTGAAGGAGATGTTGTGGAAGGTGTCCCGGAGTTTGTCGATTTGTTCCATCCACTGTTCTAGAAGAGGTGGGTAAAATCTGTCCTTATTGTTCATGCGATCTATGATTACCTTGGAATCGCCGAATATGGAAACATTTTCAGTATACATTTGCCTTAAGAACCATAGTAGTCCCCATAGTGCCACCACTTCTACTCGGTTGTTTGTACCCGCACCACAGTTCTAGTGGATCTTGTAATGACACCTCTGATCCAGTTTGATGTATATGCCGCATCTGCACATACCTTGTTGAGCCACATCATCGAAGTAACCTGCAGGGTATGAAATCGTGTATGGCCTCAAACAACAAGAAAGATCCCATGGAGGCAGACCACAAGTATGGTTTCCATCCGAAGCCGCCATTATGCTCTGTGTGACCTATGCAGCATTTGTAGGGGTACTGTCGAATATGAGGTAGTTCCTTTTCAGCCAGATAAACCAAGTTAGCGGCAAAGGAATCTTGATATAGGTACCACCCCTTTGCTTCCACCAGTGTACGCATTCCTCCTGGTGGGTACAATGTCTATGTTCCACCTCCATAATAAGGCACATCCGAATCCATACTTCCATAACAAAGAAACATTGAAAGAACAAATGAAATTTATAATTCCCCGCCTTCCGGCAGAGTGGGAACCAACCTGAGCCATTCCAACCACATTTGCATAGGTTCTCCCAAGTTAGGTTCTTGTTTTTCGAAATTAACCAATTGTGAATGATAATTTTGTACGAAATGTGTACCTTCCACATCTCAGCAAACTGACACATCCTATGTAGTCCTCTAGAGATGGTAAATAAGTACTTGTAGGTGTACCTCATTATCACAGTTTTATCCCACAGAGTACCCGCCCATGTTATGTAGTCCCCCCTGTCTTTCCTGTGTAGACCAACAACTCTGATGATGTTCCTGAATTCCTCCCATTCTATGGAAAAATTGCCCTCCAGGCCGAGGTCCACAACATCAATCTAGTAAGGAATGTCATCCCTCCAATATTTTATAACTTGTTCTAAGTATAATACCCCCCTAGCATGTAATCTAAAAAGGAGACCATCGGTATTTTTGTGTCGCCCCTCGCATGCCTCCAATATGATATGCACCTAGGATGATCAGATGACCTTCCCCGAATCACCAACAAAGCCGACGACAGAACACATGCCATATTTTTCTAAATCCCTCCCAAATGAAAGAGCCCTGTGACTGTCCCAGGGAGCCTTACTGATACCAGTGTTCAATGTTCTTCTTCTTCAGATATTTATGGAATATAATGTCGGTCCAAATCCCAAGATTAAATAGGCATCACCATAAGGATTTGATCAGTAACGTCTGTTTGAATATTTGGATATCCAGGGACCAGGAGACCTAATCACCCAAGTCCTTTAGCGTGGTGATGCTCTCCCAAATAGAGAGGTGATACTTAGTCTCGTCCTTCCAACCAACCCATATAAATTTTGCCATAATAGTATGTAGTCGCTGCATGGTGGCAGCAGGCAAGATATAAAGGTGTGACCAGTATACAACAAGTTGCTACAAAACCGCGAGGGGAAATACATATCGACCTCCAATGGAAATACAACGAAGTGTCCAACTTTGCATTTTCATTCGATATTTTTCTACCGTCCATTTCCAATCTGCCACTTTGTTGTTAGTGGGTTTAAGTCTGAACCCAAAATATGTAAACCCCACCGATAAATGGCACAACTTAAAATTAAAGGCATTCGTAATTTTTTTAATGCACACCATATCACCTGTAGAGTATAAAATCAAATATTTATGTACATTTGCCAACATATCCGATGCATTTCCAAATCAGAGGATGATATTGTGGAGGTTTTGCCATTTGTTACATCCAATCACCCAAAGATCAAGACATCATCCACAAATAGATTATGTGAACTCACCATCAACCCCATGAATTTGATGTCTTGAAAATGACCTGCCCGGACATCATTCCGAATATTGATGCTAAAGTTGTCCATCTCCAAACTGAAAGCAAGGGAGATAGTGAAAAACCCTGTCATAACCCCCACCCGACCCTAAAAAAATTGATGGGAACCTGTTTATAATAACAACGAGGTGCACAAAATTTACCCAACAGAAAATCCACTCAATGATTTATATTGATAATCCAGTATTAATAAGGATGAGATGAAGAAATTCCCAATCATCAAATCATATGCCTTGCAAAGGTCAATATTCATGACAAGTATATCCATTTTCCGAGTATGACTTGTACGTATGGTCTCCTACGATATGGCCACAACATCGTGGATCAACCTATTGTGGAGGAAACCAAATTTCTCCCTGGATATGTGGCAAGAGATAATAGACTTAATTCGTTCAATGATAATCTTTGAGATGGACTTATATGTTATATTAGAAAGTGATATAGGGTAGTATTTCGAAAAGGAGGTAGGAGTCGACCCTTGTGGAATAAGTGCGATAAATGTAGAGTTTATAGCTCCAGAGATATAGAGACACACACCTGACTCCTCCACCATATTAATCAATTCATGAGCCAGGATATCATAAAAATGGATAAAGAATTCCTCAGTCCAGTCGTCCGGTGCCAGACTTGTATCCTGCATAAAGGATTTTAATACCTTAAGTACCTCCTTCGATGACACCGCCATGTAAATAGTGTCATTTTGTGTAGTATTAAACATGAGGGGGAATTCCTCCAATGCCCATAACTGATCATCAATATGGTCCCCTGGACGCTTTCGAAATAATGACTCAAAATATTGGACAACATCTGCCTGGATTTCTGCCATGGAGTGTACTGATTGACCTTGTGCAGTCCTAATTTCCCAGATATTGTTTCTTTTTTGCCACTAGTTGGAAAAATTGTGAAAATATTTAATATTTTGGTCACCCTCTTGTAGCCAAATCGCACGGTTCTTAAGTTTCCATTTCTGTTCCTATATCAATAGGATGTCTCTTTCTACACCCCAACATTTTAATTTTGTCTCATACATCAGTCGGTTGGTCAAGTCCATGAAGTAGATGGATGGCCTCCCCAATTTCTTGTTTAATTTCGGCAAGTTCCTTAATTAAACACTTATTTTTTTCTCGGTGCCAGGTCCTTACTTTGGTTTTCATTCATTGTAGTGTATCCACCATGTGCACGATATGAGAAGTGGAATCCCCCCCTTGCTAGAGTATTCCAATGTCCTAGAACCATTCTGTTAAAGTTTGGATCCTCCAGCCAGGATCTGTTAAACTTGAAGAGAATCCCCCTCTTGGGTCTATCTACCCACCAATTGAGGACAATAGGGCGTTGATCAAAGATAAGGAAATCTGGCACCAAGGATGTAACAGAACCCATGAGTTCGAGGAGATTCTCATGGAGCATGAAACAATCAAGTCTTTTCGCAATGTAGCCAGCACCAAAATGTCCAATATACCAAGTCGAGCATATTTTGGAGTGAAAAATATCCCAGAGGTAATTAGAATCAAAAATAAAATTGAGGTAGTCCGCCATGGTGTGACTATGACTTTGTAATCACCAGTGTTCCTTCTCAAATAGGGTTGCATTACAATCCCTTGCTAGAACCAGAGATCCAATTTTTAGAATGTCATATTCCTCAATGTGACGCCAGAAAGTGATTCAATCAGAGTAAGGAGCATATAGATTGAGGAAGTATATATGCTTAGAGAGGCCGCAAACATAACCAAGCAATAATTTCCCAGCAAATAATTTATAAGCCTTGAAATTTGAAAGTTGTGGATCCTAGAGTGCTACGAGTCCACCAGATAGTCCATGCAAATCCACTGTAACAACATGCCAATGTGGGAACATGTCACCAAAGTATTAGTAAACATGTTTAGTGCAAGTCATGGCTTCCTGGCAGAGAAATAAGTAAGGACAACAAGAGGTAAGGAAATTTTTGAGGGATAATAATTTTGAGTGATCCCCCAAGCCACGCAAGTTAATGGAAATACAATTCATCATGGGCACCCCATGTCAGGCGAGAGTGCTCTAATAACTTGATTGAAAAAAATTGAGATGGGAACCTCGCGGAGATTCTCCAGGTCGAGGGAGGGAGAAGCCATGTCCGTCATCGACAATTGTCATTTCCCCCACCCATTTCGGCCACCCTTCTGGCGAGTAGTGAAATTTTTGGATGATTTTGGGCATATGGAAATGGGAAGGGATAGAGTCAGCCGCTTGTGGATGGAAATCAAAGCCAAATCCATGGTCGGGTTGTGTAGAAGGAAACCGAGGTTGCTACCCATCGAATTATGGGGGGACATTGGCTCAGTGAGTCAGGTCAGGGAAGTCAGAGATGAATAGACTAGGGGAGATGGTAATGGGGCCACATATGGAGTAGTGGAAGGGGAGGAGGTGATATAAGATTGAACATGAGAGTCATCAAAAATATAGGGATGTCCCGATGCCCGGTGTGAGTCAGATAATTCACCACTAGTAGAGGATGAAGTAATATGATTAAGGAACGAAGTGCATCACAAAGGGGGGGATGTATGGAGTGGTTCATGATCAGTAGGGAGAGGAGAAATACAAGAGGTAGGACGAAATTTTTTTTCATGAGAGGCGAGGTAGAAGTTAGGGGAAGAGACAGTACCTACATGTTCCCACGATTTCAGAGAGGATTATGGTGTAGAAATTGGTGATAGGGTGTTTCACCATCCTGATGTGGTTGAGGATGACCCTGATTTCTAAAACGTTGTGGATAAGTCTCGAGGAGATGTGACGTGAAATTATATAGAAGGAATTGAAATGGGACACACCAGTAGTCCAACCTCTGCCTATGGACAACATATTTCCATGCAAGATCAATTTGTGCCAGAAGTCTACCCGCGAAACCGATCTCCACCAGAATCCATGCAATATGTTTGTCCGGCCGACCCAGGAACTTTGGGTTGTTTTATATGAAATGATTGATGGCCTTACCAATCGACACAAGTATGTATCGCATACAAAACTCTAGCAGGAGTCCAAGTAACTTGACCCAGGCAATATGGTTCCTGGGAATCTCACGATTAGGGTTCAAACCAATATACCAGGGGTGTAGAGAGAGGAAGCATCAACCACAGACCCATGGAATGGCCAGGATGTAGGCGAAATCCTCTTTAGACATGAAATTGAAGCTGAATCAACCATTCATCAGGTAATTGACCTTCGACAGATAGCCAAGGAGATGTGCCCAATGCCCACCGACCCAATCTTGCATGTCGCGGTCCTTTTATCTATCAAAATACCACCTGCCGATGAGCGCTCACTTCCTCAGACTCGACACCCGATCCCACATAACATCGTATCCAAAGATGAGAAGTTTAATTTCTAAAGCCAATCGATGAGGTTTTGCATGTTCCTTTTGTGTCCCAGTCTTCATTATCGACCGATGTTGTTCACAATCTGCATGCATGCCAAGTGTGCAGTCTGAGGGCTTAGTAATATAAGTCGATCATACAACCGTGTGTACCCCAGACGTAAATGCCTTATTCCCATATTCGGTAGCCCATGTAGCCTCGATAATTTCTTCATGTCCAGTGATGTCTGCCTCCAATGAGGCCAAGTATTCCTTTATACCTGCCATCACATACTCTCCAGCCCAGAGGAATAATGAACCCGAAGAATAGAAAAATGACAGGATTGTGAGAGTATGTGAAATTTCCACCTCGATAATGTTTGCCAGATCAAAGTGATGGCGCTGCCCGCAATAAACTGACTTGGGTAGTAACTTATCCCGAAAGTTTAGTCTGCCAGCCTTTAATCGGAAAGTCTGCTCCCATAAATTTAATATCTGGAGAGATATAGTTATCATGGTCCCCATTGAGGGAAATCCAAATTGGCTGTGGGCAGTGCAAGTAAAGAGGTATGATCCCATGAAGTGGTTTGTCCCAATTCCGTCAGCAAAGTCTGTAGAGAAGTAATTAGGGATGGCCACCAGATGTGTAAAGTAGAGGGAAAATTAAGGGAAATCACTCCGAGGAGGATCGAGGATACAAATCAGTCTGATACAACCAGGGTTAGGAACAACCTAAAATTAATTCCTGTCGCATAGTAATTTGAATTTGATGGTGGCCGTTGAAAGTGGCAAGTTTTGGGAGACCTAAATTAGAAATTTGGTTGGAAAAACCAATACCCCAATGGCTCCAAGAAAGTCCCCGAATGATATACCTGCATGTGGAATGTTATGGTTGGTACCCAATGAGGGCTCACTCCACCATGAAAATAAGCCAATGACACCATTGCAGCAAAGTGGGAATGAGTATATTGGTCCCAATCGTCAGTATGAAAACAACATCGCCCTCATCTACTGGAAATAGCAGCACCAATAGCATCCACAAAGATGCCACCCCCTATGGTAGTGTTGAAAACCAACAGTTTTACATGGGCGTGAGATAATGAATGAATCTATCCATTTACGCCATAGGAAGGTAAGATTCCTATGTTCGTCACCATCCCCAGTCTCCACATTAGCCGCAAGAAAAATTTCAATGAACCTACACAAGCGCCCCCTCATCGTGGTAGTGCACAGTCCCAATTTATATCATACCAAAGATAATAGTACATGAATAAATAGTGACCTTCCAATATCATATCAAACCAGCCATAATCACATCCATGGATGTATTCATGATTGGTAAATTTAAAAACAGAAGATAAAACTACAACCGATCGTAGACTACCTATTACACCAATAGGACAAGAAACTTGGATGTCGCACCTCCTGCTTGCATCTCCACTATCGACAAACAAGAGAGCCAAATCCAAAGTGTAAACCTTGTTCTGGAAACATGTAATTCGAAGATTAACAACATTGTGCACCATATTTTACTACAAGCATTATTCCTGCTTTTAATTTTCTGCAAATTTAATCATCCAATCTCTCTTTCTCTGACAATTAGATCAATCACTCTACTATATATCACAATTTTCTCTAGAATCGATAAATGCAATGCATATGTTTATTACTACATATACTATTAAATATAACTTTTATATACAATAGACTGGTACTTTCTAAATTAACATCCCTTCGGTCTTTTAGATTGAAAATTAATATTTTTATTCAAATTTTTTATAAATATATTTTATAATAAAATTAATAATTTTATCAATTTACTTTTAAACTTGTGAATTTGAATTATCTAACCACATTGCAATGGAAATAAACAAAAAATTAAATGAGTGAAATTTAACTTTTCTCCTTTTCTTGTGTATTTAAGTAAGTGTGTTGTAATTTTTAATGTGAAGGACTAACAAAATGACGAAAGAGAAACTCGTAGGTGAAGCTCGATACTGGGTTTCTCAGCGAATTGTTGTAGGTTTAAGGGTTTGTTTATTCCTATTGTTGTAGGCTAATACATATTTTTGAGCGGTTGATGTGAAAGGAGGTCTAAAGGATGACTACAAGGGTAGGAGGGGGCTACCCCTCCTTCCCAAATTCCCTCGATGGTATGAGTTTTTAATGTGAAGAAAGACAAGATCCTCATGGGGTTTCCTCAAGGTCCTCACAAGTGCCTATATTAGGTGATAAATGGAAAATGGGTTTGAGGGGACATTGTATCCCTAAGGTCCCTAAAAACCCTATATTTTTTATCCCAATTAGATGTTTGGATGATCATAGGAAGCACATGATAAATAATTCTTTTACAAGAAAATTCATAGGGAGATGGGCCGCGGAAAGGGAACGGAAATGCTGGATTTAATAGAATTGGCAACCCAAAGGGGAAGTTGATTTGAGACTAGGGAAAATGGATTTTTCACGATGATATTCTCCAGCCTTGAAGATAAAGCTAGAATCTTCAAAGGGGGGCCCTATTTTTTACAATAATGGAGGCCTATATATCAGACATTGAGAAGATTTTTTTAACCCAGATAAAGAGGAGTTCACAACAACACCAATATGGGTAAGCTTTTATTCACTTCGAGTTCATTTTTGGATACCAAAAATACTAAAAGGGATAGGAAAAGCGCTAGGGCATTTTTTCAAAGTCTCAAAGGTTACCAAACAAGGGAAAAGAATGTCCATGCTTGATTGTGTGTCTACATGAAAAACTCTCATCCTTTGTCTGAATACATAGATTTAGATTACCGTGGAGAGATATGGAACCAACCAATTGACTATGGAAATGTTACTTTCATATGTTTCCTCTGTCATGAGCGTGGGGATATGACGAGGGAGTATTTGTTGCGAAGGAGAGAGCTAGAAGTAGAGAACCCAATGGGAAATGATGGATTTACTAAGGTCACTACAAGGAGACGTATCCAGAAAAATTGGACCCCTCCAAACTTGAAATTGATGGAAGATAATAATTATTTTTCTATTTTGGATGCCATGGAGGAAGACCCTTGGAAAGCATAAGATACACAAATGGATGATCAATCTACAATAATGCCCACCGAGAAACAAACCCTTAAATGTAAGTTGGAGGAGGACGATATCCAACAAGGATAATTTGACTTCTTTGGCTTACCAGGATTCGCAAAAGTGAGCCCCTTGCTAAAGTAGGACCCAACTTAAATTTTAGTTGAGGAAAGGATTTTGGTTACCATGGTGAACGAATGGGCTCATCGGGATTTGGAGGAATTATCTAAGGAAAACTAGGATCTGTATGGTAATGCTTATCTCATTTGGAAAACGAAATGATGACACCCCTTAGGAATTGACCAAGGAGCTCATTTATTTCAGGCTTTAAAAGAGAAAGGAAAATAAATCCTTCTCAAGGATCTCATGAAAGAACCCAAAAAAAGGTAACTAGCCTAAGAAGGAGGAGAGGCATAATGTTGGAGGAAATTTAGTTAGGAATGTTAAACAATGCATGGTAAACACAAACAATGTAATAAGATAAGCATGAGTTGTTTTTATATTAACCATAGATGTACATTTATATTACATTGGTGTGACTCTTGGATTCCACATTCCAAGGTCACTTGGACTCCTCTTTGACTATTCGCCTTCCACACCTACCCATAGAGGATTAGGTGTCCAAAATCCTCCCCCTTAATTCGAAGAGGTATGTGTGAGTCCAAGAAGAGAGTTGTAATACAAATCTGCAAAGTATGCATGGCAGCACTAGGCTGAATGAGATCTCTAAAATGTTGGCATAAAGAGGTGGTTTAAGAATGACCACCAACACTGGAACTCTTAGTGTAGTTCTCGAAACTCTTCCAAATCTGGCAAGAAGTTGAGGTCTTCTGCTAGAGGAAGTGCTCCTCATATTTTGAAGAGGGAGACCTTCAACCTGGAAGAAGGGAGGTCTACAACCTGTGATGGTTTAAGGATGACCACCAACTCTGGAATGCTTGATGTGTTTCCTAGAACTCTACCAAAACTGGCAAGAAGCTCAAGTATTCTGTTAGAGGAAGTGTCCTAAATTCTTTGAAGAGGAAGAAACTCAACCTCACATAGATGGTTTAAAGCTGACCACCAACCAAAGGCATGCTCATGGGCATCCGTGTCTCAGGCTACAACTCTAAATCTGGAATGAAAAGTTGTGGCTCAAGTTCGCTTGAACTGCTATGTCTCTGGCTACAACTTAGAATCTGGAATGAGATATTGTGGCTTAGGCTCGCTTGATGTGGCTTTGAAGCTTGTAGATGACCACCATTTCCCCCCCTTTCAGGTACAAGGTGAGATGATGGAAAAAATGCAACTGTAAGAATGTTCAATATTCTAGAACAAGTTATAACATATGACTTAAACATCTTCTTGGTTGTTGATGCTCATTGCCAAGAAGCGATCCATCCAAGATGAATCTTTGTTCTTGTAGGCGGCTTGTTTCCGAAGCATCTGTGCGAAGAATGGGTGTGCCGGCCACAGTGCTTGCATGGGTGAAGATTGAAACAATGATCTTTCATATGGCCAACTCGATCACAATGTTCATTTTACAATCTGTTGTTGTTGTTGTGGAAGAGGAGCAGAATCTATAACAACTGAAGGTGAGATATCATGAAGAAATCCAACAATCTAAAATTTAATGGGCTTGGAGTAGTCCGGAATATGAAAGGACAACTCCTTGTCATATCCAAGACAAGTTATGTGCTTGTTTTGGACAAGATCTTCCCAAGGTTTGATGATGGGCATGGGAGGTGGAAACTGAACATCAACTCGCAAATCTGCTCCTAGAATGGGCATATGATGGGATTCAACCTCAATGTTACTGACTTGACCATTTTCTCGTTGTTGATGGTTGTCATGATGCTTATGCTTTTTTAACTCATCTTGCTGAAGCTGAGACTCAAGCTGCAAAAAATCTATCTTTTCTTGTGCATTTTGCAAGCAGTTTTGAATCTCTATGAGAGTGATTTTGTTGACTTTTACCATATCATCAATAGTGGTCCATTGTATCATGGTATTCAATAATTCTAAAACATTATTCATTCGAGCCATTTTTTGATCTCAAATATCAAAGGCTTCAAATAAAAATGCACCACTATTTACATACAAGAAATACTAAACATTTTTGAGATGAGGGCTAGTATGTCAAACTTAAAGGAGCCTACTAAAAATAAAAATATTGATCATGCTAGTCAGTAGAACATGAGAATTCTGAGAGGGTATCGCTCCAAAAAACTGGCACAAATTCGATGAAAATAATTCCAATTGAAATGACAACAACTTCGGTGGAAACAACTCCAGTTGAAATGACCTTTCAATGATTCTCCTTTTTTAAAATATATATTCATCAAAACGCATCAATGAATCAATGTTCAAATCGACATACACACCAACCACTAGCAGTAATTACTATTTATCAATGCATATGGAAACACTCATATAATAAAACTCTCAATGCTATTCCAATACAATGCAAAGGTATAAATTTTGACTGGTCACTTCATCACAGGGAATCAATGTATATGAGCCAATGCACTGAAAATCATCTTCTAACAGTCATCACCTTGATTTATGTGACTGTACATCACAAGGGTTAGCCGAATGTGGATTATACAAAGTGAATTATATTCATCTGAGTCACACCCTGAATGGTATCTCAATGCTAATATATGTCCACCCTGAAAACCTTACACATACACGAACACTCTTTTTCAACCGTAGAGAGACAACATTAAGACAAAAAAATGGTTCAATACATGTGCAATGTATGTCCTCTTTGAGAGTACACACAAATACAAGAATAAATAGTAACCATATTCACATACAGGCGGCCACTGTTACTATCTTGCACACACTAAAATCTCTAATTACCTCTGCTTGTTATCACTTTGTGTGCCTCATTTTGCAAGTAATTATAGCACTATAACCACTTCTTAGTGTCCAGGTTGAGGATACAATTCCAATACGCTAATCTCTGTATCGATTCCATCCTCCCCCAAGCTAGAAATAATGCCTTAGAGTGACCAGTAACAGTGGTATGGGGAGCATGTAGTGGGAGATACAATGTTATAATGGAGGCACGATAAATATGACAACGTATACATGATTGGCACAAGGTATGGTGGATTGGTATGGCAGAGGAGTGGTATGGTGGAGAGAAGTATTACAACAACGTATGAGCAGGTATTCCAAGATCGATTTTATATCACAGGTGTGGGAAACTTGAATGTATGGACATCATTTGACTACATGGACATCGATGGAGTGAGAGTTTTTGATGGAGTAACGTGGGTTCAATGATATTGACTGGAATACGAATACCGAGAGTGGAGCAGTGGAGCGAAGGGTAGCATATAGGAGGTGGATACGTATAGAGTATTTACAACAGATGTTTATGGAGCACAGGCTGCATTGTGGTGTTGGAGGGAGGGATACCAAGATACTTTCACCTTTGTTCCACATACCATCTCACGTGTTAATACCTTTATAAGGCAACAATTTTCTTGCAAAGATATGAAGTAACCCAAATTGTTCTCTATGCATCAGAAATGTCCAAATTGGGAAACTGCGTTGTGACAACATTTGGTAGGGGCACTACAGAGGTTGTATGGTGGTCAATTGTGGTGTATGCAAGCCGATTGTGTATAGGAGAGGCAATGAAATGGATTGAGTAGGAGTGCGTATATGTTGGAGCCGATGCGAAAATGTGTGGAGATTGACTAACAGAGGTTGCATATGCCATGTAATTCAAATGTTAAATATTGGACTCTACGTGAGACGAAGACGACCGAGTGTCGCAGTGAGTTAGAGAGGGAGCCACAAAGTGCGTAGGGAGGAAACTCGATGACCTGTGTAAATCTATAATTTCATATTTTATTGCAGGACATGTATTAAGAACTACGCTGCAAATTCTTTCAAAAAATGGCCTACTCATTCATCAGACAACATACTCATTCACCAGACAGGCCTTCAAAGTAGAAGCATTATTAGGGTCGATAAGACTACAAATAAGGGTAGAGCGGCATATAGATTCACTCTGACAAAGACACTGAAATAAGATGGATGGTAGATCTAGAAAATTCTAAGAAATATTCTAACCCTTGAAATTATAGTGGGAAACGATAGGAATTGCATGAAATGAGAGTTGCAGGGGTAAAAGAAAAATTTCAGGGCAGAGGGAAAAATTTAGGTCTTGTGCTCTGATTTGTGCAGATTTGGATAACGCCCAAGTCCAACGATAGACCCACAGAGAAAGATTATAGAATCATGGCCAGAATGATACGACTTAAATGGCCACAAAGAGAAGTGGTTCAAATTGGAGCAGGGCAGGAGAATGCCCACTCTGATACCATGTTTAAACAATGCATGGTAAACAAACACAACGTAATAATATAAGTGTGAGTTGTTTTTATATTAGCCATGGATGTACATTTATATTACATTGGTGTGACTCTTGGATTCAACATTCCAAGGTCACTTGGACTCCTCTTTGATTGTTTGCCTTCCACACCTACCCATAGAGGATTAGGTGTCCAAAAAGGACTCGTCAAGAAACGACTTTACCAAAAGTATTACCTCCTCTACCCAATCCCTCATCATGAAAATTTTCTCATGGAATGTAAGGGAGCTTAATAGCAGAGGGAAACAACAATATCTCAGAGAAAGGATCAAGATGGAGAAACCGACAATTATAATTTTACAGGAAACAAAAATAATGGGGGACAATTTGCAACTAACTATTGGAAAGGTTGTCATTCAATGTCTATAGATGCGAGAGGGAGTGCAGGAGGTTTGGCTATTTGGTGGAACCCTTATGAGGTATTTTTTCAAGATTGGATGGCCAATACTCGAGTTTTGATAGGAAGATTTAGATATGCTAGGACGAAAGAGCTTGTTTTCTTAAAAATAGTCTATGGCACATCCATTGCGGGGGATCAAATTCCTTTTTTGTAGCAACTTATGCAAACTAAATATGATTGGGGATTCCTTATGGGTTGTCAATTGCGATTTCAATCTAATAATATCACTAAAAGAGGAAAAAGGAGGATTATGTAGGTTGGACCAAGAATCCATCGCATTTTATGGGTATATTGAGTAGTTGCAACTGGTAGACATCCCGACGATCAATGACCTATTTACATGGAATAAATGACGTGGAGGAGCACATCAAATAGTCAGTGGTCTAGATCATTTTCTTTTATGAGAGGGACTTCTACAAAATGATATTTTTTTAAGCTAAAATTATGCCATGTCTGGGGTGAGACCACTAGCCGATTAGTTTGGAGTTTGACTTGAAGGAAGCTCCACCCAATAGACCGTTTCGCTTTGAAAGTTTTTGGCTTGAGACCACACGGTTTATTGACCTCCTAAATAAGTGGTGGCAAGCGATAAATGTATGAGGTAATTAAAAAATGCACACTTTCCAACTTAATTTAAAGGCCTTAAAGTTGAGAATTAAACGATGGAACAAACATGTTTTTGGCAATATTTTTTAGGACAAAATAGCTTTGAAAGGGAAAATGTCAAAGATACAACAACTTATCATCGTGGAAGGTAGATCTTCGGAGTTGTTGGCAATAGAGGCGGAGACCCTTCATCTCTTAATCTACTGATGATGCCATTAAAAAAAATCCTAAAACTTTCACTATGAGATGTAACACCCAACCTAATTTCATTATTTTATGTTTAAAAGACTTTTATAAAGTACATTTAATATTTAAGTGGAAAAATAGATTAACGAATATGATTATTCATTTTTGAACTTGAGTTTTATTTTATGAATAAAAGTTACATTTAGTAGTTGTTTAACTGATTAGTAAATAATTCCAATATTCCAGAGCAAAAAGGAAGAGGCAGTTTTTGACAGTTACCTTCCCCAAAAGGATAAAAAGGAAATCTTGGGAAGGGGAAGGGGTCCTATGAAATAAGCGAAGAAAAATGTTAACAAAAAAATGTTGCAGAAGGGATTTGTCCAGTGCTCACTTCAAACCAATGGAGCTTTGTAACCCGAAAGGAGTATAGGTTGGACATAGGTCCTGAGGCCTAGATTCTGAATATTACTGCGACCTTAGACTCTGGTGCAGAGCACGAGGGGAGTTGAGGACGCAATCACCTTTCTCATGGTTGGGTGGCACAATCAGTTTAATGAAATTAGAGATAAGTATCTGAGTTATATGGTTAAGTTGTGGAAATGAATTTATAAATCTGTATGCAACTTTTGTGCATGAATATTTACAGGAATTACAGAATTATTTGTTAGGTTAATGTTGTTACAGTGGTATTGATTATCTAGGAAAATGATGAAATATTCTAGATGCTAGAAGAATAACTTTTATATGCCATGATAATTCTATGAACATTGAACATAGTTTTTTCCTCTACCAAAAGAGTATTATTATTGTGTGTAGATTCTATTTTCTGAAAAATAGAGTTGTGTGACAGAATAATATGACTTCAAGTACTATACTGTGTTTGGTAAAATAAATGTTCATAACATTATCAAGTGTAATGCACAACTATGATATATGTATCTGTATGTAATATACAATCTTCTGTGTAAATAACTACAAAGACCCGTAGGAAGGGAAAGTGAGAACAAATGGTTCGATGGTGGTTTTGGGAATAAACTATATTCCCGTAATTTATAAAATACATACATACATACACACATACAAATAACCAAAGTAAAGATTCAGTAGCAAAACAGAGGTAGGAACTGAGGTTTAGGACTCTAGTTCTAGGACAAATAGAACAATTGTCTAATGTCCTCTGACCTCCTCTATGACTAAGTCAATACACTTTAAGTTGTACATAAAAATAATAAGGAAATTGTAATCCCTTAATAATTATCAACACGGTGAGTGGAAACATATTTAAATAGAATTTAGATACCAAAATAATTAAACCCAAAATCTGTCACGGGTGGTTCCATCCTGAGAAGACAATAGGGCATTGCACAATCCGAAATAGGAATAGAATACATATTCACTGCATAGTATGAAATCTATGCACCACAACTGAAATAAAACTTAAACTAGAAATTTAAGAAACATGTATTAGGTGAGCATAACTGATACATATAAATTAACATAGTCTCAAGGAGAACAAAGGACCATCGTATGGTCGTGCAAACTGGAGGTTAACTCCTTCAACTTAAATAAAAATAAAATTATAAAGTGATCCATACAAAAATAACATGGAATTTCTTCGAAGAAGAGGAATATAGTATTAACCGTCTCTACTTAAAACCCTAAATCTTAAATATGGAAATTTCCTCTGTAATAGGACTCAAAGCAAAGCCCTCTAGCAGGAGCTAGCCATCATATAACTAGATAAGAACCAGGGCCAATTTTCAATACCTGTCACAGACAGAGGGTTTGGCCCTTAGTAATACCATAAACATAGAGTAAAGAAAAAACACCAAACACATTTGAGATTGAGGGTTAGGCTTACCGGAGCACTATGGTGGCAGCCCAAGGAGGAATTTCGAAGTCTTAGAAAGGTCTCGGTCCGCCAAGACTCCAACAATTAAACCCTAACATGGGTCAAGGAGCCTAACTGTGAGTTTGTAAGTACCTCGCCAAAAATTAAAAACAAGAAAAGAAGAAAATACGTCTGAGGGGTATTTACCTATGTTGAAGCTTACAGAGAGCTTGGTTGGAGGCATCCTTGTTTCTAAACCCAGTCGAGGAAGAAACACAACACCTACAACATGTAACCCTCCAACAATTGTTAATTCTTCCAAAACGGAGCAAAGGAATTAAACCAGAGACAAAGAGGGCTAAGAAAAAAAATGCAACCTAGAATTATTAACAAAGCCTTATAATATAACCTATGCATTTAAGGAAAAAAAATAATTGAAATGGAAGAAATTACCTGTTTCTAAAAGAAGGCTCGATAATCTTAGTGAAACAGCCCGACATGCAGAGAATTTAAGCACAAAACCCTTTTGCGTGGCATTTACAAGCAGAGCTTACACAACCGCATCAAGAGCAAAGAAAACCAAAGTTTAACCAGAGCACAGAGAAAAGAACTGGAGCTGAGCTCACATTTTCTAACCAGAGAAGGGTAAAACTGTCGTTGTTGGAAGGAAAATCATCAAGGTGTTGTAGAGCTGCTCAGCCAAAGAGTGGGGGAAAATAAGAAACGTATGCAGCATTTGGGGTAGGGTTAGTTACCCTAGCCCCCTTCGGTTTGAGCACCAACGTTAGATATAGGACATGGATATCGAAAACCAAAATAACATCCCAGAAGACTCGACAACTGACAACTGTCAATATAAAGAACCATTCGAGAAGTTTCCAACTAGATTCTAGGTTGACGGGAAACTGGTTAAGATCGGATCTCGGTGGTTAAAGTACAAATGAAATTATAACATTGGATTTTAGACTAGATCCCATACAGTGTACAATTCACGTGAAGACGATTAATAATATTAATGTTTATTATGAAAAGCATAAATACGATGTAATGAATAAGCACCCAACAACAAATCATTAACAATACAAATTATCGTAGCAAGGCCATGTACCTTAAAGTGTGTAGTTATATAAATTTATGGTATAGTAATTTTATTTGGGTGTGGTAAGAATTTTTTTTCTTATGATAATTTGTATATGGAAGTGAAAAGTGGTATCGGAGTGTTGTTACACCCTGGGGCCAGATGGGCCATTTAAATAACCATGGGTGTTTTCTTTTTTAAAAAATGTGCACAATGAAAGGAAATTGTTGATAAGATTTGATGAGGAGAGGGTCTAGTCATCAAACACCAAGAGCTACAGGGGAAGCTCATCCCTTGCCTAATATTTAGATTAACCCATATATGTGGGTACAATTGTGTGTGAATCAACACCAACAAACTAGTAGATTATTAGAAGAACAACAACGTCAGACCAATAGATTGTTGGATACGGCGCAACAACTCTAGACGGAAATGATTCGACTAAGAAGCGACAATGAAAGGTTAATGCGGGAACAAGAGAGGATTCTTAAAATCCTTTCAGATAAGAAGAATCATCATGCAACACATCCTAGTCTGAAGAGGGACACCCATGAGGAAGGTGAGCAACAACAACAAGTTAATGACAATCTGGAAGGAAGTCATACCCAACGAAGTAACAAAAGCATAGCTTACAGTGAAGCAGAGTCTGGGAATGTTTTAGATCAAAAAGAGATGAAAAAACATAAAGTAGAGTTGCAAGGTGAATTCCAAAAAATTAAACTTCCTACATTCGATGCAAAGGTTGAAGAAGCGGAAGAAGCATGGATAATTAATATGAACAAATATTTTCAAGTTTATGAGTAAAGAAGCAAGCTCAAAGAGCTTGGCTATTTACCAACTGTGGGAAAAAGCCACATTATGGTGGAAGGAAGTTAGAAATGTGTGCGGAATTGAGGACTAGAACATGACTTGGAACGAGTTCCAACATTATTTTAAATACAATTATCTAACATAGCGATTCTACGATGAAAAATCTTGAGAATTTCACTGCTTGAGGCTGGGACAACTATTTATGGATGAGTTCATAACTAATTTTACGTCCTTACTGAGGTATGTCCCATATTTGAGAGATGAAAGAGAAAAATTACAAATATTCTTGAGTAGCTTACCTGCTCACTTGAAGGAGAGGATCAAGTTTGTGAATCCAAAGACTATGGATGAGGTGATTCGAAAAGCACGAATGTGCTATCAGCAATCCAAGGTAAAAGGAGATGCTAGTAGGAGTTGGTCGCCAAAGAAGGGGCAGAAAGGTACTTCAAATTTTAAAGGTATAAGACCAGGGAACTATAAAAATGATGCAAGAAACGAAGAAAATAGACAATTTGGGAAATCATAGCAAAAGCCCAAATGGCCAGCAGAAGAACAACCTATTGAAGCATCCATCAGAGCAGACCATGGGAGGATCCAAAAACCACCTCTACAATGTTGGGGATGCGGTGAGGAACATTACTATAAGAACTATCCTCGTTGTGGAAGAAATGAAACTACAAACAAATTGCAAGAGGCATCCATAGTGGGGAATGTCGCACGAAATATACGAAGAATCAATGTTGCACTAGAAGATCGACAAGAAGATTACCAGCTGACCATGATAGAACTGGAAGGTAAGTTATATTCCCAAACTGTTTCTATTTTGGTTGATCCTGATGCCAGTTTAAGTTATATAAATCCCCGGATAGTTGAAAAATGTAATTTGAAAATTTAGAAATTTAAAAGTCCCTGGTTGGTACAATTGGCTACCAGAGAAAAGAGAAGGGTTAATGCTAAAATCTCAAAATGTTTCCTTGAAATAGGAAACCAACATATAATTGTTGAACTGAATATTTTACCCTTGGGTTCCTATGATATATTGCTCGGAATGGACTGATTAGAAGGAAATTGGTCACTAGTAGATTGCAAAGAGAAAATCATCCATTTTAAGGCTGAAGATGGTACTCCCTAGGAGTTACAAGGAATTAAGAAACAACTCCAAATGTGACCCATCACTACATCCAAACTGGGTAAATGCTTCAGAAAAGGGTGTTGACTTTACTATATTCAAGTGCGGTTTGCTAACATTAAAGACAAGAATCTTAGTTGGAAAAGGTTTTAGTTGTTCAAGAATTTATGGATGTTTTTCCTGAAAATATTCCGAGACTACCCCCAAAGCGAGATATTGATTTTATCATCGAGTTAATACCCGGAGCAACACCTGTTTCACGAGCACCATATAGCATGAGTGCGCTTGAGCTAACAGTGTTAAAAATGCAGTTGCAAGAACCATTGGATAAGGGGTATATCCATCCTAGTGTCCCCTTGGGGAGCACCGATGGATTTCGTTAAAAATAGATACGATATGACGTGGATGTGTATGGATTACAAGCAGCTTAATAAACTGACTGTCAAAAAAAATTATCCGATGACATGGATAGAAGATCTTTTTGATCAAGTAAAAGGAGTGACTATATTTTCAATGATATACCTAGGATCTGGGTATCATCGAATATGGATTAAGGATGAGGATATATCTAAAACAACCTTTCGTGCTAGATACAGACATTATGAATTTGTGGTGTTACCATTTGGATTAACCAACGCACCAAAAATTTTCATGAGTCTGATGCACGACATCTTCCACTTATTTTTGGATAATTTTTTTTTTAATATTCATTGATGATATATTAATCTACTCTAAAAATATGGAAGAACACAAGGAACATTTGCACTTAGTGCTGAAAATGTTGAGGGAACATCAGCTCTATGCCAAATTTAGGAAATGTGATTTTTACAAAGAACAGATCAAATATTTGGGCCATGTAATATCTGTTGAAGGAATATCGGTAGACCCCAAAAATATAAAGATGATTATGGAATGGAGAGTACCTAGAAATGTAGCAGATATACTTTCTTTCATGTGCTTGGATGACTACTATTGGTACTTCATCGAAGGCTTCTCTAAGATAGATTTTCCCATTACTTCCTTGCAGCAGAAGGGGCGAGTTTTTAAATGGAATAATGAATGTCAAGCCAGTTTTGAATGGTTAAAAAAACTTTTAACCACTGCTCCTATAATGAAGGTAGCTGATCCAAACAGGGATTTTGAAGTCTGCACTGATGCTTGTAAGGAATGGGTGGGAGAAGTATTTACATAAGACGGTAAGGTAATAGTGTATGAATCCAAGAAGCTAAAGGACCATGAGCAACGGTACTCTGCTTATGATTTAGAGCTGACTGCAGTAGTACATGCCTTTAGGGTTTGGAGACATTACTTATTGGGGGAAAATTTTGTGCTGAGAATTGACCATAGTAGCTTGACTAGCTACTTTAAGCAGTCTGACTTGAATGCCCGCCAAGCAAGGTCTAATGCATTCCTAACTGAATTCAACTTTGACATTCAACATGTGAAAGGTAAGGAGAACCGTGTCGTTGCCTCTTTAAGTAGGAAACTACATTGAATCTATGAATTATCCTTTAATCAAGTAGAATTTAAATTCCAGGAGCAAGTAATGGGGGTAGCACAAAGAGACCCTGAGTATCATTTTCACAAGAAGTAGAAAATAAAGGAAAGCAGTCAGGGTATGGGATCAATGATAAACAACTATTTGTATTATGAGGAACAGTATACATTCCAAATCAGATGAGCTTGAAGTCGCTGATTTTGGATGAATATCAATTAAGTTCCTATGTTGGACATCCTGGATATCAAAATATGCTAACAACAATTAGAAAATATCATTTCTGGCTTGGAATGCGTAAAAAAAATTCCAAATACCTGACCAAGTGTTTGGAGTGTCAGCAATTCAAGGTGCAGCACCAACACCCAACAAGATTACTTCAACCCATTCTTGTACCAGAATGGAAATGGGACGTCATATCACTCGATTTCATCATAGGTCTACCGAAAACTTAAAGACACAATGATTCAATTATGGTGGTTGTGGATAGAATCAACAAAGAAGCTCATTTCATACCAATCCAGTCAACTTACAAAACCGTACAGATTACTGAAATCTTTATTAGGCAAATATTTAGACTGCATGGCATTTCGAGAGTCGTCATCTTAGATCGAGATGTGAAGTTCACCTCAGCTTTATGGAAGGCATTGTTCACTGTATTGGGACACATATCTAGTTTAGTGCAGCCTATCATCCATAAATGGATGGCTAGGCTAAGAGGGTGAATCAAATATTAGAAGACATGATGCACATATATGTGATACAGCAACCCATGAGGTGGGAAGAATATTTACATCTAGTATAATTTTCCTACAATAATGGGTACAAATAATCCCTCAAGATGAGTCCCTTGGAGGCATTATACAGAAGACAATGTCGAACACCCATAAACTAGAGTAGTCCGGAAACCAAACTGATGCTTGGGCTAGACATGACGGAGGAAATGGAGCATGAGGTAAGAAAAACCAGACACAATTTAAAAGCAGCCTAGGACAAGAAAAAGGTATATGTCGATCGAAAAATAACTTTTCAAGAGTTACAAGTGGGTGACCATTTTTATGTAAGGATTAAACCTAATAAAAGCACATTAATATGGACTACCTGTGCCAAATTGGCTCCCAGGTACTGTGGACCCTTCCAAATTTTGGAATTAGTAGGGCCAGTGGTTTATCGGATGGCATTTCCCAGCCACATATTGGTGCACAACTTGTTTCATGTATCATTAGTGAAATGATATGTACATGACCCCAAGCATGTTATACACGAGCGAAGCATACAAGTAAGTTGTTTTTAAAATTATGACTTCTGGAAAGAGAAGCATCCTTAATTAAATTAATTATGAATTTCTGCTACATGTAGGTAGAACTAGATGACAAATTTCTGGTAGAACCTCAGCTTACTCTCGATCAGAGAGAAATAATGCTCCAGAGGCGAACCATCCCCCAAGTTAAAGTGTAGTGGAAGCACTTTGGCTCGGAGGAGGCTACTTGGTAGGACGAAAAATCTATATGAGAATCATATCCTGAATTGTTTTTTGTGATGAAGTAAACACTGAGGACGATGTTTACCTTAAGTGGGGGAAGATGTAACACCGAACTTAACTTCATTATTTTATGCTTAAAATAATTTTCTAAAGTACATTTAATATTTAAGTGGAAAAAGAGATTAACGGACATGATTATTCATTAGTGAACTTGAGTTTTATTTTATGAATAAAAGTTACATTCAGTTACTTTAATTAGAGAATTATTTGTTAGGTTAATGTTGTTACAGTAATACTTCTTATCTAGGAAAATGATGAAATATTCTAGATGTTGGAAGAAGAACTGTTATATGCCATGATAATGATGTGAACATTGAACATAGTTTTTTCCTCTACCCAAAGAGTACTATTATTGTGTGTAGATTCTATTTTCTGGAAAATAGAGATGTGTGATAGTAGAATATGACTTCATGTATTATACTGTGTTTGGCAAGACTAAATGTTCATAACATTATCAAGTGTAATGCATAACTATGATATATGTATATGTATTTAATATACAATCTTCTACGTAAATAACTACAGAGAAATGTAAGAAGGTAAAGTGAGAATAAATGGTTCAATGGTTGTTTTGGTAATAAACTATATTCCCGTAATTTATAAAATACATACATACATACATACATCCAAATAACCAGATTAAAGATTTAGTAGCAAAATAGAGGTAGGCACTGAGGTTTAGGACTCTAGTTTCGGGGCAAATAGAACAGGGTCCAATGTTCTCTAACCTCCTCTATGACTAAATCAATACACTTTAAGTTGTACATAAAAAGAATAAGGAAATTGTAATCCCTTAATAATTATCAACACAGTGAGTGGAAATATATTTAAATAGAATTCAGATACCAAAATAATTAAACCCAAAAGATGTCATAGGTGGTTCCATCGTGATTAGACAATATGTCATTGCGCAATCCGAAACAGGAACAAAATACATTTCCACTGCGCAATATGAAATCTATATGCCATAACTAAAATAAAACTTAAACTAGAAATTCAAGAAACGCGTATTAGGTGAGCAGAACTGATACATGTAAATTAACATAGTCTTAAGGAGAACACAGATGAGTGTATGGTGGTGAAACTGGAGGTTAAATACTTCAACTTAAATAAAAATAAAATTATATAGTCATACATACGAAAACAACATGGAACTCCTTCGAAGAAGAGGAAGATGGTATTAACCATCTCTATTTAAAACCACAATTCTTAGATATGAAAATTTCCTCTGCAATAGAAATCAGAGCAAATCCCTCTAGTAGGAGCTAGCCATCATATAACTAGATAAGTACCAGGGTCAATTTTCGGTACTTGTCACAGCCATAGGGTTTGGTCCTCAATAATACCATAAACGTAGAGCAAAGAAGAAACACCAAACACATTTTATATTTATGGTTAGGCTTACCAGAGAACTATGGTGACAACTCGAGGAGGACTGTCGAAGTCTTCGAAAGGTCTCGGTCCGCTAAGACTCCTGCAATTAAACCCTAGCGTGAGACAAGGAGCCTCACTATGGTTCGTAAGTACCTCGCCCGAAATTAAAAACAAGAAAATAAGAAAAGGCATCCGAGGGGTATTTACCTGTGCTGAAGCTTACAGAGAGCTTGGTTGGAGGCATCCTTGTTTCCGAACCTGGTCGAGGAAGAACCACAATAGCTACAACATGAAACCCTCCAGTTACTGTTAATTCTTCCAAAATGGAGTAGAGGAATTAAGCCAAAGATGAAGAGGGCTAAGAAAAAACACAATCTGGAAGTATTAACAAAGCCTTATAACATAACTTGTTCATTTATGGAAAAACAATAATTGAAATCGAAGAAATTATGTGCGTGTAAAAGAAAGCTCGATAAGCTTGGTGAAGCAACCCAACAAACAGAGAAGTTAAGAACAAAACCCTTTTGAATGGAATTTACAAGCATAACTTACACAACCGCATCAAGAGAAAAGAATACCTGAGTTTAGCAGGGTTTAACCATAATGCAGAGCAAAGAACTGGAGCTGAGCTCACGTTTTCTTACCAGAGAAGGGTAAAACTCTCGTTGCCAGAATGAAAATCATCGGGGTGTTGCAGAGCTGCTTAGCTAGAGAACAGGGCCAAATGGGAAACATATGCAGGGTTTGGGGTAGGGTTATTTACCCTAACCCCCTTAGATTTGAACACCATCATTAGATCTTGGACATGGATATCGATGACCAGCATAACATCCTAGAAGACTCGGAAATCGACAACTATCAATACAAAGCATCATTCGAGAAGTTTCCAGCTAGACTCTAGGCTGACGGGCAACCGGTTAAGACCAGATCTTGGTGGTTAAAGTAAAAATGAAATTATAACATTCGATTTTAGACTAAATCCCATACATTGTACAATGCACGTGAAGATGATTAATAATCTTAATGTTTATGATGAAAAACATAAATACGATGTAATGAATCCACACCCAATAACAAATCATTAACAATACAAATTACGATAACAAGGCCATGTACATTAAAGTGTATAGCTATATAACTTTATAGTATATTAATTTTATTTGGGTGTGTTAAGAATTTTTGTTTATGATAATGTTTAGATGGAAGTGACATGAGATTTCGGAAATCGTGAATCTTTCACACGTAAAATACAGTATAGCAGTGAAGTTCAAAGTCTATCTCGTCAAATAAAGCTATATTTGGCCCGAAGCGGCTACCTTTTGTTAACTTCTCCCTCTAAAATACTACCAATTTCCTGTTATAGAAAAGTCAAGAAAGTGTGTGGCCACTCCCAAAACACTACCGATTTATTGTGACGCAAAATCCAAATGAATCAATCAAGTAGGAGAAGACTTGCATTTCAACGAGATTCTATGCAATGTTTTCACAAGTTGTGAGACAGACAAACATGCAGAGTCTTCCAAAAGAATATATATATATATATATATATATATATATATATATATATATATATATATATATATATATATATATATATATATATAGACACACTTCAATCTAAGACCTACCTACGCTGCTTTTTAAATTCAATAGCTAAGTATCTTGAATTGGTTTATTCTGAGCTTTATTAAGTAATAACAACAAAAAATCATATATATATATATATATATAATAGATTGAAGTAAAATATGTTTGGTGGGATGTTTATGGATGTTATATTGTTTTCAAAATAATATGTGTCTACATTTCTTCACCTCTTTTCAGAGCAGAAACTATTCAAATGGCCATGATTATAACTTTGATGTGGTGTATACTAGGTTTTTAGTGTGTCTTTTCTTTCAATGATGTGGGGTATATAGTTTTTAGTGTGCCTTATTTAAATGTTGAAATAATGCACAAACTATTGGATCAAGATGATGTAAAATTAATATGAAAATATATTTTTGTTGACTTTTTTTTGTATATTATATAAAGTTTTAATTGTATATATATGTGTGTTTTTTAATGAAATATGTGTTTATAGGAAATTAAATTTAAAAATAAGTAAAAAGAAATTTTAATAATTAAATATTTTATTAAATTTTTGTATCTTTTATTGGAAAAATAAAAGATATGAATAAGTGTTCAAGGTTTTGATTTTAACTTTTTAGTAAATTGTTATGATGAAATAGTTAATGTAAAAAAAAAAAAGTAAAAAAGATAAATAACATGGATAATATAATTGTAACCAAAATTATTATAAATTAAGTACGGATATTATTAAGATGTAAATTTTGGCTAAATTATTGGGAAATATAAGAATTCATTAGTTTGCAAAATTATTCATAATATTAAACGTATTACTAAATAGAATCTATGATAAGATAAATAACCAAAAGGTAAAAGTTCAGACATTGTAAGGAATTGTGGGACACACAAATATGTATCTTTGTGATACTAAGAAGATTGAAGATGAATTACGTTTTCCTAATGTACCTTGCATATGCTCAAATTAGATCACAATTTAAAAAAATTGTCACAATATGGATCTTTGTATCCTCTTAAATCATCAAAATTATGATGACCTTGGACACTTTTTTTTTGATAATTTTTTAGCACAGATAAAAAATTATAAAGAAATCTAAATAATTTCCTATCTGGAAAAAATTTAACTAATTCTAATTTCAATAAATATTAATTATTATCATCATTTTTTTCAAAAATTATTTAAATTTTTTTATTATTTATATATTTTTAATCACAATGTTTATAAATTATTTAAATATTTTTATCAATCCATATTGATCATAATAATAATAATTTTTAAATATTATTATCATTATTATTATTTTAAATTAAAAATTTGTATTACTAAAAAATCATATATACATGGTTTTTCCATATTGCTCTTTGAGGATTTGGACTACCTCAAAGCACAACTCAAAATAGAAACAAGGTTGGAAATCCCATACAACATAAAACACTAAGAACCCATACACAGATAGATGCCATGGCTAACACTTAACACATCTTCAAGCACCAAAACAAGCATAGTGACTAGTCACACTAATAACATAATAAACGCTAGAGCCCATACGTAAGTAACTGCCACATTGCAACCAACACTGATGCTTACACAAACATAAACTAAGACCATCAAACATAGGAACCAACATAGGAATATCTCGTTCACTGGGTCAAGAAAAACATAGGAATGAATAGACTGCAAAGTTGACCAACTGAAACTCTAAACGTTTTTCAAAGAGGATATTGTTGCAAGAGCCCTCACACTTGACCCCGGGGGATCCATTAGATCACCACTATCAGATTCACAAGAAATATAACCCTCCACATGCACCAAACGATAATCAATCTTTTCCAAAAAAATATATGATTTCAAAGCATCCTTTGAATGTCTTCCAAGGTGGCGAAGACATTATACCTATCCACTTTCTTAATTTTTAAGACCAAACCCAAAAAAAAATTCATTGTTAGAGCAAAGCTAAAAAAATTAGGTATTTATTTTTCCCGCCCCTAATGTGCCCAGGGTCAGGAACCCATGACAACATGTCCTTCAAGATTTATGAATTGGAATGAGATTGTTGCTCAACCCCTGCTTGAGTCTCCAACTTATGAATTTATTTCCTTGTCTCTGGTGGAACAACATTGAAGTTGGTTCACTCAAATCATGAGTGAATAATCTTTCCCCTCTCTGCCCTTGCCGAGCGCTACCACCTCCCTCTCATTTGAAGTGAATTCTTTGTCTCAGTTGCATAAATGAAACATATGGGGCACACTTGGAACCTGTAGATTCCTCCACCTACAAAGAAGCAAGAGAAAAAACCAGACGCACCCACTATAGGACCAGGACTCAAACCGGCTAAATCATCCCCATAACAATAAATACTAGCCTCATACTCAAATGGAGTGGTTGTGTAGACAACGAAGGTCCCAACACCCTCAATGAATAACCCACACCCCAACACCATGAAACAATAGCAATGACTCAGGTAAAACATAGAAGTCTTTGAGCTTGATATGTGCAAACATTCATGAGAGCCAACCCTCAAGATCCTAACTGACCAGCCTATGAAATTCACACAACGACATCCAAATTATTTAATCAGGATAATCAACTGTTTCTTAAACATTAGTAGAAACAAGAGGCCCTAAATCCAACTACATATGTAGGCTACCAAGACCCCATCGAACCCTTTTTACATAGTGAGACTATAGTTCAAAACACGGGTAGACTATCCTTAATAACTCAGACGTAGAAGCAAGGAGAATTTTAAGGATGGAAAATCATCTTGAAGTTTCAAAACATTGGCGAATCTCACTTGTCCTTAATAGGAAAACTATAAAATTTGTATTCATGTATTTGTAGAATTATTAAAATTTATAATGATTTCATAAATACTCTATATATAATGTTGGCGATTTTCAAGGTAAAATATTTTTCTATTGTAAAATTTGGGCGAATCATTTTTATAAAAAATGGAAATTGGTGAATAGTTTTTATAAAAAAATCATTGAAAATTAGCCCACCTGTGAATATTAGCCCCTAAAATTTCCCATGCAAGTTATTGAGAAATAAGATAGCCATAAAATAAAGGAAACTGACTTGAAATTTCATAATTTGAGAAGCAATTGACGTCCTCACCAGCCCACCAAGAAAGAAAGTTCTAGATAACCATGCACAAAGCCACTCACCAAGGATTCTTTTTTGCATTCTCTAATTCCCATGTAGGCCAGCAAATTCATGTACTATAACCTTAATTACAAACTCACATTGAGACCCAAAGCACCCCACTATTGTAATTAGATCATAATACATGTGACAGGAGGCCAAGGACGATCCCTTTCCTCCACTCAAACCACCACAAACATATTCAAGAGCCTTTATGAGATAAGTGAAATTTCCAACTAAATATTTACATGTAGATGCATGTGAGGGAAATCCATGCCCCACCTTTCTTAATTGCACATCACATCTAGGGTGGTGGGAACTATCTCCAAAGCCCATGCTTCATCCTCATTAACACCCCATTGGGGGAAATAAAATTTAAAATTTAAAATTTAACTATAATATTGTTGAAAAATGCACCAATAAATTCTCAATTTGATTTTTCTTTGATTAAATTGAGAAAATTCGAATTTCCACATCAACAAACACCTTGGATGATGTTAGCTTGAGTGACATGGCTTGTGTCACCTAGTTTACTTAGTAAATTCGAGTTGGAGGAGCTAGAGTTCAGTTTAAGATGTGTGATTGTTAATTTGTAGCATTCAAAGTCCATTATCTAGGTTTGTTTTCAGTTAAACTAGTTCCAATTGTTGGAAGAATTAGTGGAGGGTCAAGTTGTGCAGTGGGACTTCATTCAAACTCAATGTTCCAGTTAAATAATCAATCAAACCAAAATATCTAGTGTGTTAAACACCATGTTGAAGCACACACATGGTGTATGAGGGAGATGAGCACACACACACAAGACTCAACACACAATGAAGGATAAGTGTGAGGCTTTCTTATTTTCCATTATACAAAGATGTACATTTATAGTACAATGGTGTGACTCTTGGTTTCACATTCCAAGGTCACTTGGACTCCATTGTGACTTTTCGCATTCCACACCTACCCATGTAGGATTAGGTGTTCCAACATCCCCCCTTAATGCGAAGGGGTATGTGTGAGTCCAAGAAAAGAGTTGTAATACAAATCTGCAAAGTATACATGGCAGCACTTGGCTGAATCAACTCTCTGAAATGTTGGAAAAAAGGAGGTGGTTTTAGGATGACCAAAAACACTGGAACGCAATACATGTTGCAGTTCCCGGAACTCTTCCAAAACTCATGGCAGTCAAGGCTTCGCTAGAGGAATTGTCCCTCATAAAAAAGTGAGACCTTTCGACCTAAAAGAAGGAGGTCTACGACTTGTGGTGGTTTTAGGTTGTCCACCAACCAAAGATGATGGTTTTAGGTTATCCACCAACCGAAAAATGATGGTTTTAGTTATCCACCAACCAAAGATGATGGTTTTAGGTTATCCACCAACCGAAAATGATGGTTTTAGGTTATCCACCAACCAAAGATGATGGTTTAAGGGTCTCCACCAACCAAAGGCATGCTCATGGGCATTCATGTCTCTAGCTACATCTCTGAATCTAGAATGACGAATTGTGGCTCAAGCTCACTTGAACTACTATGTCTCTGGCTACAACTCTAAACATGGAATGACAGATTGTGGCTTAGGCTCACTTGATCTGATGTCGAAGCTTGTACATGACCACCATTTCCCCCCCTGTCAGGGACAAGGTGAGATGATGGAAAAAACTTAACTGCAAGTTTGCTCAATATTCTTGAACAAGTTCTAACATGTGTCATAAACATCTTCTTGGCTATTGATGCCCATTGCCAAGAATCGATCCATCCAAGATGAATATTTTTTCTTACAGGAGGCTTGTTTCTAAAGCATCTATCTGAAGAATGGGTGTGCTGACCACAATTCTTGCATGGATGAAGATCAAAATAGTGATCTTTCATATGACCAACTCATCACAATGTTGGCATTTTACAATCCGATGTTGTTGTGGAACAGATTCTAAACAACCTGCAGCTCGAACCGTCATATATGAATCCGGCACTTTGAAATCTGATGGCTTTGTGTGTCCGGAATATGAAAGGACACATCCTTGTCATATCCAAGACTAGTTTGGTGCTTGTTGTGGACAAGCTCTTCCCAAGGTCTGATGATGGGCTTAGGAAGTGCAGGCTGAGCTGCTGCATCTGCATGAAAATCTGCTCTTGAACAAGGAACTGAGTGGGAATCATCTGTAACTTTATCTTCTTTCTTCTGATGGGAGTCTTTCACAATCTTCTGAACCAAAACTAGTTCAGAATGGTGACTATTTTGTCGAAGTTCATCTTGTTGGAGCTAAGATTCCAACTGCAAAAACTCAATCTTCTCTTGTGAATCTAGCAAACAACTTTGAATGTTACAAAGAGCATCCTTGCTCATTTTTATCATGTCATCAACATTGGAATGAATGAGGCTATTCAACAACTCTAATGCCTCATTGATTTTAGCCATTTCAACAATTTAGGCTCAAAAAATGAAAGGGTGTCGGCTACAACCGAAAATGCACCCATTTACAATGTGATTCAACAATAAATACAAATGACTCAAAAGAATTTCCGACTATGAAAATCTCAAAGTAAAAAGTGTGCTCCTCAAATGATGGAGGACAATCAACAATGAGTTACATCAACAACCGATTGCAACTATGAAGAAGATGCAATACAATGTCAGCTCAATACAATATCTCTGCAAAAATGTGCAGCTGAAAACACTATGTAGGAGGCCTTTAAGGCAACTGAAATTTCTTCAAAGAGTTTTTTTCAATGATGGCAAACTTGTCTTCAAATGTGAAATTCTTCAAAAAAACACCCTTCAAATCAATGCCACAAATCACAATGTAAATCTGCAAATTTCAGTCCATGTGCTCCTCATATGCCATTTTCCATTTTCTACTGTTCATAACTCTCTTTCCTCTCTCTCTCTGCTGTTTTTTTTTTTTAATTAAAAGTTAATTAAAAAAAAATAATTAATTAAAAATAATAAAAAATAAAATTATAAAATAATTGTGGAGATGTAAAATTTAAAATGTAGAGAGGGGAAATTAAATGGAGAATTTAAAAAATTATAAGGAGGGAATACTGCAAAATTGGGATTAAATTGTAAAATAGGAGGAGATAAGTATTAAAGTAATAAAACGATTTAAAAAAAAAGAAGCAAATAAAATTGGATGAGGAGGGCAGTTTAAAAATTTTGAGGGGAGTTAATGTTAAAATGAAAATGGAAAATTTAATGGAATTGAATGCTTGCGTAATGAATGAGGGGGGGGGTCTCAGTGAATGAGGCTAAAGTCGGCAAAATAGCCAGGGTTTAAATGTTATGAGAGAGGCATGTATTTAAGGGCGTGTGAGCAAATGCAGCAAAGTGAGGACGGACATGGACCAAATGAGAGAATATGAGGCACGTTGCAAGAAAGGGAAAGGCATGAAGTGATGATTAGATGAGCTCTATAATGTAATGGCTCGAGCTGAGAGCAAAGTTTACAGCGAGTAGCACGGTTGGGCGTGTGTATGCAGAGCATTGGGAGAGGGAGCGTTAAGCGGTGGAGAGGGCGAGCGTTGACAGGTGGGAGATGGCGTGGGGAGGAGCCCAGGCGAGGTATGTGTAATGTGAGAGTGTAATGGGTTTGAAGGGTAGGTAGGTAGCGCCGACTGTGAAATGGGGGAGCGTATGGATAGTGTGAGGTGAGAGTATGTAGTGACAGAAAGGTAACGGGTGTAGGGTATGGTGGGTAGGGCAATGAGAGGTAGATGTCAAATGGGCTGCAGGTAGATTAGGGGGAGTGCTGTCGTGTGAGTTGGGTGATAGCGTAGGACGTTGGGTTTTGAGAGTGCTGTAAAAAATTGCAGGTTGTAGAGAATTTGGAGAGAGGTGGGGAAGGCCGAAAGGCCAGGATTTTTTATTTTTTATTTTTTTCAAATTTTTTTTTTAAAACAACAGAGAATAGAGAGCAAAGTATATATATATTTTTTTTCCAGCAGCAGAGGAGCAAAACTAAGACTCCAAACTTTAAAGCAGCAGCAGGAAATTTCTTCAGAAATGCAGGATTTCAAGTAGTAATACACCGCAGAAAAATTTGCAGAGACTGCCAATAAAACTTCGAAATTTTTCCAGGAAAATGGACTTTAAAAATGCAGAATTCTCCAGAAAATTTTAGCAGTAAAACCCAGAAATTTTTCCAATAGCTCTACAGCTGAAGAACTCAAAATTCTTTTCCATTAAAAAGCGTAAACTTCTACTGCAAAACCCTTCTAAATGTTGTTTTCCAAGACCCCCCTTCAATTTTAAATTAATAGAAATTGGTAGAAAACTCGAGAATGAAAACCTTCGATGGGAAGTGTCAGCTTTCTTCAAAACTACCGCGTTCTTCTTCAAAACAAATTCGAATGTCAGCTCTTTCTTCGAATGTCGCCCTTTCTCCAAAACCACTTTCGAATGTGGAAAAAAGACTGCCTGGTAAACTCTCTAAAAAGTGCTGCAAAAATGTCAAGAATTTTGCAGATATGCATAGGCCATAAACACAAATGGCTCACTCAATTTGAAGCAGGGCCAGCAATCGCCCACTCTGATACCATGTTAAACACCATGTTGTAGCACACACATGGTGTATGAGGAAGATGAGCACACACACACAAGATTCAACACACAATGAAGGATAAGCGTGAGGCTTTCTTATTTTCCATTATGAAAAGATGTACATTTATAGTACAATGGTGTGACTCTTGGTTTCATATTCCAAGGTTACTTGGACTCCATTGTGACTTTTCGCATTCCACACCTGCCCATGTTGTTATAATATGATGCAGAGTGTTGTCCTTGATGGCAACCCACCGAATGAAGATGAAGACATGAGATAGTTGGCATGTGTTGTCCTTGATGGCAATCCACCTGATGAAGTTATTCTTGACTTGATGGACTTGGTAAATGATGTAAATCTGATGTGATATAATGTTTGTTGGCAATATGATGCCGAGTGTTGTCCTTGATGACAACCCACTTGATGAAGATGATGGCAACTTACTTGATGAAGTTGTGCTTGATAGAATATGGTTTGATGAACTAATTCTGATGTATCTACAATGAGTACAGAAGACAATGAAGAAAGGAATTCAGCATGTGCTAAATCTATGGTGAAAAGAGTATGTCTCAAGGCATACGCGGATATGTTCAGGAGAAGTCGCATGCACGCGGGAAAGAACTACTACCCAAGTCGCGTATGGGAAAAGCGCTCAAAAAGTGCAAAACCAGGGGTATCCACCATGGTATTGACCCATTGTATTGGGTAATGATCCGCCTAATTGACCCCGTCCAAGAATACCATCGGAAGTGATGAAGTTTTGGGCTCATGGTATTGTTTTGGCTCATGGTATTGAAAAAGGTTAAACCTATATAAAGAGATGAAATTCATTATGCAAGGACAGTGGTGTGGTGCAAGATGTCTGAGCTTGAATGAATACTTCACTCTGAAGTAGATCTGAATGGAAAGGGTTACACTTGAATGATAAATCTGAATGGATGATGCACCAATGATGAAGAAGGGGATCTAGATCTGAAATGCACTTGTATCTACTAGATCTACTTATGGAAGGCTTAGATCTGTGATGAGGCGAACATCTGTCTGAAGTGAAAGGGTAAATCTGAACTGAATATCTGATCTGAAGAAGTATGCTGCTCTGGAATAATTGAAGATCTATACGCTACTTCGACGCGGAGGAAGCGCGTATATACGCAGCTTCAGCGAAGAGAAAGCGCGTATGCGCAATAAAATATACACTGAGGTATACGTCGGTTTGTGTGGACGGAAGCGCGTATATACGCGAAATCAGTGAAGTAAAAGAGCGTATGCAAACTAGGGTTTGGTCTTCTCCGTGGTAAGAAATGCATGATCTCGTTTTGTCGGTTTACTGATATCCGTTAGTGAGTTATATGTAGACCGTTTCATGGTTGGATCGTGCTTAAGTATGGAAAGGGTCCGCCAGAAAATCATTAGAAACATGGGTCCATAGAAGTTGCCGAGGGTTGTAGCCTTCCCGCCGTGGGGTCGTAGCTCCTTCCCTGTGAGGCCGGTAAACGAGAGCAGCGGGGGTCGTAGCTCCCTTCCGTGAGGCCGGTAAACGAGAGCACGGGGGGGCCGAGCTCCCTTCCAGGAGAGGCCGGGTAAACGAGTCAGAGGCTGCCTTCCGTGGAGAGGCCGGTAAACGAGTCGTGTCGTAGTCCCTTCGTAGAGAGGCCGCAAACGAGCGGCAGTGGGTGCTCGCGTGCCTGGTAGGAGTCTGCACCAGCACATATGTTGTAAGATTTTTTCTCTATAATAAAATATTGAAGGCTGAGCAACTGCAGCGGTGGTTTTCTCCTCACTTGGGTTTCCACCTAAAAATCTTGGTGTTCATGTGTGATGCTTTGTGTGATGGCTTATTCTGTTCTTAATGCACATGTTTACTGTTTATTGAACATCTGATGAATGAATGATGGAATGATATAAGCAAAGAACTAATGACTTAACTAGATCTCTTTGTATACGCTAGTTGCATGAAAGATACCCGCGTGTATACGCGAGTTTACCAAAAGTAGCGTATGGGTTTTAAGGAATGAAAAAGTGAAAAGTTCTGAGTATGCAGTAAATACTAATTCACCCCCCCCTCTCAGTATTTTTCCCAACAATTGGTATCAGAGCAGGTCCTTCTACAGAAGCTTGATCGCTTGAAGGAGATCCGTCACAATGGGAAAGAAGCAAAAGAAGAAGGCTACTCAAAGCAAGAAGAAGTCTCAGAAAACATGTATCGCAGAAATTAAAGAAGATGAATCAGATAGTGATTGGGGTCCTAATTTTCTTATTGGTGCAAACAATGATGAAGATAGTGAAAATTATGTTGTGGACCTAGAAGAAGTTTTCAAAGATCAACGAAGATTAGTTAATGAGAAGAAATCTGCCTACAATGAAATAAATGGACAAATAGAAACAGGTATTGATCGTTGTTCTTGTATTTTACTTAACTGTATGTGCAAAGGTTATGATAGTGAAAGTGACAGTATGGTTCTAGAAGAAGCTGTCAAGATTAAAGATGAAGATCGGCAAAAATCATCTAAGGAGAATGAATCTATAGACAAGTATCAAAAGTTTCATGCTTATGCATCCAATCGAATGAAAAGACTTGAAGCTGAAATCATCTCTCTTAGGGAAGATCCGAAAATATCAAAGAAGAAAATGACAGAACTCGAAGCAGAAAAAATTTCTCTAAAATCAGATCTGGAAAAATCAAAAGGGAAGAATGAAGGTCTTGAAGCTGGAATCGTCTCTCTACAAGAAAAACTTGAAGCATCAAGTAAGAAGAATGAGGAACCTCTACAATCATTTGAAAAGGAAGGACTTGAAGCAGAAATCATCTCCCTCAAAGAATACCTGGATAAATCAAATAAGAAGAATGAAGGACTTGAAGCAGAAAACATATCTCTGAAAGTAGATCTTGAAGCATCGAAGAAGAAGAATGAAGAGCTGCAACAAACATGTGAAGAAAATGGAAATTGGTTGAAAGAAGAGATTCTAAATCTGAAGGATCAAGTAGAAGATGGAAGAAGGAAAGAAGAAAGCATGACAAAGCAATGTCAAGCCTTAGAGGTTGAGGTAAACATTCTCAAAGGTAAATTAGAAGAAAAAGTTAAACTTTTGAGGTTTCAAGATAGTACCAATATTTTGGACAATATTCTGAGTAATCAAAGGTCTCCTACGATCAAACTTGGTCTTGGTTTCCATGAAACTGTTAAAGGAGAATCTAGTTCACAAGGAAGTGCTAAAGATTCAAAGGAAGTCAATGCAAAACCTGAAGAGTTGAAAGAAACAAAAGTTCAACCAACAATGATGAAATCTCAAAGGAAATCATTCAATATTGTTGAATGTTTCAAATGTCAAAATTGTGGGCATGTTGCAGCAAATTGCAGGAGCAGATCATTTCAGTCACAATCAAACAGATTCTATTCAGAAAGGTACTCTGGTTTCTTCAGGGGATATTGTTTCTCATGTAACAAGTATGGACATAAAGGAATATATTGCAAAAGAAGTAAGATTATAAATACTCTTTATGATTATAATTCTTATTACTCCGGACACATGAGATGTTATGCTTCTAACAAATATGGACATGTAGAAAAGGAATGCAGGATGAATAGATCTGAGAAAGTGGACAATTTCCAGCACACAATTAGAAAGTTTAAGCAAAGTTGGAAAAAGAATGAATACCGGTCAGAAACGTAGGGAATTCAGACCCTACTGCAGTCATCCGCTTCTGAAGCTTACTTCTCTTATTGGCTGCAGGAATGATGTGGTGTCTCTCGTGTTTGATTTGATTATTCTGGTTATATGTATTTCTGACAGAGCATCTGATATGAAGAAGACAGGTACAGGAAGTACAAGTTCAAGGGGAGATGAAGGAATGTGAAAAATTTCTATACTTCACTTTCCATATGCGGGTTCTATTAACAAAAGTCGCGTATACACGCGAGTTACAGTAGACACAGTCGCGTATGCATTTATGATAAGAGAATTGGTATGATAGCTGAAGATCTGGAGCAGAGGTTCAGGGGGAGCATCAGTTTGACTGTTAAATAACTGTATTATTGACACAGTATCAATCTAGTGTCTCAGTTCTAATGATGATATGATATTTGGTTTCTTATGTAAAAGATTATGGATGAGTCTTGTTTGCTTTTTGATGAAGAGCATTCGTTGCTGAGATGTAAGTCTTATAATTCAGAGATAAGGACAGATCATACAGAGATTGTTGCTGATGAAGGTTTTCAGGTTGCACAAGTTAAGGAAGAGCACTGGGTCAGGGGGAGCAGCAGGTTGAATACTAATAATTGCATTGTTGGCAATATGACTGCTTATTCTTTGGTTTTTGTGATACTAATGCTCAAATGATGATGACTTGGTACATGGTTTATTATGATGAGATTTTGAGCCCCCGGTTGCCGATAAGTATCTTTTGTGCTCACACATGGATGAGCGATGGCCGTTGATTCGTAAATAAGAAGAAGAATAGATCATGCAAGAGTTTGGTTGCTATGGTTGAGATCTTTTTCCTACATATGTTACTTCATGTTACATCTTGAAGATCATGGTGATTTTGGACCACATGGATGATTGCTTGACACATATCTGAAGATGATGTTCTGGTATGATAATCTCTTTTGGAAAGAATGTATTGATGCCGCAAAGAATCTGAAGGCTTGGTTACTAATGGCTATGCTACAACCGATACAGTCATTCTGATTACTCGAACTACATTGTTCCGTAGTCATCAGAAGCATTCAAATATCTCAGAAAGAAGCTGAACATTGGCTTTTTCTCACAGAAGATCAGATCTAGTTAAAATTTAGAAGATGGCATTGGATACGCGGATTTCCTGAAACACAGTCGCGTATATACGTGAGTTCATGCACAAAAAACCGCGTATGACTGATTGCTGACAATTTTCTGTTTGGAGTCAGCTCTCTTCAGCACAGCTGCAGTGCTGCTTGGTATCTCTGATAATGTTTGGTATATCTGGTGGTGTTCCAGTTCTCATAATTCTGTTTCTAATGTTTTGATGAAGATGCCTTGATGATTTGTTGATGAAATTTTTCAGGATGCACAAACTATTCAGGAGCCTTAGTCTTTGGAAAGATTGCTTGGTTGCACAGTTTCAGGGGGAGCATTATTTTTTGCTGAGTATAATGCATTGCTGGCATTATGGTGGTTATGATATATGATGTCTCTTGAGGTTTTTCTTGGGCCTTAATACAAATGGCCTGTCAGACCCAAGTGATCCCGAATGGAAAGGGTTACACTTGAATGATAAATCTCGAATGCACTAATGATGAAGAAGAGGATCTAGATCTGAAATGCCTTTGTATTTGCTAGATCTGATTATGGAAGGCTTAGATCTGTGATGAGGCGAACATCTAGGCGAACATCTGTCTGAAGTGAAAGGGTAAATCTGAACTGAATATCTGATCTGAAGAAGTATGCTGCTCTATAATGATTGAAGATCTATATGCTACTTCGCCGCAGTGGAAGCGCGTATATACGCAGCTTCGCTGAAGAGAAAGCGCGTATGCGCAATAAAATACATACAGAGGTATACGCTGGTTCGTGTGGACGGAAGCGCGTATATATGCGACATCAGTGAAGTGAAAGCGCGTATGCAAACTAGGGTTTGCTGAAGCAAAGGGTATGAAATATCTGATCTGTTCTGCTGTGTTTCTGCTATCTGATCTGTGTTGATATGAATCTGTTGATGATGTATGGTTGTGCTTAAAAGTATGGGAAGGGTTCGGTCTGGAAATATGATGAATTGTGGCCTACAAGTTGTGTTCTATTAAAGTGGTTGGATCCAGTGTGAAAATTGATGAAACGTGGTCCAAGGTGGTGCTGAGGGTTGTAGCCTTCAGTCAGGGGGTTGTAGCTCCCTTCCAGGTGAGGCTGGTAAACGAGATCGGGGGTCGTAGCTCCCTTCCAGGTGAGGCTGGTAAACGAGATCGGGGGGTCGTAGCTCCCTTCCAGGAGAGGCTGGTAAACGAGTCAGGGGGTTGGAGCTCCCTTCCAGGAGAGGCTGGTAAACGAGCGCAGGTGGGTGCCTGCGTGCTGGTAGGAGTCTACACCAGCACATATGTTGTAAGATGTTTTCTCTATAATAAAATATTGAAGGCTGAGCAACTGCAACGGTGGTTTTCTCCTCACTTGGGTTTCCACCTAAAAATCCTGGTGTTCATGTGTGATGCTTTGTGTGATGGCTTATTCTGTTCTTATTGCACATGTTTACTGTTTATTGAACATCTGATGAATAAATGATGGAATGATATAAGCAAAGAACTAATGACTTAACTAGATCTCTTTGTATACGCTAGTTGCATGAAAGATACCCGCGTGTATACGCGAGTTTACTAAAGGAAAGTAGCGTATGGGTTTTAAGGAATGAAAAAGTGAAAAGTTTTGAGTATGCAGTAAATACTGATTCACCCCCCCCTCTCAGTATTTTTCCCAACACATGTAGGATTAGGTGTTCCAACATAGTGCATGCAGATAATTTGAGTTACCCAATTGAGATGGAGATTCCAAGGCAGTGTCATTAGGGGAATTTTGAGGTCGAAAATGGGCCTCATAAGGAAATAATAAAATAATGGCTAAACTAATAAAATAATATTTATGAACTTGAAATTCACGTTTTTGCACCACAATCCATGTAACCATAGTTAAATTCAATTGAAAATTTAAACCAAAATAAAATTAATAAAAAAATTGTATTGATGTGCCTATACATAAAAACGTGTTTTTCAAGAAAAAATCATTATTATTGAACAACTAATGCATTTTTCCTTTGTACTTGAATAACTTAAAATAAATTATAAATAAAAATTCATAAATTCTTAATTGTATAATATACTATAAATTAAAATTTATATTATTTAAATTATATAATTAAATTATATAAGATGTAATTAAAATACTATAAAAAATATCAAATAATATATATAATATATTATTTTATGTATTAATTTTAATTTTGAATTGACTATACACTATATTGATTAACATAATAAAAATTTATTATTTTCTATTTTGGAATAACATAATAATATATATTTTATAATCTTTATTATATATATATTTTTAAAAGTTATAATAACGTAATTTTACATATTATTTAATAACTGGAAATTAAGTAGAATTTGTAGATGAATTTATTAAAAAAACCATAAATCATACCAAACTAATTTAATTTTTTCTTTAATTTTAATATGTTTATATTCCTATTAATATTAAAATAATATTATTCATAGATTTGATTTATCCTAAACTGTTTGTGCTCAACCTAGTCTCCTAAATTGAGTTCATTTAATTGTCAACCAGGGTTGGTAAACTGTTGAAGTGAAGTGCACTATATGTGCCTAGGTGTTTGTTTCTTAATGCGTCGTGTTTAGTGTTTTATGATGTTTTTGGTCTTTTGATGGTTTTATGTTCACAAGGAAAAGAACTAAATGTTGGTGGAAAGAAGCTACTGGTTAAAAACAAAGCAAAGCCTAAGTTATGAATGACAAATGACAAATGCAAATGCAAATACTGAAACAGAACCAAACCTAAACTATGACTAAGCAGAATACAAAGCTTGATAATGACTTCAAGAAAATGAATCAAAACATAAACTTAACTTGTCCAATTCTTTCATTAAAGGTATTTTGGAAGAGCTTGAGAAATGGGCAGCTAAGTATACAAATTCTCCTAACTAAACAATTAAACAATCAACTTATAATGATACAACATCTTATCCATGATTAAAGGTTTATTGAAGCATATTTGGAGAAGAACATTGGTAACATCATAAGATCTCTACTCTAAGACTGGCTCCTAATTCTATTCTGCAACTTAGTTTAACATCACTAAACCTTACTCAAAAGTTATAGATTTCTTTTTAAAGTAGTCTTTTGAGGAAAGGCTTTGTTTATGAAATGGTAAATAGGTTGCAAAAGTACTTCAGGCCTTGGGCTAATACTGTCTTCTGTCCAGATGATTATGAGTTAATATAGGTTTGGAACAAAAGAAGCTTTGTAAATAATGAAGGCCGTGGTGTTTAAGTTTAACAACTAATGTAAATTAATATGCAATGGATGACAACTAAAAGTGGAATGTACATAGAGTGAGCTAAGCTAGAACTAAACTAAAGTGCTACCAGTCTACAGTAAACAGTGCTAAACTAACAAGCCATTATCAAACTTAAAACGAAATAACAGAGCATGAATTGAATGCAATTTGACTCCGGAGTGCCCTAACTAAGTTATAATGCAATTAATCTATGGGATTCTACAGCCTATTTTGTCCATCATGAATGGTATTTTTGAAGAGCTTGTTAGAACAATCCTGGCTGTACAATTCAATGCAAATGCAAACATAAAGACTGAAAGCAATTACAATTAAAAACTAAGACATCACAGCTATTTCCTACCCATTGTTATGATATTTTGGAAGAGCATTTTAAGAGTAAGATCAGCTATGCTACTTAGTGTAAACAAACAACTGAAACTTTCAGTATCACAGTCATGCCTTAGACATCATAAGGATTTTCTGGAAGAGTTTTCTTAGAATAAGTTCAACTGTGATAATGAACAAAAGAAATTGCAATTAAAATCTATAACACTACAGCCATTTCTCATTCGTTATCATGATCTTTTGGAAGATTTTCTTAGAACAAGTATAGCTATAGTGACTAATGAAATTAACTATGAACTCAAACTTCAAAAACGTGAAAACAAACTAAGATACTTATCTAAATTACGAAAGTAAAGCCGTGCAGGAGGCAGGGGCCCTCTACCACCAGACAGAATCTAACTCAAAATCAACTCAACGCATTCAAAGCAATGCTTTCTTCTTCATTAAAGGAAAATAACTTGAAACAGAGTATTCTCGGTCTTCAGAAATATAGCAGTCAATCCATGAAATCTAATCAAAATCTAGAGCTAGCCTCTCGGTTTCCCGAGTGCATTTATATCAAATCTTCATAACAAAACTTGCAACAATACGGGGATCATTGTCTTTTCATATCAAAATCGTACTAGAACTCTAAGGATGGCAGCGTAGAGGGACAAAGGACATCTGGACTGTCCTAGTCCTATTAGGAGTCTGCCTCCTTGAATGAGTTCCCACGTACCAAAACCACGTCCAGAATTCGGTTCATTCTTCATGGTGAGCAATGAACGATGAGGACATGATGTGGAATATACCCATGTGTGGCTTTTCCTAAGAGGACACCTGGAACATGCTTGAACGTGAAGATAGCTGCAGAATTGGCGGTTAGCTACGGAATGTCTGCATTCTGTAGCTAGTTTCAGTTCACAATGCATTACAATGACAAAATCACAAAACTTAGCAAGTTAGCCATGTTATTCATTCTAAAAGTAATTTTAACTAATTTCATTGATCATTTGGGCCTGGGATAACAATGGACAAAGGAAAATGGAGTGAATTAAGATGAAAGAAAGAACAATCTTGGGGCTCAACATAAACTACAAGGTTTCATTTTTATTTATTTTGATTTTATATGTATAATATACATGTATAGATATTAAATAACTAATTTGAAATAGTAATATTAAATAAAATTAGATGAATATATATTTTTAAAATAAATATATGAAAATATAAAAATATAATATTTATTGAAAAGTGTATAAAGACATAAATATTGTATAGGGACATGCATTGTTTTTTTCAAACAATCTAAAATGGCAATAATAATATTTTATTCAAAAAATGTGAAATGACCTTTATTATGAGTACTTTACTGTATAACTTTAAAACTATTTAGAGCACTATCATGGTTAACCATGAGTTTTTATCCACCATTAAGAATGTGACAAGTAAGTACATTTAACTCAAGTAATGTCACCTCAACCATGAGGGATGATGCCATGCCTTAAAATGTTATTGGTTCTCATAAAGTGAATTTTGATTGTACATTTTCCTAAGGAGACCCATTTCTTACTTCAAAATTCCTCTAATGAACATGAGTTGTAGACTAGTTCACAATTTACAAGTGTTGCATGCTGTCATAGGAAGGGCCTAAAGGAATTGCACAATCCAATTGATGGAATTTCCTAAATAATAAGGGATAATTCCTCGAGGAAGAATGCAAGTAAATAGGAACTCAATCCAAGGTAGAAATTGACTAATTTTGGGTCAAAAGCCTTTAGTGAGTAGTGAGATAGGTTCATCACTTGCAGGGTGAGCTCAGTTGAATACAAAAATTGGAATCCATCTCTATTTCATCTGATTAATGCAAAAGGCATTAGGTTTTTTAGAAGATTGTTTTCCCTAGATAAAAATACTTATTACATATTTGTAATATCTTATTGTATGCTTAAAAATTTTCTTCTAAATTTTGAAATAATTTCCATAGAATAGTAAAGTAAATGCATATCTTGTGATGTTGGTTAAAACTTTATGAGTAGTTACTACAACATAATTTCTACCAAAATAACTAATTAATAAATTATTTCAATATATTTTCACATTGATATGATAATAATAAAAGTAATTATAATAAAATTAAATGATATAAATAAATATAAAAGTATTAAGTAAATATGAATTTTATATTTGTTTTTTAAAATTTAAATGTGTAAAGTGAATATGGACTCCATCAGTCATATAGGATTTCTAAATCAATGTAGCTTAGCTTATTAATGAAATAATTGTATTTATGAAGGTTTTGTTTAAATTATTTATTGTGGTTTTTAAATAAGGGTTGGTAAATTTATATGAGAATCAATAATTTTTTCAAAAATAAATTCTTTATATATATTATATCAAAGATAGCTTTTAGAATGAATTATTAAAGGTAAAAAAAAATTCATTGGTTGTTGACTTATATAACAGTAGATGAATGGAGTATGTATTGAATAGTATGGATTTAATTTAGGAAATATAATCTAATAATTTGTCAAATTGTGATATGATTTAATAGTGTGTATAATATAAATATAGTTTGTTTATACTTATAAGGTTAAATGTCAATATTATGTAAGTTTCAATTTAGTTACATTGATTAATTTAGGTTGATGTAAAGGGAGGAGTTTTTAAGAATAATTTTAGGTTAGGTTATGCAAAGGGAAGATCTTTTAGAGAATATTTTTGGGACATGGTAAGGTAATGAGAGAAAATTTTGTTTTTCTCCAAGGAAAAATTGTAACTTTTATTATATAAAATATTGAAAATTACATGTTATAGATGTTTTAAATTCATATTCAAAAATGATGATTTGAGTTGACCACTTAGTTAAAACATATACCCAATAATGGATATAGTGGATAAATAACATGACCAGAAGTATATGTCAGAAGATTTCAGAAATTACATTCATTCCTATAATCTTCCTATTAGCTAATATATATAATATTACAAAAATATATAATTGTCCAAAAAAAAATATAAAGTGGTATTGTAGATGTTGCATCATGTGAAGGGCGATCATTAAAAGGCCTATGATAACAAGTTGATAGTGGTATAGACCTTTCTATTCTTAGATCAACCAGGTACCAAGTTTCTACTACACTACTTCCTCGGATAGACCATCGAAAAGTTGATCCCTTTCCTTGTAAATGTGATGACATGAAACATAATCAAATTTTGAATTTAATAATGTAAGAGTATTCCAACAGATTGTTGGGTGTGTGCATGTGACATTCTGACTGTTGATTGAACCAATTTATGATAATTTTAGAATCTTTGAATATATGTAGCTATTGACACCCTTTTTCAATGGAAAAGAGGAGAAGAATTCTTAGATTGTTTAGCTCTGCATAGTTATTTTTACCCCTGCCCAAACCCATTTTTAATCTAAAAAGTTAGTTATCATTTAGATAAAGGACTACACCACCTCCACATATACCTTGTTGAGATGATCCGTCAAAATATGCCCATGGAAATGTGCAATCAATAGTCTCAGAAATTATATTTCATGGGTTCTAATGTTGATATTCATCGGAGATCAAATTTTAAATTGCATTTATTTATGCTGTGATAAGATCTGAATGCTTGATAGAATCTTCAAAGATTTTCTGATTTATACCTAGCAAGATACCCCAAAAAACAAGATGAGGAAGATTTATAAGTTTAAGAGGTAGTGTTGCATCCCACCAAGCCATCCAGGCTTCACTAATAGTACCCCCCTTCCATCCTATGTGAATGGCCATCACCTGATGCATCAAATTCCAGAATTGAGCAGAGTAAAAACAATGTAAAAATAAATGGTTAATTGCCTCCTCCCTATTTTGGCACATCACACACCAAGATGGGACCTGAAATGAAATTCGCTTCAAATTTTCTCCAATAGGTACTTTATTTTCTAATAAAAACCACATAAAAAATTTATATTTGGATGGGCTTTTCAATTTCCATAATTGGCTCCACTACTAGGAAAGTGCTTCCGGTTCATGTTATGAATATATAAATAGATAACATTCTTTAGGGGTATATCTTCCTTGGGGGGAATGAATCCATAGGAGCTCACCCTCACAATCAAGGATTATAATATGTGATGCTGATAGGGCATTGGTGTAGTGATGCCAACTCTGATTCCATTGCATAGGAAGATTTAGCTCCTGAACCAATAACCATTTTTCCCAGAAAGAGTAGAATTATCCCCATTTGTAACCTAGTCTAATGTCTTTTTTCACATATCTAAAAAAAATTCAATTAGATCTAGTGGGAGGAGGTGCACATTGCCACTTCTAGACCATGACTCGGTCCCAATTTGAACCTTCTCACCTTTCCCACATTCCATGCTAATCCATAACTGATATACCCAAAGGATTTTTGACCTTCCCTCCAAACCGCTGAGGTATTTGATTTGTTCATGTTCGACATCTGGATCCAATATTCCAAAGGGAGTGGATCTATGTACTTTCTTGTAACCACTTCAGTCCATATACTTTCCAATTATGTCAAGTGCTATTCTAATTTAGTAACCAGGGCTTGAGAAAAACAACATAATTTTTTCATCCCCCATCCTCCCCATTTATTAGGAAGGGCTATTCTATCCCATTTTACCCAATAAAATGCTCTACCTTCCTTCTATCCCCTCCATAAAAAACCACATCAAATTTATTGGATTTTGTGAAGGATACCTTTTGGTATCCATGATAAGGATATTGAATATACATGCATGGCCTCTAGAATAGATTTGATGAGAAAAAATCTCTATGTAGGTGATAGCAATCGATGACACCATACATTTATCCATATTTGTATTTTTTGCAATAGCCACATCTAGTATGCTGCTTTATAATCATTTGGATTGAGTCTAAATCCCGAGTATTTTAAACCCTCATCAATTTATAGAGTCTGATAAGGGGAGCATGTCTGAGCATATACCATTTTATTTCGGGAACATCTTGTAGATGTTAATGTATATTTCTCCTGATCTGATTCCATGCCTGTAAAATTACTAAATAGTTTCAATATGTTATTAAAATTAGTTGTATCACCAATAGATCCATTAAGGAATATGAGAACATCTTCCAAAAATAATAGATGATTCAGTTCAATGTTTTTGATAATCTGCACTCCCTTCAACTGACCTCTTCTTCATTCATCTATTATTAGTCTGTTAAGGCCTTCCATAACTAATAAAAATAAAATAGGGGATAGTGGGCATCCCTGACGAAGGCCTCACTCAACATGGAAGAAATTTGTACCAAAACCATTTATGAGCACACTAAAAGAAGTAGATGTTATATAAAACATGATCTGGTTTATAAATTCCTAATGAAATCCCAAATGACTCAATAACATCTGAAGGTACAACCAACTGGACATATCATATGCTTTTGAAAAATTTATTTTAAGAATCATACCTTTCAGTTATTTCACCTTTAAGGAGTGGAGCCCCTCTTGGGAAACACCTATGGCTTCATGGATTTGTGTATTCTCAAGAAATGAAATCTTCTCCTTGGATTTGATTTTTCCTGTTCAGCATCTCGATCTAATATTCCAAAGAGAGTGGATCTATGTACTTTCTTGTAACCACTTCATTCGATAGACTTTAAAATTATATCAAGTGCTATCCTAATTTAGCAACCAGGGATTGAGAAAAACAACATAATTTTTTCATCCCCCATCCTCCCCATTTCTTAGGAAGGGCTATTCGATCCCATTTTACCCAAGAAAATGCTCTACCTTCCTTATGTCCCCTCCATAAAAAATCACATCAAATTCGTTGGATTTTGTGAAGGATACCTTTTGGTATCCATGATAAGGACATCCAATATACATGTATGGCCTCTTGAATAGATTTGATGAGAAACTTCTCCCTGCACTTCATAACAATCGTTGACACCATATATTTATATGTATTTCTATTTTTGTCAATAGACACATATAGTATTGTACTTTATAATCATTTGGATAAACCCTCATCAATTTACAGAGTCCAATATGGGAAGTGTGCCTGAGAATATACCATTTCATTTCGGGAACATCTTGTAGATGTTAATGTAAAATTCTCCTGATTTGATTCCATGCCCATAACCTTACTGAATAATTTAAATATGTTATCAAAATTAGTTGTATCAGCAATGGATCCTTTCAGGAATATGAGAACATTGTCCACAAATAATAGATGAGTTAGTACAATGTTTTTGACAATCTGCACTCCCTTCAACTAACCTCGACTTCTTTCATCTATTATTAGTCTTCTAAGGCCTTCTATAACTAATAAAAATAAAAAGGGGATAGCGGGAATCCATGACAAAGGTCTCTCTCAACATGGAAGAAATTGGTAGTAGAACCATTTATGAGCACACTAAAAGAATTAGATGTTGTACAACACATGATTTAATTTATAAATTCGTTATGAAATCAAAAATCATTCAATAACATTTGAAGGTAAAAACAGCTAGACCTATAATATGCTTTTGATAAATCGATTTTAAGAATCATAACTTTCAGTTCTTTCACCTTTAAGGAATGAAGCCCCTCCTTAGCAACAGCTATGGCTTCCTGGATTTATCGATTCTCGAGAAATGAAAACTTCTTATTGGATTTGATTTGTTCATGTTTGGCATACGGATCCAATATTCCAAAGAGATTCTATCTATGTACTTTCTTGTAACCACTTTAGACCATAGATTTTCCAATTATATCAAGTGGCCTCCTAATTTAGCAACTAGGGCTTGAGAAAAACAACATAATTGTTTCATCCCCCATCCTCCCCATTTCTTAGGAAGGGCTATTCAATCCCATTTTACCCAAGAAAATTACCTACCTTCCTTTTGTCCCCTCCATAAAAAACCACATTAAATTTATTAGATTTTGTGAAGGATACCTTTTGGTATCCATGATAAGGATATCCAATATACATGTATGGCCTCTAGAATAGATTTGATGAGAAAAATTCTCCCTACACATGATAACAATCAATGACACCATACATTTATCTCTATTTCTATTTTTTACAATAGCCACATCTAGTATGCTACTTTATAATCATTTGGATTGATTCTAAATCCAAAGTATTTTAAACCCTCATCAATTTACAGAGGCTGATAAGGGAAGTGTGCTTGAGCATATACCATTTCATTTCAGGAACATCTTGTAGATGTTAATGTAGATTTATCCTGATTTGATTCCATACCCATAACCTTACTGAATAATTTCAATATGTTATCAAAAGTAGTTGTATCAGCAATGGATCCATTCATGAATATGAGAACATCGTCCATAAATAATAGATGAGTCAGTTCAATGTTTCATACAATCTGCACTCCCTTCAACTGACCTTGACTTCTTTCATGTATTATTAGTCTGATAAGGCCTTCCATAAATAATAAAAATAAAAGAGGGGATAGGGAGCATCCTCGATGAAGGTCTCACTCAACATGGAACAAATTTGTAGCAGAAATATTTAGCATTAACATCGAAGTAAACACATTAAAATTCTACACAAATAAAAATTTAAAGTGAATACATGCATAATGACAAAGTGACACACATGATTTGCTGGAAGGTTTTTATTATTAAGTAGATTCTACGTCCAACAAATCTGGGCACCAAAATAGTAAATCTGGTAGAGAAATAAACAATCTACAACAATACCTCTATTCCAGAGGTAGAAAATTTGACTGATTCACACCCTCAAATGGGATTTAGAGAACTTGGTCATTTTCAGTCTTCAGAAACCCCAGCGTCCCTTTGAAGCCATTTTTTCAGCTCTGGTAGCCTACGTGAGCCCCTGTGCTGCTCAGGAAGGGCCTGCATCATGCTAGAATGGGTTACGCTACCCCTACGCTACCTTAGCTGGGCTTGCGTCAGACCTGATGGCCTCTTGCTGCCTCTGCACTGCCCTTTCTGGGCATGTGTAGCCTCTATGTAGCACATAAAGCCTCTGTGTTGTGCAGCTATTGCGTAGCTGCTACTCCCTCTGTGTTGCTCAGTTTGTTGCTTCTCTTCCTCTTGTTACACTCTTGGCCTGGGGTTAGATCATCCCTCTCGCCAATACTACCCCTCGCTGCAGCTGAAACACTTATGGAAATTCTTAGCAAACCACGCCCTAGTGCTCTGCCACTATGTGTGTTCTCCAAATAACCCAAAGCATTTCCTTTGTAATTTTCTGGTTGTGAAACCAACGACTGTGATCTAATCTTGAATCGATGGCTAAGATTAAAAAAAATCTTGATCTGTGTGACTTAGGGTCGTTAATTAAAAAGATTAATTAATTAATTTTCTCTTAAACAGAATGGAATTTCTCAAATCCCTTTCTGGGTCTTGGAGATCTCATGTACTCTAATCCCTCCACACATTTTGGGAGATAGAGAACATCTGATGCTACCCAAAAACTCAAAAATATCAACACTCCCTCTTAGCAAGGAATGTGCTCTAGCACAACACTTCACCCTGAAGTTCTGCACTGATATCTGGTGTGGGTCTCTGTGCTAATGCTTGGCCTGCTTCCCTTCATCACTGCGGTGCTACTTCTCTCCAGTACTGTTGCCCATGATGATACCACCACCACTTCTACATCTTTACTGCAGATCCCTCTCAATCTACTGCATTGTGCTGCCAACTGCTGCACCGTAACTCAGTTGCTGAGAGAAGCAACTAAAAAATCCTACCAAATATTTGATAGACAAGTTAGTTGGGTTGCATCCTCATCATTAAAGCTCCATAGGCTGCTGCTTTGTGCTGTCATCTAGAGGTTGCTACACTTCCATAGCTCTGCACTGCGTAAGCTGACATCGTGCATTGCCTCTGCGTTGAATTATCCTACACTGATGTTGCACTGCACTTTCCTCCTTAAGCCTCTATGCTGCGAAAACTTTGCACTACGTAAGAAGGCATGTTTTTCATTGTTGAAGTCACATAAGCCCCTCTGTGCTGTTGGTGCTACGCTGTTGTTGCATCTACACTTCACTGCTCCCTTTCAGAATTCGGCTCTGCCTCTGCTTCATATGGGATTCTCTGCTTCCACTGATCCACTTACTCCACTATTGCCTTAATTCTCCTATAGCATGGATGTGATCCAAGAGTTGGGCTACTCAAGGATCCCGGGACCTCTCTGTAAGTACTCTACAAATCCATGTCACCCCACTTTCGTGGTTCATGAGCACTCACGGCTACATCATTTTCGAAGCCATCATCCACCACAACAGCCTTAGAGCTAGAAGCTTCCTTTTCCTTCTTCTTCTGAGGCCAATTTCTCGTAAAATTTCCTAGTTCACTGCACTGGAAAAACTTTATCTTTGATAGATCCCACTTCTTTCTCCTTTCCTGCCTCTTTGATGCTAATACTGCATATTCCTCTTATTACTTCTTTACTTGACTTGAACCGTTTCTGAACTTCCTCTTGGTGATCCGAAGGATTTCTTCTTGATAGAGGATAGCCCACATATTGTCCCAGTTGGGAAGGTCTACTCTGCCCAAGGCAATTTGGAAAACAAATTTCCAGTCCTTTGTGACATCATTTAGAGTCGTCCTCACCATAACATCGTCCTCCACCTTCACCCCCATGCCAGTCAGTTGATCCCAGATCACTTGAAGTTTTGGAAAGAAGGATCAATCTCCTCTCCCTTGGCCATCATCAATAGCCTCAGTTGGTTCTCCAAAAGCATCTTCCTTTGGATGGATCTTCCTTCATATAGTGTGGTCAGATCCACCCACATATCATGAGTTGTCGTCTTCTTAGTTATGTGAGGGAAAACATGATGTAGCGCTTGGCATGTGTCGTTGCTTCTTCATGCTTCTCTAGGGGCTTTGCGTCAGTCGGTGTGGCCAAGACTTTCTCTGCATGCTCCCTCAGACCGTATGCCTCCATGACTACCAGGATTCTAGCCTTCCAAATTTCAAAGTTGGAAAAGCCGTCCAACCTATCCTAATCATGTAGTCCTTGAGGTGTCATCTTCTCAGAAAATGTGTCGCAACGAATCCTCCTCTCTATGCTAGAGACTTGAATCTAGGGTCCTTGGAGAAACAAGCACCCTCTGCTCCCTCTAACAGCTGACTTCCTCTCTTGCAATTCTGCCAAACAAAAAAATGAATCATCTCTTTTTAATCCTATGATCGATCTTCAGAATTATTTGGCTGGAAATATTTTGAGAACCTATTCTCCTACCGCTCTTTGACAACTTTTCTCAGGATAAATTCTAAACTGACAGAATTTTAACCCCACTAGCAACTACTAAAGCTCTGCAACTCAGCTTCTGACACTCTAAATCAGCTAATAGCTTCAGGACTGCATCACCCTGGCTAGCCTTTACGTGAGCAGACAGTCCTAACACAGCTTCTGCATTTCCTTTGCGCAGTAAGTACATGAGCCGACATGGAGACTGTGTCACTCTGGCCTCTACGTGGCTATGCTTCCCTTTGCTGCAACGTTGTCCTCTCTGGTCTGTCTTTCTGCAACTGCAGTTTCTTTCTCCTCTACTTTCTGCAGCAAGGATTCTTCAATCTTCTTGCTGGTGATCTAGGCTAGATCTGAAATTGCTCTGATACCATGTGAAAATGTTTGAATATTACTTCTGCAAAAAACCTACTGTTAAATATTGATTTAATTCTCCTACTTAGATAAGTTATTAATCTGAAATATTCAACATTAACATCGAAGTAAACACATTAACAGTATACATAGATTCAAATATAAACTGAATACATGCATAATGACAAAGTGACACACGAGATTTTCTGGATAATTATCCCCATAAAAAACTAATGTGAGAAAACAAGTATTCTGGATGCTAGAGGGTTTTTATTATTAAGTAGATTCTAATTTCAACAAATCTGGGCACCAAACTGGTTAACCCGATAGAGAAATAAACTATCTGCAGCAATAGCTCTGTTTTGGAGACAGAAAAAATGACTGATTCACACCCTCAAACGGGATTTAAAGAACTCATCCCTTTTCAGTTTGCAGAAACCCCAGCGCTTCTTTAAAGCCCTCTAAATCAGCTCTGCTAGCCTATGTGAGCCCCTGCGCTGCTCAGGAATGGCTTACATCACCCCAGATTGGGTTACGGTGCCCTGCGTTATCCTGGCTGGGCCTGCGTCAGCCTCGTTGGCCTCCTGCTGCCTCTGTGCTGCCCTTTCTGGGTATGCGTAGCACCTGAAGCCTCTGAACTACACAAATGCTGCTCCCTCTTTGATGCTTAGTCTTCTTCTTCTCTACCTCTTTTTACACTCTTGTCCTAGGATGAGATCATCCCTCTCACTAATACTACCCCTCGTTGTAACTGAAATACTTCTAGAAATTATTAGCAAACCACCCCCTAGAATCCTAGCTCAGTCTCAGTGCTCTACCACTGTGTGTGTTCTCTAACTGACCACAAGCCTTTCCTTTATTATTTTCTCATTGGGAAACCAATGGTCATGATCTAATCTTGAATCGACGACTTATATTAAAATAAATTTTGATCCATGTGACATAAGTCATTTCCATCACATGTTTAAATTAATTACCTTTAATCTTTCAATTTTCCTAAGTTAGAATTAGGGTCCTTAATTAAAAATATTAATTAATTAATTTTCTCTTAAACATAATGGAATTTCTCAAATCCCTTTCCAGGTCTTAGAGTTCTCATGTACTCTAGTCCCTCCACAAATTTTGGGAGATAGAGCACAAATGATGCTACCCCAACACTCAAAAATCTCAACAAGAACCATTTATGAGCACACTAAAAGAAGTAGATGTTATTTAACACATGATCCATTTTATAAATTCGTTATGAAATCCCAAATGAGTCAATAACATCCGAAGGTACAACCAACTGGACCTATCATATGCTTTTTATAAATCGATTTTAAGAATCATACCTTTTAGTCCTTTCACCTTTAAGGAGTGAAGCCCTCCTGGGAAACACCTTTGGCTTCATGGATTTGTCGATTCTCAAGAAATGAAAACTTCTCCTTGGAGATGTTCTACGATAGAATAGGCTTAATGCAATTGGTGATGATTTTTGCAATGATTTTGTAAATGCAATTACATAGTGATATAGGCCTGTAGTCATTAAATCTACAAGGATTATCTAATTTTGGAATGAGTGCAATGAAAGTGGCATTAAATGCCTCATACATTCTTCTAGTCATTCTGCAATTCTCAACTATTTTCAACAAATCCTGGCCAATATGATCATAAAATTCTAGGAAAAACTTGATCGTCCACCCATCACGACCATAACTCTTGTTCCCTTTAAACCACTTAAGAACTGCTTCAAGCTCTCCCATAATGACTAGCTTAGTCAAGTAATTATTTATAACTTCATCCACAAAATTAGGAAAGATTCTTTCGACCCTAATTATATCAGCCAAAGATGCTTCCTTTAGAGCCTGAAATAGAGACTGAAAATGTTGTGTGCCCATACAAGTGAATTCCCTGAAGGTTTGTGTTTTAACACCTGACTCATTTTCCAGGTACCAAATAGTGTTAATTTCTCTTCGACCCCTAGAAAATTGTTGAAAAAATGTTGAGTTTTCATCCTCGTCCTGCAACCATATAACCTAACTTTGTAAGTGCCAGGTATCCTTCTTTTATTCCAACAGCATAAGCTTGGATGCCTCAACCTAGATAATGTTAATTTTTTATTCTAATGTGTCATATCCACCTTTGCCAGGCTCTTCTAATCTTTCAAATTCATCCTTAATCCTTCGAAGCGACTCCTCATCTCTCCTCCTTTTGTTTTTTACCCATTCAATAGTTTTTTTTCTTCAGATTTTTAAGGTTATCGACAAATATATCAGCAACATATTGGTCCCCATTGAGTGAGCAAGGCTGCTAGACCTCTTTGACTATCGCTTGATATTTCTCATCTTTTAGACAGGTAGCATTAAATTTAAAAGGAGCACATGGATTTGGGATAATACCAGCTAACTCTAGGAATATTGGGAAGGGATCAGACATACCACACGCGCCCACCCACTATCTGATAGAGGAAAAATTTTCCATCATAAATTCACAAACAAAAAATATGTCCATTATCCTAGCTACCATAGCTTCACAACCCCTTCGTTTGTAACGCAACACTTCAATATCAATGAACCCGTTTGACTCCATAAGATGTGAAAAAAATTGAGACCGAATCCACATGTGCATGAGCACCCCATATATCAGATATACCAATGGAAAAATTAAGATCACCCCCCATGATCAAGTCATTCGCCTTCGTGAAAGATAGCGGCATGATTTCTTCCCAAAATGTTACACGGTTCTGACATGGGCCATAAATTTTGGCCATCCTAAATTATAATCCAAGTTTTTCAGAAAAAATATTAGAAACAATTAGCCCTTCTCTTCCCCAAACGTACATGATGTTTATCGTTTTGCACTTGATACCTAAAGCTAGTCCCCCTGATCTGCCTTTCACATCTAAGGAAAAAAATTCCAATCCTTAATGACGGCTTCCAGAGCAACAACCACCTCATTACTAAGACCCAATTATTCTTGGATGAAAATCACATCCAACTTCTATGATTCAAAAATTCACTTGAGTTCTAGATTTTTGGTGGGGCTAGTCATCCCACGATAATTGAAAGACGTCCACTTCATTGTGGAACATTGACAAGGGCATTTCTTACTCTAAGGACCCCTTCCAATGATAATTATTTACCTTTAGAAATATCTTGACTAGTTTTCTAAATGGATTTAGAGATATGAGATTGACATCCCTGAGAATTCTTAGGGAATTCAAAGGGAGATATATGGCCCAAACCCCCGCCCAACTCTACAAATAATTTTTATAAAGTACGGAGGTTATACCTATGGCCCTTATATGACCCTTGAGAGTCATCCTCAGTTGAGGAAACATGGGATATAGAAGATGAAGGAAAAAATCTGGAGGGTGTCGGAAAAGATACAGGTACCGAGACTATAGGAAAATATTTAGCTCCCAATTCACATAAAGATACCATATACCCATCACAAATAGAAGTAATTGACAAAAGAAAGTACATATAGGGTAAATAAATACAAGCATGATTAATACATAAAGGGGGAAGAGAGGTACCTAGAAGGGGAAAAGATGCAGGTACCTCGAAGGGGAAATGATGCAGCTATACTCGAGCGAATATCTAAGGGAGAAGTTTGGCCTTGTGATGATGAGTGCTTCCCCCCTGATTTTCCCTCTTCCTTTGATCCTATTTTCCGATTCAAATTTTTCTGAGAGTTGGGTGTTAATGCTTGTGCTATCACATTTCAAACTTGTTCATGAGAACCATATTTTAGCACACCCTCTCCATATTTTCCCTTGGATGGCATGGGAAAATCCTTGACATCGCTGACATCAGAATGGAACTTGTTCATAGTCCTATTTCTGCAATCCCTTCATAGACCAATTTCTGCAACAAGGAAAATCCCCTCTTTACAAAACCAAAATCTCAACCATATCTTCCCTGGTATCAATATGCACCCATATCTGAGCATATTCCATTCTACCAGTTTCTTGATAAGTATTTCCATGATCTAGGAAGTGCCCTAAATCATCCCCAATCATCCTGAAAATTTCCTTCGACCATAATTGAAGGGGCAACCTTGGAAGTTGAACCCAAATGGGACTAACCTCCAGTTGCCGTATCTCTAGGTCTAAAAGGGGCAACCATATTTTTAATAATGCATGTTCCATCTCTATGTGCCAATATTTGGAGAGAACCCATGTCACATGGTCAACCCTGTTGAAACAAAAATAAAACCATCCTTGGGTCATCGTGCATATTGTAGGAATTTACAGGGTAAGTTCTGTAGATCAAGAACCAAAGGTCACCGCTCACAAACAAATCACAAATCAGTACACCAGTATAATCACGTGGTTAAAACCCTCAAAGAGGGAAACAGTCCACGCCCTGAGCCAACGCGGCTACTTCAGGGTATTTATTAATATAAAAAAGAAAAGTTACATATGTTTCTCTCATAAACGGTTACCGGACAAATGAACCTCCATGCTCTTTAAATAGAGATCATGGACCAATCGGGTGTTAATCCACAGATCAAGTGTCGTTAATACCTAGGTAAGAGATAACTGTCGAATCACTACAAATCGTGACCATCGGATTATAAGTTACAAATGTACATGGTAAAGAAACACACTTTACCTAACTCTACACTAGACTAAGTTATTCTTAACTATTTCCTATGTGTTGGAATATCCTAACATCCCCCTTAAGAACAACTTGGGATAGGATTGAAGGATTTACAAAGGTGACACAAAAGGAGCCTATTTCCTATGTGTCGAAATATCCTAACATCCCCCCTTAAGAACAAATTGGGATAGGATTGAAGGATTTACAAAAGTGACACAATAGGAGAAGGAAGGAGGAATTAGAGCCAATCCCCCCTTAATGACAACTTTCCTAAACTCCAAGCATGGATCTAAGTTTGGTAAACTTCGCTTCTGTGAGAGCCTTCGTAAAGATATCGGCTACTTGATCATTGGTCGGACAATATTGCACTTCAAGAACACGATCATGAATGAGCTTTCTGATAAAGTGTATGTGGAGTTCAATGTGTTTCATATGCTGATGCTGAACTGGATCTTAACATAGCTTAATGGAACTCTAATATCACACTAAAGTGTATTTGGATGTTGCTGATGAAGACCAAATTCAAACAGGATCTGACGAAGCCACATGGCTTCCTTGCTGGCTTCAACTGCACCATGATACTCTGCTTCTACTGAAGGAAGGGAGATGGCACTTTGTTTCTTACAAGACCAAGTAATAGGTCCTGAACCAAGAGTGAATACATATCTTGCAGTGGACTTCCGATCATTAGGGTCACCAGCCCAATCAGAATCAGTGAAACCAATCAACAAGGGAGATGCTCCTACACTGTAATGAATCCCAAACTGAACTATACCTCGAATATATCGAAGTATTTTTTTAGCTGCTTTCCAGTGACTTTCATGAGGTTGGTGCATAAACCGAGCGACAAGACCAACGAAAAAGGAAAGGTTAGGATGGGCATGGGTTAGATATGAAATTTTACCAACAAGTTGACGGTATAAGGTAGCATCAACTTCAGGGGTAGTATAGTTGACTGAAAGCTTGACTCTAGACTGAAAGGGAGAAGGGGAAGGCTTACAGTCTTCCATGTGAAAGTGGTGTAGAAGATCACAGACATACTTGGACTGAGAGAGGGTAATGCCTTCCTTGGATTGCAAGACTTGAAGACCAAGGAAATAATGCAAGTGTCCTAAGTCTGTCATTTCAAACTTATTTTTGAGGCTAAACTTCACATGGTTTATATGGTTTGGATCAGTACCAGTAAGGATAAGATCATCAACATAAAGAACAAGTATGTTGAAGGAATTACCCACTTTCTTGGTGTAGACAGTGTTGTCAGAATGACACCTAGAAAAGCCAGTATGTAAGAGAAATCTATCCATTTTGGCATACCAAGCCCAAGGAGCTTGTTTGAGACCATAGAGAGACTTCCTAAGGCGACAAACAAGGCTGAAGTATTTTTGGATAAAGCCAAGGGGTTGTTCCATGTAGATTTCTTCATGCAAATCTCCATGTAAGAACGCGGATTTAACATCCATCTCATGGACTTCCCATTTAAAGGAGGCAGCAAGGGAAAGAACAAGGCATATAGAATTCATTTTGGCAATAGGGGAGAAGGTTTCAGTATAGTCAATGCCTTTAACTTGTGAAAAACCTTTAGCAACAAGATGAGCTTTATGTCTATCCACTTTTCCATCTGGTCCAAACTTGGTTTTGTAAACCCATCTATATCTGGAAATTTTTCTTCCTTTTGGAAGAGGAACAAGATCCCAGGTATCATTTGCCAATAAGGAACGATACTCTTCATTCATAGCTTCATCCAAATCTTGATGACCGGAGGCTTCTTCAAAGGTTTCTAGATCATTTTTTTCTAGAACGTGAGCCAATAAGGAAGAAGCTCTTTCGAACTGAGAATGTGTACGTCGTCGATCGACAGGGTCACCTGCAACAGAACTTGCTACATCCCGAGTAGAGTGAACCCATCTTGGAAGTGGTGGAGTATAAGGAACAATTTCATGAGCTGGAGGAGGATTGTCATCCTCGCTTTCATCATCTGAACTAGAAGGAATTCTATTAAAAATAAAAGAGAGAGAGAGAGGTGGCACATATGCCAAATCAGGCTCGCAGGCCAAAGGTGGCACACTCGCCGAACTAGGCTCGCAGGCCGATATATTTTCATCAAACTTTACATCTCTTCTAATGATAATATTTTTGGATTTTGGTTGAAGAAGTCTATATCCTTTGACATCTTCAGAATATCCAACAAAAATACATTTTTCACTCTTAGGTTCTAAGGCTTTATGTTTCGCATCTGGAATATGGGCCCAAACATCACTTCCAAAAACACGAAAGTGACTTACATCTGGTTTGATTGAGCTCCAAGCTTCTTCTGGAGTTATATTCTTTAAAACCTTAGTAGGAGTGTGATTTACTATGTAATTTGCACAGTTAATGGCTTCTGCCCAAAAATTGAGACCAAGTCCTTTAGATTGAAGCATACAATTATCCATTTCTTTTAAGGTGTGATTCTTCCTTTCAGCTACACCATTTTGTTGTGGAGTATATGGAACATTATGTTGCAATTGAATGTCATGCTCAGTGCAAAAGTTGATAAATTTGTTGTTAACATATTCTCTGCCATTGTCTAATCTTAACTTAAGAATTTGATGTCGAGATTGTTTCTCAACAAAGGCCTTAAAGGCCAAGAACATGTTAAAAACTTCACTCTTGAGTTTTAAGAAATATACCCAAGTGCGTCTGGAAAAATCATCAATGAAATTTAAGAAATACTTGCAACCAGAGAAAGAAACAACAGGACGTGGACCACATAAATCACTGTGCACAAGCTGCAAAGGGGCTGAAGCGTGCCAAGAGGCACGTTTGTCAAAACTATCCCGATGATGTTTTTCGAGTAAAAATCTGGAGCAAACACCATCTCGGCAAGATACCATAGGGAGGAACGTCACCATATTTTCCTTACATAGAGTTTGAAGAGAGTGATAGTTTAAGTGACCAAATCGCTTATGCCAAAGTTTGCTCACATCATCATTATGAGCAACAAAAACTGAGGGAAGAGATGATGACCCAAAGTTGTCGAACTTATACAACCTTGTGGAATCATCAACAATGTCAGTAGCTAAAATATGTTTAGGATCTTTGAGGTCCTTGATTACAACATCATGAGGTGAGAATTCTACTATTTTCCCTTCACCTGAATGAGTGATCTGACAAACAGATAGAAGGTTGCATGACAAGGTAGGAACACATAGTACATCATTAAACTGACCATTATCTATATGAATGGTTCCAGATCCTACAACACTAAGAGATCTATCATCACCAACATAAATATGTTTGGTGTTACAATTATTTGAAGAAGAAAACATGGATTTATTTTTAGCCATGTGGTAAGAAGCACCAGACTCAATGAGCCAGTCATGAGAAGGAGAAGAAAAATATACATTTAATGCATAACCAGATCTTGATGCTTGACAACTACAAGCAGAAAGTGCTTTGCCTGAAGATGAAGGTGAAGAGTGATCCAAATTGATGTTGTGCTTCTTCATTGCTGCTTTTAAGGCTTCCATCTTATTAAAACATTTGGATTCTATATGGCCATCCCGATTGCAAAAGTTGCAATCTCTATCTGTATTCTTCCCTTTGTTTTGATTTGCCTTATTATTTTGGTGATTTGATTTTTCAGTTTGCCGCTGAAATTGCTTGGGACCCTTGTTTGGTTTAGGACCATACTTTTTAGGATACTGCTTCTTGGGATTCTTTTGATATGGTTTTTGTTGGGCTAATAAGGCTTTCTTAGAAGCGTTTCCAGCAGTAATGAGACCAAGTTGTAAAAAAAAATTTTGTTCTCGTATCAAAGAATCGCAAAAGGCATCAAAAGAGGGATTCTTGTAGGTGGTTCCTAAAGAAATGATGGCTTCTCTGGTGGAATGGAAGGCAGAAACAAATACAGAGTATGCAGGACCAAGCTTAGAAAGAATGCAATATATTAGGCTACCATCTTCCTTTTTGACCTTACATCCTTCTAAAATAAGTCTAAGGGTCTTGAATTTGGACAAAAAGTCTTCAATAGAGGAGAAATTATTAGGGTCCAAAGTAAGCAACTCATTTTCAAGCTGGTAGGCCTTGATTTGATTTTAAATGCCAAAAACATTATTTAGCTTTTCTAGGGCTTTATCAGGGGTGTCAATGTCAAGGATGTGAAATCGAAGATCTTGAGCAATGGACATTCCTATCAACCCTCGTGCTTGATCTTGTTTATTTTCCCATTTAGGAACTTTATCATCATCGGAAGGTTTAGTTTCTTGACCTGTGGCTATTTTATAAAGCCCTTTACTTCGAAGTATATCTACCATGTGAGGTAGCCATTGGAAATAATTGGTGCTGTTAAGAATAACCGGACATGCACTTTCCTTTTCTTTTCTTTTTAAATGAAGCTGAGAAAAGCTGAAAATAACTGCTCCAATGGAAAGATCTAGAAAAATTAGGCCGTTTGAAAAAAAACGGCTTCCGAATGAAGAAGTTATGCCTTTTGAAAAATCTGAGTTGTAGATGCCGAACAGTTACGGGAACGGAATGAAGTGTGGCTTTTAAAAAAAAAATTCGCCCTTTTGAACAAAAACTTTTTACAAAAGAAGCTTGAGAAGGAGACTTGAACCCAAGATCTCTATTCTCATAAACTAACCCCTCACCAAGTGAGATAGTAAAAGGAGCATGTTATTTTAGAAAGGAGGAAGGGGGGATTATTATTATTATTATTATTATTATTATTATTATTATTATTATTATTATTATTATTATTATTATTATTATTATTATTATTCTTCTTCTTCTTCTTCTTCTTCTTCTGTGTGCATGCCTTTTCTTGCACAAAAAAACACAAAAAAACGAGCAAAAAAAAATGAAATGCAAATCCTTACGGCAAAATGTTAGATTCTCGGTTAGCCTTACCAGCAACTATCACTTTTTTCACTATTTCTGATTTCCTGAGATCACACAAAGACGAGGGGAAAGAGCATACGTAGCAAAGAAATTCCATTTTTCTTGTTTCTGATTTGCCAAGATCGCACGGAGCACATAGAAAATAGCATACGCAAAGAAGAGGGTATATATCCAGCAAAAAAATAAAACCTTAATACAGAAAAAAAAAAAAACGAAATAAGCAAAACTATTAACAAATATAACTGCAAAATAGATGCTTTATACCTCCAAATATAAACTGACATAACTTGGGCAGCCGGAAACCTTTTCGCATGAAACGAAAGGCGTTCCTCACTGTAACATATGCTCCGGACACAACTGATCAGTTCTCCAAGCCCAAAAATGTTCAAAAATAGTAAATCTACAAAACGGCATTTGCATGCAGTCAAACCAACTTTGGATTTTGATCAACAACAGACGCGGCGCTCAAAATAGCTCTGATACCATGTAGAAATTTACAGGGTAAGTTTCGTAGATCAAGAACCAAAGGTCACCACTGACAAACAGATCACAAATCAGTACACTAGTATAATCACGTGGTTAAAACCCTCAAAGAGGGAAATAGTCCATGCCCTGAGCCAACGCAACCACTTCAGGGAATTTATTAATATAAAAAAGAAAAGTTACATATGTTTCTCTCATAAACGGTTACCGGACAAATGACCCTCCATGCTCTTTAAATAGAGATCATGGACCAATCGGGTGTTAAGCCACGGATCAAGTGTCATTAATACGGAGGTGAGAGATAACCATCGAATCACTACAAATCGTGACCATCGGATTATAAGTTACAAATGTACATGGTAAAAAAACACAGTTTACCTAACTCTACACTAGACTATGTTATTCTTAACTATTTCCTATGTGTCGGAATATCCTAACATATTGAGGGAAGGACATATAAAACATGTCCCCAAACTTCTTGAATCCACTTCTTAAGATGAATAGTTGTATAATTCTTCCCCCAAACTTTGCCAACCAGAAGCAAATTTTTCATATTCATAATCTCATCAAATTTTATGCCCTCACCAAGCACAATAAGCCGACCCTTCTCTTTAACCTTTGTACTCTTATAATTCTTCCCATGTTTCTTTTGTGATGCACCTTCCACATGAGCTCAAGAGAATGAGGCTAGGGTTTCCGACCTGTTGTTTATCTTGTCCCCAAACCTTGACGGATAATCCACCACTGCATTCCCCTCAAAACAACCAAAGTATGGTGGCGTTCCTTTGTCATTATTCCTTTTACCAGAGCTATCTAAAACCCTAGTGGCATGGCCAATACCTTATCTAGATGATTGACCCCCTTTTCTAACTGAAATATGTATTTATATCATCCCCTGCATATACTGTTGACTAGAAAAACCCTCCCCCACAACACTTGAGGGTGCTTCAAGAGCATGCCCGAGGGATAAACTGGGGTTTATGCATTATTCAGCGAATAGATGGGCTGTCAGGGAGGCCATTGTTATATTGTCCTACTATGCCTGTGAAAAATTCCATAATTGACTTTCAGGCACTCGATATCCTTGAAATCCTAGATAAGTTTATGAATATAAAAAAAATTCTCACAAAACCAAACCCTGAAGGGGGGTTCACAAAATCCTTTAATCTTATTTGACATCAAGGAGAAAATATCCTGCTCTAGTCGTCCATATGGCACCGGATGCTCCATGTTGGGATGCTTATGTGGGGATTCTTTTAGATAGGCACAAATTCTAACGTGACAGTTTTTGCAAACCAAAACATTCAATATTCCCGAACCACAAAGTTGTATTTTCCTCGTTCTATAACTATTTAACATAACATAACTTCAAATAAAAAATATTATTAATAATTGAAATGATAATTTTTTATTTAAAAATAATATTTAAAATTGTATCCGATTTATTTATTATAACGTGGTTTAACTATGATTATTAAAAACAAATATTCTTTATAACTAATTTCGAAAGAGTAGAATCTTGCTTGGATCTATTTGCCTAAATTTATGTGAATTAAATCTTTTTAATAAACAATTAAAAAATATATGGATTTTCCTACTGTGATTTTTTAATTTCTTTTAGTTTGAACAAAAAATCTTCATACAATAATACTTTTAATGTTAATATTTTATTTAAAAATACATTATTAAAAAAATATTTATATAAAATTAATATAATATATTACAATTCATTAATTATTAAAAATTACATAAACCATATTCAATGCATTAAATATATAATACATAGTAATCTCCAAATAATAATGAAATATTAAGAAATGAACTTTCAATAATAATAAAAATATTTAATTATAATGATAATATTTCCATGCATATAATGATAATCATAAAATCCTATAATATAGAGGATAATATCCTACATTATATATACTCAACTCTTCTCAATATTTATATATACTTAAATCTAAGAAAATCTATAACCTTTTTTTATAACTTTTTATTAATAAGAGTGCCATAATGTCATGTAAGACGTTAAAGAAAAAAAAATTATCCTCACATTATTTACTTATAGTAATAATATTTATATGTATATAATAATAATTATATATTCACTCTTATTAGTCTCTGTCGCCTCATGCGGCATAAAGAGTATAGCAATCGAGTTTTTAGACTTAGCATTAATCTATTTCCCAGTAAACTAAAGTTTGTTGTTGCAATTTAATGAAATACAATCAATCAACCAATCAAACAACCCCTGGGAGATGATGCACCGAACGACTGCCTAATGGAATCAAGGCAGGATCCATGCTCGAATCTCGGATACCTTGAACTCGAAAGATGTAGGTACGGAGGTACGGGAATATGAATTAGGATATTTCTAGACTCTTAAAGCTTTCATTATTATATCCAAATTGCCCATTAATGATGTAACAGACTTCTTAATTTTTTTCGCTGTATATATTAGAAGAAAATAATATAACAGTACATATTTGGCATATCATTTTCAGCTGAATAAGATTCAGGGCGAGAAAGTCCCAATACCAAATACATCCGAATAAATCCCAAAATGAAAGGGAACAAATTTAATGTACTCGGCAAGCCAAATTACGGGAAGGATTTTCATTCCCAGCAAAATATAACTTAACATCCCTATAAGCAGGATCACAAAATTACTTGTAACAGCGTCCACTTACATGTGCATCAGAATAAAAAGGATTAACAAGTGTGGGAGAAAACATTTAACATTAGAAAACATATGGAAAGGAAAAAACTGTAACTTGCAAATACTTCCGCCTGACAAGTGAGGATATTCCAACAGTCTCGCTTGACAATGTCACCAACCTGGATCACCTGATAAATCTCCAAAAACAAGATCAAAAGATATAAGAAATAAACCATCCTCGCAGGCTCGCTTGATAATGATAGAGAATAATTGTTGTAAAAGCCATCATCCTGTGCCAGAATGTGATAACAGACTTCTTAATTTGCTTCAAGGGAAGGAAGTGAATTGAATTCCGGATTTGAAAGGCCAGATTCAGGGGCCCGTTCATTTAAGAAGTGCGAATTCGGTCAGGTCCCATCGTAAGTGTTTATTTCACGGGTAGTTCGAGAATTTTTAATGGTGTTTTGCTGACTGGAGTTTCGTATAGACTGTGCTGCAGTTTCCCGTTGAATCAACAAATTTCCATCAAGCAGTAATGGCAAAAGAATGCACCGTGAAATAAAATATATGTGTGCTTTGAAGGCAACTGAAGGTTCAATAAACATTATTGACCAGGCAGCTAACAAGCGGCAAGTTAGAGGTATTCAACCAGATGTAATTGGCTCTCACACACACATTATTGACCAGGCAAATAACAAGCGTTAGCTTAGAGAGTGCAGGTAGTTGCATGCAAGTCGACCTACCTATCTCATGTTTTATTAATTTGGTTTATAATATTTATTTTTGTTTATAATTATTTTTTCATATTTAATTTTATTTATTATTTAATTTTAAGAATTGAAGGAGCATGTTCCCGTCGGCTTTGAACATAGGTCTCATAGGTGAGAACCAGACTTTGAATAAAGGTCTCATCGATGGGAACCAGTTGAACAGAGGTCTTCTTGGTGGTAACGTGCTATCTATTGCTCTTTGGCATCGATGGTAATTGGAACCTCTCATTGCACTACACTCACAGACCCGTGCAATGATAAGCACAAGCCTCCAAACATTGCCCTGGCCCCGACAGCTGCAGAGTCTTCTGCTTGTATGAACATGTTGTTAATTTTTGTGTGATTTTACTTGCCATACAACAATTTTGGATTTTTAGAACTTGGGTATTTCTGCTTGTGCCAAATGGCGCTATCATAATTATGTCTAAGATTTTATTGTTAGACCAGTTTTAAGTCATATGTTGTAACTTTTAATGCCATCAAAGCTAGTGTTGGTGATGGGCTGCCCTTGCAGACCTAAAAATGCGTAGTTTAAGCAAGCATTTCCTACACAAAAATAGATAAATAATGAAAATTCAAATTCTTCAAACTATCGAGAGAAATATATAAATACTGCACTTCACTTATGCTACTAAACCGCTCAACACAAACATATTTCAAGTAGTTTCCACCTAGCAACCAATACGGTGGCTTGAGGCTAATAAAAGCTGCATAAGTGGAAATTAGGGCTAATTCACATCAACATATAGTCTTTTTTTGTTTTTTTCTCCAATTTTCAATGTCAATATGCCACCGGAATGGAATCTACATTTAGAATTCTAGAACAAAATGTACACATTTTCTAAATATTTCATGGACATATATAGTGGATGCATGAAATAAATATTCCCTAAATACTCATGGAGAGGTTGCCTCATTAGCTAGTTGTTTGCTGAGGGACAAGGTTCAAGGTTACAAAAATGGCTACATTTGTGACCATATTTTGAGTCTTGTTGTCATTATTGAAGAAGCAAATGCAATGTTTATTTTTGCTTCGTCAATTCTGCAAAGCCTTTGACATAATTCTAAGTGTACTTGTCTGATAGGCTCAAAGTTTATGGCTTCAATAATTTTGTGATCTCATTCATTGGTTGTGACTCTTTATGAGTTTCTTATTAGCCAGGGTTGTATCAAGTTGCTAACACAAATGACAGGTATAATATCTCGTTCCCATCATACTTCTCGCTCAAGGCAGGGACTAGCTGCCTTGCAGCCATCCTTGTTTAATGTACATGGAGTGTTAATTTTATTATATGTTTTTTTACATGGGTTTTTGGGGTTTTTGATTTAGTTAACTTGTGTTATAATATTTTTTAATTAATATAATTATATTAAGGAAAATTTCAAAAATATAAGTTATCATGTTTTGAAATGTTGAAGGTATACTTGTACATTCAAATTGCATAACTAAAAACTCATAATGACCTTCATGTGTTCTATAGGTTGTTTTTGGTAATATTATTGCCTCATTGTAATTTGATGATATCCAAAATGAAGATCCAACTTAGTAAAGAAAATTGTTGGATGAAATTAATCTAATAATTCATAAAATATAGGAATAGGAAACTTAACTTTGATTGTCATTTTTTTGAGTTGTTTGTAATATATACACATACACCATGAGCCATCCTTTTTTATAACCATCATCATTGGTGAAAATAAAGCACTATATCTAGGTTGAATGAAATTTGCCTCTAACATTTCTTGAACATATGGTAAATCTCAATCTTATATGCATGTGCATGGATGTAAGGCCTAATATTAGGTAGGACACTTCCAGGTTGCAAATTAGTAGCATGTTCATGATCTCAGGTAGGTGTAAGACCCTTAGGAATCTCTTTAAATACCTTATAGATATTTTTGATAACTTTTTGAAGATCCACTAGAGCAGAGGATATAGATGCTGAACATATAATGAACACAATTGTGTAATTACCCCTTGTTGTCAATTTTTTTAGTAATTATTTAATTCTATTACAACTTATCACTTTACTCGGTTTCCCTTTGATTCCTCTAACTTTAATTTCCTTTATTTTTGAGGAAAATCTTGTGAAAATATCTTGAAAATTAATGGTCATTTATCATAATGATTGTAACCATTAGACCCCTAATACAACATCAACACCACCCTTTTGGATTGCAATCATGGGATTATCCAACAAATACTCCCTCATATTCAACTTAATACTATGGCACTTCATTGAACAATTTTTGGTTCCTCCATCTGCAATCATGACTTGAAATTATGGTGTTGGATGTACAAAGAAATTAAGTTTTTCGAGTTTGTAATTGATGAATTTATGGGTGCTACCTAAATCAATCAATATTGTTACCTTTTTCTTTTTGATATATCCTTTTATCTTGAGGATTCGTGGAGTATCTATGCCAACCAATGCATGAAAAACTATTGTTAGTGTAGTCTCTTATAGCTCTAGATATTGTAACGATTCCCCTTCGTGATCTTCTTCATATTCATAGTCTACATAGAATAATTTATTATCACTGCATTTATGCCCGTTACTACACTTTATATCACAACTGAAACATAGTCCCTTTCTTCTTCTTGTATCTATTTGATGAGGAATGCATCTTGTATGTTTAGGAGAGGTAGAAATATTTTCTTTATATTTATTAGTGACAACCTTTCTAGCGGTCGTATTTTTACTTTCAAAATTCCTTATTAGACTAAAATCATGATCTAGAGATTTAGGTTCAAAATAGATGCATCTAATGTTGGATGCTTTTATTTAAAGTTCCCATAAATAGGTGTAACAAATTATCCTTGTAAATATTCTTTACCTTGAGAATCTACTTTTGAAATTGTTGAATGTGCTATACAATTGGACCTTTTTGTTAGATATTTACCAATTAACTAAAGATTGTAGTCCTGTTAAAATCCCCATAATGTGGTATCAATTTATTTGTAAAAATGGAACGAGGTAATTCTTTTTCCTTTCAAAATCCAATTGATACCATACATGTTGGTCTTGTTCTAAAAACATGTATGGAATATTTTCCTTTTTTATGGCTTCCACTTGGTGTAGATCAAAGTATTTCTCCATCTTAAATATCCATGTTATAATATCATTCCCATCAAACTTCCTTATATTGATCTTCAACATGTAGTAGTTCCTGGATGCTAACTTGAATCCCCGAGGATGTGGATCTTGGATTGAAATGTATTTATCATGGTTCTTAGATTCAATATTTGTTCTCTCCGATTGTGATAAAATAATATTCATATGCGATTAAGTCTCAAAACCATTCTTCTCTTTATTTCACGAGTTCCTCTGAGAATTTGTATTAGAACATGTTTTTTATTTCATCCATATTTTTACTTATGGATTTTTTTATTTATTCCCTATTTTCATTCATATTCATTTCCATTTCATCCATCACATTTTTTTCAATATTTCGAACTGTTCCTTTCACTCTTGAAAACTCAACACTCATAGTATCACTTATGTTCTTAAATTGACTTTCCAATGTGGGGTATTTGTGTAACACCCCCCGCCCACATTTACCCAAGTTAACCGATATGCTGGGGTAAACATGCGACGAGAGGCTACTATTATGTGATTCAACTTCGTAGGTGCAGTTAGAGAACTGGAACCAATATTACAAAACCAAACTAACCTTCCACACATGCTACAGAACCTTCAAGAGCCAACCAACCCTTCTAGGTGACCAACCCCTAAGGTAAATTTCAATTTCACTAATATGTACCCTCAACTACTCCCATGAAAAGACATGCATATGAATGAGTCCTTCTAGTCGCTCCCACAACAAGGTATGCCAATGACTGTGGACTTTTCTAGGTAGTATTGTGTTAGTGACCCCAGATGTTGAGCCACGTTTTCAGGGCTAGGTCTTAGGCCATTTCCCAAAACTTCATAAAACTTACATAAATGAATAATAACATTGAAATAAATATACTAATGTAAACATTTATTAAATTAATTGATCTAAACCCTCCTAGCCATGATAGGTGTTTCATCAAATATGTCAGAAATATGTAATCTATAGGTTATAACAATAGATATGAGCATAGGGGCCTCATACGTATCTGAGATTCATAAAGAAGTATTGTTTCCATATTAAAATAGCTACATTATCATCTATTAGGTCATAGATTCATTGTCAATTAATATGCTAATCAACACATGTTGTGATCCATACATCAAGTATGTCATAAAACATATTCATAACGAACATATAATCAACATAAATAACAAGGATATAACAACCATCAAATCCACATATAAGCAATACATTTACACATGAAATACCAAGGAGAAGAAGCTCTTATTAATGAATGTAAAATCCAACCAGGTATGTGACTTCCACGAGCCATCCAACCATAGATTGGTTGAACCAAATATTGCTTTCAGCTAATCACCCTTATGCCATATTCCAAGCATGAATGTGGGACTCAAAACCAAACCCGACCAAGTTTCCTCAAGATTTACCACAATCCCCACTAGATCACTAGGCCCTAAACAAGCATGGATGCCGCCAGATTTCCCCACCTAGACCGTGAGGAATTTTCTTGTCTCCTTGTCTCTAGGCTTTACTATATATCCATCCATACAACATTTGAGGATTCCTAGGCCTAATAAAGACTCCACCCTCCAGGATTTACCATATATCCCACCATACACCTTTTGAGGATTCCTAGGCATGATCTAGGGCGCACACATCTGGGATTCAATGTATATCCATCCATTCACTGGTCGAGGATTCCTAAGCCTTCCAACACACAAAAAATATGGCTTTACCACAATCCCACCTTCTCTGGTCCAAGGATTCCTAGGCCATGTGTTCTTTCTTTTAGAGACCACCTCACTCAGTTTTGAAACCATCCAACAATCCAACTCAACCAAATACAAGAGAACCCACCACACCATGGCTATCAGGAAATAGAAAGGCTAGGATGAATAACATTGTCACACCTAGAAAATCCCATGCCAATGGTAGCAAGAGAACCAAATACACACATGCATGTACAATTCATGCCAAATCTAGCAAGGAAATCACACATGCAAATCGATACCTGCAAGTAATCTCGTTGTAGCCACTTTATCCTGCTCTTCCTTACTTGATCTTTTCTTTCCTTTTCCTTCTTGGTCCTTCATTTTATTTCCTTAATCTAATGCTAGAGTGCTCTGATAAAAGTCCAAGAGAGAGAGAGAGAGAGAGAGAGCTCCAAAACTGAACTAACAATAAGGTACCAACTAGCCCTTAATGAGGCCTCTATTTTCTTCAATTTTCCATTATTTTCCTTCATTTTCCTCCTCACATGAAACCTGTTACTTTTCACCTTCCTTTTCTCCTAATTTCCATTACTTTCATAAATAAAATGCCAATTAATGCCTCATGCCTTTCCAAAGTCTTTGCCATTTCCTTTTCCATAATAAACCAAATGGACACCCACACTAGGATGTTTTGCCCAACATTTAGCTTGGAATACTTGTCCCATGACCATGTTAATTATTTTTCCTTTATTAACTTTATTACATGGAATTTTGACTAGGGTTGTTACAATATGAAGTATTTGTTTTCCTTCGTGAGTCATGAATGAGACTTCAATAGGTTTAATTGATGTAGTAGCTTTGTTTGGAGGAATGGTTGAAAATAATAATAGTAATCCTCTCTTTTACCACTTTCAATCACAAAAAAAAAATATCTTCTAATAAAAAGTTATGTTACTTGTAAGTTATGTACCTTTAAAACCTTAGTTTCAAAAATATTTGAATGGATAACTTTTTTCTTGAGATATATTTAATATTTTAGCTCTTATAAATCTAAAACTTTGGTTTGTAATACTCCAATATGTCTTCTCTACAATTCCACAATTTTGTCCAAATTTGATGTGCCAAGAAACCAGTGTGGCAACTTTCCCAAAACTTGCTAATTGTTTGCCTCTTCCCATGAGAAAAAATTTATATTGTGCATTGTTTCCAATTATTCAAATATAATTCCAAAATTTTTATCTTAGGTATTTCTATATGCCTCTTTAGATCCATGAAGATTTCCTAATCTGAAAAGTCCTAAAAACTAATTTATAAAAAAACTACTAAAATAAATTATTTGAAATTGATTTCAATATCCTTCACAAACCCTAATGTCCATAGAGTATATATCCAAAATTATACAAAACAAAATCGTTAAATTTGAATTAGATGCTCCCAAATGTTTTTCCTCAACATGGTCCAAGTTTCACTATCTGAAACCTCTTAGAAAAAATGTTGTAGTGAAAATTTCAAACTAAAATATTTGAAATTGATTTCAGAAACATTTATGAACCCTCACTTCCTATTATGTTCTACCATTTGTGCTTTGGAATGCTCTTACAAATTTCTAATGAGCCATGAACGAAACATTTTTTAACTTGATTCATGATTGTGTGGAAATTTACATGCATTATTTTACGGTGTATGGTGAGTCATTTGAATTTGACTTCCCAATATATATAAAGTATGAGAAATATGTAAGGAATATCATGTAGCCCACAACAATGTAAAAGGTTTGATTATGTTAACTGAAGTCATTGTGTTAGGGAATCTTATGTATTTTAAAGGTATCACAATAGACTCAATAACGATAAAGGTAATATTTAACTTGCAAACTCCATGAACTCAAAAAGAGGTATGGGTATTCCTCATACATGCAAGTTATTATCGACACTTCATTTAAAATTTTACCCAAATAACTTTTGTTTTGTTTTATTTACTTACTAAAACCATCGACTTTATATGGATAGATAACTACCAAAATGTCTTTTAGGAATTAAAATCAAGGTTATCCAGGCTCCCATCTTAAGAGGGCCCAATTGGTTACTCTCATTTCATATATATGCATAGATGCTTTGGTACTACAATTGGATTTATCCTGGGATAAAAATAAGATCACCATCTATATGAAATATACATTATTGGTAAGGATATCTCTCATGGATAATTGAATTAAACTGTAACAAAAATAAAATAAAAAATTTCGGTAATTCATGTTATAAATAAGTTTCAAAATTATATAACTAGATATCGTGTAATTTTTCATATTTACCATGCTACCATTGGGTATCTAATGAATAAACAAACCACGAATGATAAATTTACGAAATGTATATTAATATTACAAGAATTTGATGTAACCATCATAAATAAAATCCAAAATACAACGTGATATCAAATTTTCTCTTCTGGCATACCACAAATGAAAATGAACTAATTGAAGATTCGTATTTTTATGAACATATTTTTATAGCATATACCGACTCACCATGTTTTTTATATATTGCTATAGGTAATATTTCACCTCTCCTATATCCAAAAGAACGACAAAAAATCATGAAGGATAATTGGAGATTTTCATGGATGGATGGTTGTCTCTTTTACACTCGGACAAATATTATTATTCGATGGTGTGTCAGAGATGATGATATCCAAGATATTAAAGGTTTCCATTCCTTGTTCAGGAAACTTTGTAGATAAGAGTATCAATTAAAAATTACTCCATTCAGGGTACTACTAGCCCTCAATTTCTCGAGATTCGAAACAATATGTGAAAAAATGTGGTATCTTCCAATGCACATGAAGGCCAATTCAATCAGATGACTTCTGGTTATAGAATCCATTTATAAATTTACTTTTTATTTCATTAGACCCATTAACCCTCCATCTCTACAAAATTCCTACATCCTATTCTACACATATTAAATTACAAAGTGTATTAAAGCAAATGAACTCTTAGCTACAATAGTTAAAGCAATGGAATGCTTCCTCCATGGGGAAATGTTTGTTAGTTCATATTACCAAGGGATATTGTCACTAATGGAGGAACATATAAAACTTCAAGAATCATTTAGGACATCATGGAAACATACAAGATAAAATGCAGGGTGACAATGCTATGTCATCCATAGATCAATGGGCACATGGAAGGAATAAATAAGATCATTGAGGCCATCATCATAAATATTGTTCCACTCAAAATAAAGGTATGGTAAAATAGACTTCTTGAAGAATTATGGGATTATTAGATGACACTGTGAGATACCACTGGTTGTATTCCATATGAGCTATTTTATGGAAAGAGATTTTTTTTACTAATAGAGACAGAGCTATAAACCTTGAGAATAATAATACATCTTGGCATGAAATTATCTGAGGAACAATGAAAAATAATTATCCATGTCAATGAGTTATTTGAACTTCATCAAGTTTCTCTACATTAAACAATTGTTATCCGAGAACAAAGAGCTAGGATGCACAACAAATTTATAAATAAGAAAAGATTCAAAGTAGGAGATTGGACCTTACTATTCGACTCAAGATTTAATGACTTCAAAGAAGATTTGTGTACCCATTGGCTTAGGAAATACGAGATCGACACCATATATGACAATGGGTCCATTAGGATCCATACATTTGATGAGGAAAGGACTCCATTGATGGAAAGTGCATACATGCTTCAACTATATCACAAGCCCTTATCAAAAGAATCATTTTTGAGAAAGATAAATGAAGGATATCACAATAATGATTTGGATATTTACCATAAGGGAGAAATACCCACCGGATGAAAAAACAAGTAAATTAAATAATAAATCATGAGTATAAAGGAACTTGTTTCGTAATGGTTATGTCAAGATCCTCCTAATCATGAGACTTGTAGGTTCTTGACACTTATTCTATTGTTTTTAATAAACATTCTCCAAATTTTCTCATGATGTAGGGAAGGGTACATCCTTGTGTCTGCAACACAATTGCTACAACACTAGTATGATGTGGCTACAACACTATTGTTATAACACCAATGTGATGTAGTTGCAACATTGATGTTATGACACCAACAAAACACAATACTACAACACCTTTCATGGAATAGAACCAATACCATTTGTAGAAATACTTTTAGGATAAGCTAATACATTAATCATGCGGAAACACCATTTGCAACCATTCCTATAAATCCTTTCAACTGGACAAATACAATGTTTGTTGTTGCAACACCTTTCAACGTTAGTTGCTACAATACCAGTTCAAATAGGTTGTTGAAACACATCCTAATACAACACCTTCACTAGATAATAGTTATAGATTTCTCTTGGTTTCATTGTTGACATCACGAAATAATAAAGGACGTGACATTCTTACCACCACCAAACTGGAGAGAAAAACCAACTCATAGTAAGAATTGAAAATATATGAATTTACTTACTTAATGTTTGAAATTGAAGTGGCATAATCACACTTACCTTGAAATGATTGCATGAATAATTTTCCATTAACCTCCTTATCACTCCACCATCAGTATACCATATGACATGGCCCTCACCATTAGCTCATGATCATAATTCTTTAATTGGAAATTGTCATCTCGCAACAGATTGTTCATGTAGATTTTAATTGGTAGACTATATAATTTTGGAGCAAGAATAATGTGTGATTCTCTATGTTAGGTCCCTAAAATACTAGCGTAGCCCCTATATTGTCATTGTGTTCCCCATAGATGCCCAATACTTATCTCTGTTTGAGAGGGAGTGAAGATCTCCTCCCTGATTGAGAGGGAGTCAGGGTTGATGTCGTATTCTCCATGTATTGTGTACTATGGCCAAGACTAACAGTCGTAAGCCTATTAAAGGAACACTAGGCACTGGTAGGGATAATGGTGGATTGGATATGCAACTGGGATTGATATTCTTTGAGGATTTGTGCTTTGATCGAGACAAATCACTGTAATTGAAAGTAAATTAATCCAAGATAAGAATATTCACAAGGACTGATGTTTCCTAGTGTCAAGTATTGTGACAATGGATTAGGAAATAGTCCCATGAGCAAATTTGGGTGATTTAATTGTGAGTTAAATCCCTATCATTAAATTGTTAACCCAGGGTTCATGAACTGATGAGGTATATGTGTAATGTATGTACTAGGTGATTATTTCTAATAATAGATTAATCTAATGCAATAAACTTGAAACTAATTACAAAGAAAATAATGGAAGCAAAAGGAAATTGCACACGTTCTTTCTCAAGCATGTTCTTTCTCAATCACTTTCTCTCTCAAAGACAAGCTCTACAAAAACCAACAATTCTAATCTATGCTATGAAATGAAAAAGTAATTTAATCTAGTAGTCGATGAGATTACTAATGTAATATTACTATTGTGCCAATCAAATCCAAACATAATGAAATTAAATAAATCTTAACTAAACAACATTAATGAAATAAACATAAAAACATATAATCAAGTTGTGGTTGATGGGGACCCTCCACTCCTCAGCAAGCACATCGAACAGTTATTAAAGCACCAATATGTATTCCATAAAATCAAGTTGGAGAAAGTTATAAAGATATTACAATAATTAAAATCTCTTCCTGTCTATCCTCACTTTAAAAATTACATCTTAGATGGAACACCTTTGAATTAAGGATGCACTCCTATTTAAACAAAAACTTAAGATAAATAATCAATAAATGTAGATCCACAAATCTCTCCTAGATCCACAATTATCTCTTGTGGTTACAACCAGTTACCTAAAAATGTGGGACACAAATCCTCTCACACATATTTAGGAGACACGTATTAAAAAATCCATGATTTTTCTCCTTTTAATGTGTTTAGTCAATGATCCAATTATTCTACAAATATTCCACAAATCTTCACGAGTTGAAATTGAAATTCTAATTTGTGGTTGAGTGGCAAAATAAAACTTCAAATATGCATACAACATCATAAAAAGTATCCCACATCTAGATATATATATGAAAAAATGCTAATTTCCTAATATTTAATCATAAATTCTCTTAAAATATTTAAAATAAATGACTTGGAAAATAATGATGATAAACCCATAGGATCATGCAAATGGTATCAATGTAGGGTTATGGTGTTGGGAATTATGGTAAAGAGCTACGGAATATGGTAAAAAGATATAAATGAGGGTGAAAAAGGAGACATTTTAGAAGCCCAACAAGCACATCCATGGTGAAAATCCGGATGGGGTATGTTCCTAGATAGGCAGTGGTGTCCAAAATTTATGTGTCCCAAAAATTTTCTATGATCTAATGGAGAGATAGAGATTGTTAGTAAAGGCCTTTATATTAGTTTGATAATGTTGGTTATGATGATGAAAAAACCATCATTGATGCTTATCAACCCAGATGCCTTCTTATATGAATATTTCAACTTGATATTTTGCTATTGAGTCATTATGAATACCTTCGTAGTTAAGAGGGAGTGTTGAAAAATGTAACTAGTGTTGATTTTCATAATTTAATAAAATGAAATTTTTATCATTGATTATATTCATTATTATTATTTTACTTCTAGTAAAAACATGCTCTTCATTCTTATAGGGTCAATTGAGTCAAAAGCGAATTTATTTTGAGTCAAATAAAATGTATTTGAGTCAAGTCCCATTTGGAATTTTTGCAAGAAAAGAAAAATAATTTTCATTAGGGGAATTTTGAGGTCTAAAATGGGTCTCCTAATAAAAATGTACAAAAAAAAATAAAATCTATAAGAACCAATAGGATTCAAGATGATGATGTAAACCATGGGGAATGATTCACCATTTTTGGAGTAAAAAGGTAAAAAGATTTAAAAATAATAAAATAATAAAATTATTTTTTCAACTCGTATTTTAAAAATAATTCCTCATTTAGGAGCACCCATGTTGCATACATTCGATGGACCCTGCTACATGAAAAATGAGAAATAGAAGAAAAACCCTGATTACAATCATGTTTTTCATGTATTTCTCATTTCTCATGTAGCAGGGTCCATCGAACATATGAAACATGTGTACTCCTTGGATGAGGAATTATTTTTTTCATCCAATGAGTGTTTTTTCTTGAAATTTAAGTAAACCCATAGGGAGATAAGTTGAAAATATGAGTTGAAAAAATAGTTTTTCCTTTTTTCCCTCCAAAATTTGATGATGTAATCTAATCTTATTTTATTATTTCCATTATTATTTTATAATTTTCTTAGGAGGCCCATTTTAGACCTCAAAACTCCCCTAATGTATATTGAGTCAAAGTACACCAATTTTTTTAAGTCGTCCCTCCTTGGGAACAAGTCGACCTGGGCCTTAAAGAGCCACCCATTCGACCTCTCGGATAGACATATATAAAGGATAGTTCCATCACTTTGGAGCACATTCATTCATCATCATCATGCATATCTCCTACACCTAAATAATGGAGAATAGGTCAAAAAATAAGGGAAAAAAGAGATCACACTTGATGAAGGTGAAGAAAGGTCGAAAATCTTATTTATTTGTGGACCCGAAATTTTAGGAGTGAGATTTGAGGAAGGCCCAAAATTTTAGGAAGATCAATTTGAGCTATGTTGACTTTTGAATTGGGATGTGACTTGGAGAAGGGTTGGACTTGGAATTTTTGTGGAATTTTTGGCCTTGTATATCTCATTTTGATCTGATTCTATAAGAGAAGGATTTTTTTGGGGGTTTCCCCTTGTGGGGTTTTTCCATGGCTTGGAGCCTAATTTCTAGTGTCTCTTTTCTATTTTGAAATATGTTCTCTATGTTTTTCTATTATGTAATTACTTGATGACATAAATAAACAAGTAAAAACTAATAACATAATACATATCAGTCACAAGTAATTACCATGATAAGAAATTCTATTACCTGACATAATTTCAACACTTAGGAATTAAGGATTAGAATGTGGAACTAAAAACCTTGAGATGCCTCACTGAAGGAATGTGACCATACCAAATTTCATAAGGATTATTATTTTTTAGAGCATGAGATGGACATATATTTTTAATATACAATGCACATATAACTACATCAACCCAGAAAATCAGCTTATCATTTTTGAAAAAAATCATTGAATGAACCATATTTAAGATTGTCTTATTCAGTCTTTCATCTACACTGTTATGTTGAGTATTATAAGGCACTATTGTTTGATGTTGAATCACATTCTAGCGAAGATATTTTTCAAATTCATTTGAAGTGTATCCTTTTCCATTATCAAAATGAATAAATATAATATGATATTGTGCATCATTTTCAATCCATGCTTGAAATTTTAAAAAGCTTCAGATTTATTCTTAAATAGATATAACCAACACATTCCAGTGTAGTCATTAATAAAATTCATCATGAATTTATTTCCATTTGTAGAAGGAACATGCAAAGGGCCACACAATTTATAATGAATTAGGTCAAGCATTCTACGTACTCTAGAAAGAGAGTCATGAAATGATTGTTTGTTATGTTCTCCTAATATACAAGCATCACATTGCTTCAATTTCCTAGGAATGGTTGGAAAAAAATTAACGCCATTTCTCTTCAATAAATGAATATTTTAATAGTTCATATGTCCAAATATAGCATTCCATAAGAGACTTGACGGAAATGTACCTTCATTACACTGAGAACTGTATGCATAGTTATGTGCATGAGTAGACATTCCTCGAAACTTCAAGAGTCTTTCTTCTTCCATTCCCATCATGACAAGTGAGTTTTATGATGCTTTTCTCACTTCAAATTTTCCATCAAACAATTGAATTGAGTGTCCTTATTGCCTCATTTGAACCAAGGAAAAAAAATTTCACCGAAACTCTAGGAGGTAGAGCACATCATGCAGAAGAAAGTCAGGGAGTCGAGGTAGTTTGAGCCTGATGGTGACAAGTCTGGTTGGCTTGATTTTTGACTTTGCTACAAAATAGGATGCTCCATCTACAGTATCACTAAAATATTCAAAGAAATCCTTTAGAAATTTCATGTGAAAGGTTTCCTCTATATCAAGAAAACATGCATCTTTCCACAAAGAAAATGAAGTATTAAACAATTCTTCAATTACACCAATATTCCAATGTGCCACAATATAATGAGAAGATTCAGGTGCTTTACCTTTCCCCGGATCTATTTTTTTTACCTTTCTCTTCATTTCTCTCTTTCTTGATTCTATCCCAAGAGAGATTCCATTTATGTTGTGGCGAATACAATGGATATTAAGTCTTCCTTCTTAATAATGTTTACCCCCCTCCCTATGTTATTTTTCTTTCCACGTCAAGCTCGTTTGCCACCTCTTCCTCTAGAAGAACCATGTGCCTGATTCTTCTCTTTATGTGCAAAGCACACAAATTCTTCATAAAATTGAGCTGTTATCTTCCTCTTTCCAAAATATTTCTCACTTTTTGCAAACTTCTCCACAGGAGAGTCAAAATAAATATATCTAAGTTGGCCACTATCTTGAAATGATTCAAGATAGTGAGAATATGTGGGATATAGTGCCTTGACGAAAGTTGTGAGAGTAACATCCATATTAATAGTGGTACCTTCTACATCATGCATAATAACTCTGATTTGAGAGGCTAGGGAAAGGGGGTCATCATCTTTCAATTCAATATTGAAGAGTTTTATTATTAGCTAGATAACTTCAAGCTCTAAGTGTGAGTCATAGAAGTATTTCAACTTCTTTAAAGCATTAAATGCATTGGTAATAGGTGCAATGTGACGACTCGCCTCTTCATTTTCTGATGAAACAATCAAGGCATAGGCCTTGCTATTCTTGTTCTCCCATACGACGAGCTCTTTTTCTGAAGTGGGTTTTGCAGGTGGACTTTCATATTCTCTTTCATAAACACCTTTCCATTGTACATTTAAAATGATGGTATGATTTACATTTCTAGACCATTCTTGGTAGATCTCTCCGCTAGTGTATAACTACTCTAACTATTGAGATGAGTGAATGCATATTTGAAAAATTCTAAGTTTGGCCTCGAATAGTCAAATTACTACAATATAAACTTTGGTGAATAAGTTTAATATATCTCTACAAACAAAAAAGACCCATCATACAAGTTTTTCTTCAATTTTCATTAAAAACCAATCAAAATAAATTAAGAAATTGATGATGGAATTTGGCTTCATGCTCTCTATCTTGAACTACTACCTTAATAGAAAGCAAAACTTATATAACATAAATCCACTCTCCATATCTATAATCCAACTCATGTATATGAATGGTTCAATGCACATATGATTGGTTTAACAATATGAATGGAACAACCATCAAAGAAAAGAAAAAATAACCTATACACCAATATGGCATACAAATAATGTTGAGCACAACATATAATCAACCAACACACATTTGTATGGAACCACATGCAAATACCACAAGAAGTTGTTATTATATGCGTAGAGAGAAGAGAATATAATGCACATAGAATACTAAAAAATGCATACAAGTGGAACAACCCTCAAAATATGTTATAGATTATTCAATGCATAATATTAATGGATCTTCGTTGGATAATATGACAATATTTACTCGAAATTATTCAACGAAGACAACAATGTAATGCAGAGAGAATAAAATTTTGGGTCGAATTTCAATGGACCAACCTTCAACCGCACAATGACGATGTACTAGAATCTCTATTGTGCTTATAATCCATGGCATGCACAACGTTTAAATTCACCAAAAATGACCCATGAGTTACACATTTAGGACTGGTAACAACAATTAATGTTGTTGGTAAAGCATTCAAGAACAATAATTGAGTGTACTCTGTTGAGATTTTACTATCGGTGTTTTTTTCCTTAAAAATTGAGGATTTGTCTATTTTACATTCTAGAACCGAACTAGAATTTCTCATATATATACTTCTTTCGATGCTTAATTCATTCTCCTGAAATTTTAGTCGCGTAGAGTGAGTGAGCAGTCACATAGAGCCTACACGGGCATAGCCCAAAAAATTATAGTATTAAAAGAATTGGAACAACCACAATTCAGTCTAGAGCATACTTAGATTGGAAAATGGAAGAGGAGTTATAGTGGTAAATGGATGGAAAATTTGGACTTGTGAACCTACCCTCTGATACCATGCCAGGCCAGTTATTTTGGTAACTCCAAGAATTTAATTTTCTATTGAAAGAAACATTAATATATAGATAGGAGAGAGACCCTTGGGATTTATATTCAAATGTATTTTCATCTTCTTATTTTATATTTAAATTTTAAAACATATTTTCCCAATTCTAAAGGATTAGGTGTCACCACTTTATGCTCCTTTTCCTAAGTTTGAGGCAATAATCCCCACCCAGATCCATTGGCTCTATTTTTCACTCATTTCCTCAAACCCATGAATCTCGTTGATATGAAGTTTAGCAAGCTTGTGTCGACTTGGAACAACCTAAAAACCCTAGAAAATGTTGTCTCCAAGCTCCTTGACTGCATCCTCATCTTAGATTCAATATACTCTTCTGATCTCCTTAGAGAATCTTGGATGGAGTCGAGAGGACTATCCACTCATTTCCCTATTCTACCTCGTATAAAATCCCAATATAAGTTACCTCCAACACCTTTTAGGTTTAATTCTTCCTGGAATAAGGAGGAAGACTTTATTAAGGTGATTGCGTCCAATTGGGTTCATGTTGACCCTAACGACAAAATCTCATGCATGAAATAGTTCTAAAACTGTCTTAAATATATTAAAACATAAGATTAAAAATTAGAGTTAATTTCACTGGAAAAATAAAGAATCATCCCTCCTCGAAGTGGAAGAAAAAATTGACATGATTTTTGGTTCAAATACAATAGGTGTTTTCTTTGAGGAAGATTGTGATACCTTGCATTCATTGGAATCCTCCAAGAGGGAACTCCTTGCAAGGGAAGAAGAGATCTTACATCAAAAAATTCAGGTGGTATGGAATGTTGAGGGAGATAACAATACAAAGCGCTTTTCATAACTATACAAATTCCAAGAAAAGAACCAATTATGCATGGGAGATCAAAAACCAGTTTGGAAATATGGTTTCATCTTTTTCTAAAAATGTTGATGCGAGGGTCCAACACTTTAGTGGAAAAATTCAGGGATGTCTTATCTTACAAATTATAAAGGTTTTAAATTATTTTCCTCATGTATTCATAGAGGAGATAAATGAGGGTTTGGAAGTATATATCTTAGAGGGAGAATTGTTTTTGGCTTTAACAAGGATGCAAAACAGCAAAAGATTGGGATCTGATGGGTATACTAATGAATTCTATATCAGGTTTTCTGAATTGATTAAGATGAATTTTCTAAGTGTTGTAAGGGAGTCAATGATAAAATGTTATATGTCGGGTTCTCTAAAGTCAACTTTCATATGCCACATTCCTAAAAGGGACGATCGAACATCATATGATTATTTTAAACCGATATCTTGTTGTAATGTCACTCAACTTTCATATGTCTGATTCCTAAAAGGAATGATCCAACATCATATGATGATTTTAGATCAATATCTTGTTTAAATTTCATTTATAAGGCGGCCACAAAAACCATTGTCGATAGGGTACAACCAATCCTTAGTTCCTTTATCTCTAGAGGAGGAAGTTAGATTTTTTCAGGATCATTAGATACATGATGCGATTTCTATCAAATACCATAAAAACCCAGATAAAAATTAGAAACAAAATTGGTTGATCAAAAAACATAATATATATATAGACACACACACACGCGTGCTAAACAATAATAAAAATATAAACACTCTATATATATGTTTTCAAATTTTTATTGCTAATTTTTTTAACAAACACAAAAAATATATTTTATAGGCAACATTGTTGTTTACTACCTTCCCCTTATGCAAAACGTAATTGATAGCAAAATTAAAGTAAAAAAAAAAATTACATATAGCCAATTTGATATTAAAAATGGAAGTGCTTTATTTACATAGTTATTTGTTGTTTGAATTGATACAATTTTAATTTTTTATTAATAATTTTTTATTTCTATATAATGAAGTCTGCACATTTATATTTTTACTCATATTTACTAAAGTGTTGAAGAAAACATAAATAATGGTGGAAAGTAACAATTCCTGGTAAGTCTATTTATTTACATCTTGTTCATGTCCAATTTTTTATGCAAATAATTGCTTAAATTACAATGGTAGTAATTGATGGTAAATATGTTATTTACTTGAGTATGAGCTATTTTCAAGGATTCTAATTTTTGGTGGTTTCCTATGAATCTTAACAATGAAAAATGTAAAATATGTAAAAATTATGGCATAAATATTGCAACTGCATCCAAAAATTATGGCATACAAAATCTAGGTAGCTATAACATGGTATTGTGTTGTGAAACGATTGCAATAACAATCATTATTATGACACTTGGTAAATAGAAACTTTTTTTAAATTTGTTATAAGAAAATATTTTTTATTTTCAAAATATTTAGTTTAATATTTATTTTCTTCAAGATTTTATAAACTTCATAGAATCTATTTAAAAATTTCAGACCTAATTGAAAGTCAAATTTTTTTACCAAAATAAAAAACAAAAAAATTGTTTATCATAATTTTTCATATATATATATAAGTGATGGTGGAAATACACCATAACTATGTGTATTCGATGAAATTTGGCTCAGGGCGTGTTCCAACTTTCACTGGAAAGTTACTGGAAATCCTACGTTAATGATAAACTTACTGCATGGCCATTAATATTTCCCATGCATAATAAGCAAGAGTATCCCTTGGAGGATTGAGGATTTACTAGTGTCATCCACCCATTCAGTCAATCTTACAATTACTAGAAGGTGAGGAGATGGGGTGCCGATTGGTGGGCTACGCTGCCCATTACAATTATGGGAGATGGAATTTCCAACATAGTCAATCATGCAATCAACATGGCATTCATGCAAACTAGGCACAATTACATCATACTTTAGGTAACTTAATATTTAACAGTCGTATATATGTCTACTATAATCTTTGAGGTTAAAAATAAATCTCAAGTGCATTGTAACTTTCTGTCCTAGACATACAAAGTAATATCTCACATTGAGATGTGTGTCCATGAACTCTTCTACCCTATCCCATTTCAAACCCTAACCTGCATCCTCCTTACCTCTTAGAGTTTCCTAAGCATTGTTCACAATTTATTTTCTCCAGCATCATGATCCCAGGAGGGGGTGGGGGTGTGGTTGGCTCCTTCGTCCTTCCTCCCCGTTCTGACCAACGTACCATTTCTGACCTTCGAACTTGCCTCTCTCTGCCAACGCTAACCCACAACACTCCAAATTAACTGATGCAATTCTGATATATTCATGAGTTAGTCATGAGCCCGATCATTCCAAAGCCCCAACTTTGAAAAATATAAGCACATGCCAAGTGAAATCCTTGGTGATCCCTCACATCCATGTGCCCCCATCTAGGGTTTATGACAATATCTATTTTATGAAAGAAACACACTCATCTGCCAGTTCATAGGGATATGGCCCAATGAAAAATCCCTTCACCACTAGATAGCACAATGATGGAAGCCTAAGGTACACTATGATGTCAAACTTGGTTCCAACGGTTTATTCATTGTGATTTTTCCCATCAGGGTGACCTTAAAGAAGTCATGGAGGGAGGCCCCTACTTTTTCAACTCTGCTAACCTCTACATGCAATATTGGATATCCATATTTGTCCTAGACAAAGAAGACTTCTCTTAGGCTCATGTATGGATTTGCATGTACTCTTTTCCATATGAATATTAGGATCCAAAAACCTTGCAAGACATTAGCAACAAGCTTGGCCAATTCGTTTTTCTCTTTGAGGATATGAAATAAGGCTTTTACACCTTCTATGCCATAATATACATTTACATGAACATCTTTGGATCCCTTTCAGAGGCCATAGCCCTAGAGTTAGAGGACAAAGATTGGTTCTAGACCCTATACTGTGAACATGTCTGATTTCGATGCCAGAAATTACTCTAACATGGGAACCTATTTAGGGACTATCCTCTGAATCACCTAAAACTAGATCCAAAGCACTCCAACTCAAAGAAAATGAAGGGATTCACAAATATCCCTTCTGAGTGATGCCATACAAAGAAATACAACACTCATGTAGCTCTCAGCCAACAATATCTTTGAGGAACTAGGTGACCTTCCAGAGGAAACATCAGAACAACCACATGAACAATTGAAGGAGAGTATTCGGAGAAATCGGAGTATCAAAAAATTGAAGGAAAATGAAAGGAAATTGTTGACACCATCATCCGAAATTAACATTACACTCCACAACAAGAGGAAGATACCCTCATGCTTGAGGGTGAGCTTTTTACTAATCTTGGGGGTCTATATCTAATGTCCGTAGAGAATGCTTGTCACAGAAAAACAATGAGCAACATCCCCCCAAGAAAATAAACCTCCTAGTTTTTACCCTCCAAAAATACAAATCCAAAATGCAATTGGGGGTTCAAACCATTACCACAAAATATGGAAAGAAGAGCAACAAATATTTCAAGAAAAGAGGCTGGAAATAAAATTTACAAAGACTGGACATCCTAAGAAGGAAACAAGTTGACTTAGGGAAATACAAGAAGATCTTAGAGAGATATTATTCCCAACCATCTATTCCCCCATGAAGATCATCTCCTAGAACATACAGGGTCTGAATAACCCCTCAAAGAAGCATATTCTACATAGGAAGATTCAACAAGATCTCATGAAAATCATGCTAGTTCAAGAAACAAATTTCTCTGGCATGTACTTTGAATCCATAATGGCTAAAATATGGAAAATAACAAGAAGCAAGGTGGTGGATGCAAAAGGAGCTTCTAAAGGCCCAGGGATTGCTTGGGATCCCTCCAAAATTGGTATGGAATTCCTGTATCCAAACCCTTATGTTTTCACATCATCCTTTCATCTTCTAGGCACATGTATGCACAATTTTCTATACAATGTTTATGGTCTGCAAGCTCCAACTAGGAAGTAGAACATGCTCAGGCATATTCACTCCCTAAGGGATCAACTAGAAATGCAAAAGTTAATAATGGGGGGTGACTTCAATATCATAACTTCCCTAAAGGAAAATAAAGGAGGAATACACCAACTAGAGCAAGAATATGAATATATAAATAGCTTCTCGAAGACGCTAACATGGTTGACATGCAAACTAATAATGAATGAATTGTTGATCAACAAATGAGATAGTTCACAAGGAAGAAACAATTGTTAAATAAAATACAACACACCTTCAACAAGATAGGTACCAAAGCCACTGAAATAGTTCAATTTTCTTAGTACATATGAAAACAACATGCATCAGAAACATTCAAAGAATAGTCTTACAATATTCACAGTATATGCATGAAAGTGTGTTGGCTCAATCAGCTTCTGAATTAAGCAAAAGTTCGAAGATACGTCAAGATAGTGAACACCACTAGCCCTAATAGTGGAATATTAGAGCATTCACTTGATCCTCCAAAACAACTATCTTCCTCTCCAATGTCTGGTAGGAGGAGCCAAGATGAGAATTCCTTTACATGAGAAATGAGGGTGTATATATAACAAATGGGGTGACCATTCACCTCCCTTGTGACTCTTGGAATGCCTTCATGACTGTTTGAATTCTCAATTACATTTCAACTTCCTACATGATTTTTCGTATTACATGGATGAATCTTGGACTTCCACTTTACATTACATTTCTTCGATATTGAATTTACATAATCAACAAATGATGTGGAAAATAAAGACGCATGGCAGGACATGACATGACACTGATGACATGGACTGCATGATGATGTGGCAGGGCCAAGCTGTCCTTCTTGTTGCTTTGTCTTCAATAAAATATGTATACAATACTTCGTCTTCATGAAAGATATGATTTTTTCTTCATATCCAGCCTCCAAAGGGCTGTGAACTGGCATGGAGTCTTCATGCAGTCCTAACCTTTGATATTCTATTGTACTCTGGTTTTCCTTCGTCTTCTCACCTAATGATCATCTTATCTCTTTAGCTCCATAGGTATCTTCTATCATGGTATCCTTCTCCATTTCATCCATCATCATCCTGTCATGATAAAATAGAGTACTTGCAACTAAAACCACTCGTGAAAAGCTAACATCACTCTGAAAAATCCTAATCTAACATGCTTCATGAAATCACTTGTTGTTGATCAGCGGTTGTCATTAATGTCAAGCCAAGCAGCACCAAGGGCTAACCCAATATTTCATGGGAATTTTTACCTACCAAATTAATATATTCTGGGTCAATAATGCTTTCGATGGTTTCTACTTGTCGAGATGTTTCCGTTGATATATGGCACGCCATGTAATTCTTCACGGTTTGAGATATATTCATGTTTGAAGTTTGTACCCCTAGTTAGTGGGCTAAAACCCCATGGGGTTGGGGCATGGGTCATTGAAAAGTCATAATTAATATTTTTTAAGCTCCTAAGATCCCTCCCACGTTCACTTGTTGAAGCCCCTCTCAACTTAAGCATTCATATAAATTGTGATCTTCATTTCCTCCTTATGCATGGGATTTGGCCATCTGAAATAGGTCATCGTGGAATTTTCGCTCTAACGTTTTTTCTACGAAGGCTCAGAAGCTGAAATATTTATGAGGCGAAGTTGAAATCCTGAGGAAGCTGCAGTAAAAATTTCAGATCAATTTGCACAATATTTTTGGAGATATGATCTGTGGAAGTAAGGGTTTTTGCAGGCTCCTAAAATTCATCTCAAAGAAGTGACCTTGGTAAAATTGTCATAACTCTCTCTTTGAGTATCGGATTGGAATTTTGTAAATATTTTTAGATAGTGTAGAGACTATAGTTTTCTCTCTATCAATTTTAGAGGAAAATGAATAAATAGTGACACGTGGCATGCCGTACAAATGGGCTCTGCTGAAACAGTCCATAATTAGGGCAGTGTGAGAAATTGGGTATAACTCTCTCTTGAAGAATCAAAATTGGGTCAGACCTATGGCATTGGAAATAAGACTCAGAGGAATACTACATGACTTAAAATTAGATATTGAGGATTTGAAATAACAGAGATACACTAGATTCAATATCGAGCTCCTAGAAGGCAAGAAAAAGCTAGATCATGTGTTGTCAAGGATTGCAAAGGACCATACTTTCTACAGCAGAAAAGAAAAAAAAGGTGCAGCAGAGGGTAGCATGACAAGAGAAACAAACAAGGTGCATAACAGCAGCAAGAAGTTCATCATATGAAATCTTCAAGTGGGCAGCACTGCATACAATCATTGTAAATGTATCATTGTACTTAGTCATTGTAAATACATTACTGTACAAATTGTACTAGTGTCCATCTGCCAAGGGTTGAAGAGGCAGTTTTGGGAGGTCTAGGATCATCATTAGGTGGTTGTGTCAAAGTTGGGGTTATGGTCTAGTATATCTTCTTCTTCTACATCATTCTATATCATTGTAAAGTGGACCATTTTCCCTGGTACGGGAGTTCATTCTTCTTTATTCTTCTATAGGGTGGTAGGGTGGTGCTAGGGTGAGTTGTAGCTCATTGGGTGTTGGGGCATACATTCAGTAACTACTGAAGAATCTTGGGCGTTGGAGCATCCATCCAGTGGGAGCTGGAGAAGAATGATTTTCTAGATGCTAGGAAGTTGGAGCTTTATTTCAATTGGAGTTGAAAATAATTATTAGAAAAGCATTAGGTGGTTTTTGTCCCGGAGTGGGTTTCCACCTTAAAAACTATGTGCATTTGTGTTCTTCTTGTTTTTTGCTATCATTGTACAAACACTAATAATAATTTAAGATTAACTAATGCTCTAATTGAAATAAATACTAATTCACCCCCCCTCTCAGTATTTCCAACACTTTTTAGGACTCGAACCGAGTGATTGATTGAGTGCTTGATTAAGGGATTGATCAGTTCTATAGCCCAAGGTCCAAGAAGGAGGCTTGCAACTGCACAATGCGTAGTTCAGGATGGCCAGGGTGAAAGGATCGTGCGATTGACGAGTTTAAGAGCTCAATCACTAGCACATTTGGCCCAATTTCCAACGGCCAAAATGTCACTCTTGCAACACATATGCGTCCCAAGAGCGACACTTTGAGGTGGGGAAAAAAATCGATTCTCCTAAAGTCAGAGTTCCGACACTTGACTTAATTGTCAGTAGAGCGATGCTAATTTCAACGTTTTTTTGGTGGTGTCGCAATTCTGACGTTTCAAATTGGTCGTCGCTCTTCTGACATTATACTATGGTTGTCACAATTCCAACGTTATAATATGGGCATCGCAAGACCGACATTATTAACATTTCGTCACAAGACCGACGTGAGAATATTTTTGTCAGAAGACCGACATGATGAAAAGTCATCGCAAGATCGACAGTAGTGAAATGTTGGAATACCGGTGGAAGATTCACGTCGGAATACCTACTATAGTGAAACATATTAATACCGACGACAAAAAACACACATGTAAAAAAAACGCTCCCCTCAAAGACCTACACAGTACTGAAGACAATCCCAAACCCTCCGGGCAATAAAAATTGACGAGACTAGAAACTGGGAGAACAAAACTCCCTTGAATCTATGAAATATGTTTTTACACAGGTTTAAAGAATATTTAATTTCAGAACCAGTTAAATTCATTATGAATATATCCAAAAGATGGGACCAAAACCCAACATCTGTAATCAATTTTGTCCAAAGAAATACAGACAAAAATCAATTAGCCAATGCCACAACTTAAAATAAAACAAAATGAATTCAATCTCATTGTCCAAAATAAACCCCAAAGAAACGTGCTTAAAATAAATTCCAACGCTTTGCTGGTTTTTACCAGGTATGCCAGGCAGATTTCTCTTCCGCTTCATCACTTCAGGTTGCTGCTATGCAAAATAATTATTAAGCACCATGGAGGACTATTGAACCACACTTTTGGTGGTGACAGTGGCAGAAGAAACGGTGGCGTCCTCGCCAGAAGCAACAAAAGTAACATTAGATTGGATCATGGTCTCAGAATTCTCCAATTTCATGACCAGGTTCCAATTAGCCCTCAACCGAAACTGTGACTTGCCACGACTTGCGATGATTTTACAACAGCCGGTAATCCACCATTCAACATCATGAAAAAAAAAATATGAGTGCACGTTAAATACAAACTCCACATAGTATATTCCACTCCCTTCTACCCCCATTGATCAAATCCAATAAACCACAAATTAATACACAGAAAACCCATACCCATATCCACATCTGGATCCCCACATCTCATGAACTTCCCTGCACTCACCATAACTTCAACAATCCCCTCATTCTTCAATCCCCACACAGGATTGAAGACCCCAATAGTATCGTTGATCTAATAAAAACAGAAAAACACACGCACATGTGAAAAACCCTTGTCAAATAACCCTTGCTCCAACATTGTGGAGAGGTTTATATGCTGAGATAAATTGTCGGGAACATTTTGAAGGCAAAGCATACACAAATATTCAACTTCATAACCCTAGTTCTCTTCTTCCTTTGGATTTTACGGTTAGCATTCTAGTTTATGGCCCCTTTGTCTTTCATTTTTTTCTTCTCTTAATTTTGAAATCTTTAATTGATACACTAGTTATTTACAGAGCAATTTTGGACAACCAATGTACAATTGTTGAGAAAATGATTTGGCTTCAAACGGGGAATCATTTCTCTTTTCTTCTGGAGCCAGATTGTCAAGGAGGGAAGCCAAATAGGTTTAAGAGAAAAAAAATGGGTACTTAACATTTTCAGGGTTGGAATATGACTGTAGTTTGTACTATACTCCAAGAGTAGGCCATGGAAAATGAGGTAGCTTCAAATCCATTTTAGAATTCCCTTATCACATATATGCATATGTATAGTTCCATTAAAGAAGATGATTGGTATGATCAGAACTCAAATTTACATGCACACTTCATTACATTGCTTGAAAAATATTAATATAAAAATGAAGCTCATTCTCTTCGTTTGGAGGAAAATGAAAATCTGAAACAACTTGTGGAAAATAATTATAAATTAAGCAACATTTGGATCTTAGTGGATTCCCATTCTCTGTAAAATTTTGTCCCTCATGATGAACTCAACATTTTTTTTTCACTTGGAATTTAATAAGCGAGACAGAGTCAAGCCCAAGAGCGTTAATTAGCCCAGAACTCCACATATTGGATCATTATGACAAAAGTATCAGTTTGTGTCAAAAAATAGGGATGACAATAGTATACTAGAATCTCAAAATATGTCACATGGTAGTGGGATTGTCTGCATCCATGGAGTTTCAGTAATAGGAAAGACTAAAATGGCTATGTAATTTTCGTACAGAAACTCACAGCTAGTTACTTTCAATAGAATTATCTGAAAACCACACTCCAAATATTTGGTTGAAACATGAGTTGGAATTGAGACATGGGAGGTGGCACAAGGGAATAAGATGGTGGTGTGACAAGTACATTCACACTATCAATCACAAAGGCTATAGACTCATCATAAACAACACTAATCCAACAGATATTTTGCAAAAGTAATCTTGTTCACACAAATTACTTCTAGAGAGATGTGCCTTTAAGAAATACTACAACAAATTACAAAAGGTAGAATTAGGGTTTGTTACAACACACTTATAAAGGTATAACTAAAGATTTTAGGAGATCCCAAAGAAGATTTGGAGGTCCTTTATATCAATTTACTTAAAAATCATATTAAAAACAACCATGCAAGTGAAATACATTGAGTTATCCCTGCATTCTTAACAAAATTTGAAGACTTGTTCACCCTTCACTCCAGCAGTCCTATTTTGGATTGAGTTCCATCTTCAATAGCCAAATCTCTACAGGAAGGAGAGGAGGAGTGATGCCAAAAAAAGGGTCACTTATTGTTTTCTAGTAATTTTTCTTGAGCCTCTTGCTTTCTCACCATCATTTGATGGTAAATATGCCTATTTCTGGCCTCACAACCATCATATTATTCATCAAATGAGGCATTTGAAACACATGGATTATTCTTATCAAACTTAGGAGCTTCACATGCCTCCTTTTTCATCCATAAATTCGGGTGATTAATCATTATGTTCAGAAAAACAAGCGGAAAGGGAAATACATCTTTATTGTTACTATCTCAAAAATTAGCATTACATACCAAATTTTCAACAACTCTTCAAATGTTTACAAAACCTAAAATATGTTCATTACAATCAACAACTTCAAAGTAATCTTCTTCAAAAGTATGTGCTAGCTATTGAAAAATGTAGCATCATTCATGTATTTGAGGAGCTGGACATCGTTGTACTAGGATGAGTGGATGAGTATTTTTATATGACAACATTTGGATTTACTTACAAGGGAAGGTCTATTGTTTTTTCTCTATTTTAAGGGGCACATCATCACCAAAATCTTCTTGTTCACCTAAGTTATGATCGCTTTCAAGAATTTTAATTCTTTGATTGAAGAGAACTTGGTCCATCATATTATCGAACCCATTGCCAACTCATCAAGTACTTTAGACATGGGATTCACATTGTATGCCATATTGAAAAGGTCAGATCCCTCTTTGTTGAGTCCCTAGTGAGATCTCCTTTCTTTGAAAGTTGTCTCCTACTCTCACCATGAATACATGTTACAAGTCATTTTTTTCAAGAGGAAAATGGTTTTGTCCTTTAGTGGAGTCAATCGACGAGCAACAAGGTATTCAACCAGATCATCCTCATTACAGTGTTGTAGATGATACTAATTGTACGGAATTAAACTTGTTAAAACAACAACACTAATATTTTTTTTGTCTCCCAAAATTAAAGTCCCCAAAACCATTTGGAACAAGCTTGGAGAAAATCAAAAACATTTCCATTGCTTCCTCAACATCATCTCTCAGTTTAGAGTGGGTTCTCTTCAAGCTTAAGGGAGGTATGTCAACTTGGTGTTTATAATATCAATTAAGTACAAAGTTGCAATGTAAGTTACCATAGAACAATAAATAATTTAAAATAGATATATCGGTTAATATTCATGTTAGATTCACTATGAATGGTTCCATTGTAACTATGTTATGGGGCCTTAATTTTGTGAACACAGATATGGAAATGAATGATTAATAATATTAACATGGATCTCTGAATTAGTGAATGAATCTTGCTGAGAAATCAACCAAATTGTGAATCAACATTGGATGAAATCATTCTTGTAATGAATGATGCCACATATTAGAAAGGTTCAATGTAGCATGTAAGGAGATTAACCAAATGAATATCCTTTATTGATCAAAGTGTTTTACAAAACATTCACATAATTAAATTTTATCAAATTTTGAAAGTCACAAAACTTACTTTCCATATTAATTACATGAAACTATTACAACAGAGACACTCTAAAAACACCTACATTTTTACATAAAATAATTGGAACTTGATCACTCTATGAATTTTAATTTGAGTTTTCCAACACATATTTTGTCCATTCCTTTTCTATGGAAGCAATTCCCAAATTTGAAGTAGGTTTTCATAAGTCAAGGTTTTCAGCCTTATTAAATTCAACAGATAGCAATTGTTTTGCAAAGTCTCCTAAATTGTCTTCCTACAGATACAACTTCACAACTTCCTAGTAATGCTTGTTTGCTCAGTGATGTCTTCGAAATTGTTGGTTTTTATTTATCTAGGCCAAATTGTACTTTGCAGATATCCATGAGCTTTGCAAATATCACAAGTTTTATTTTGGAGGATATACCCCATAATTTTAAGCCTTCAACTACAAAACAACCTAATAATGATATGTAAGAGGATAAGGGTTAGATAACATTGAGCAAGGATTTAGAGAAGTGAATCCTTAGTGCAATTAATTTAATTTCCTGAAACAGGTTCTGATATTTCTATAGGGAGACATGGCAGATTTTAGTGAAATCGCTAATTCTAATTAGGAGCCATATAGTACGGAAGCAACAACTATTTTTAACCACCCATCCCACATTTACCCAAATCCACAAGCTCACCAGGGTAAACATGAGATGAGAGTTACTATGCGAGATTCGATTTACCGAGATGCACTTATGGAAAGTCGGGTCCACATGTCCAGAACTAACTACAATCACCCTATCACACATGATCAACACATGATCACACCGGATACTGATAACAAATTGTATTTATTGTGGTATATAATTAGCTTATAGTATTTTTGTGGCAATTGAATGTCCAAAGATATATTCTTTCATTAGGTAAACAATTTCGGATACATAATGTGCATAATAGTTAAGAAAACCCACTAATTGCAATGCTAAGCAACTAATATATCTCAAGCATTAGAAAATATTCCAACACTTAAAGGACTGCAATCTAGTAAGAGGCAAAGCATTGAGTAGATTTCAAGGCTCATAAACATGTTGCAAATATGGACTCTACAAAAGGAAATGAGAATAATTACAGGAAAATTCCCTAAAGGCTTTTGAATACCAAATAAGACAATTAAGATGTAAATCAAATACAAATAAATGTGATGCAACCACGGACATTATAGATGTATCTTCTTTAAGAGGGAGAGGTCCAAGAGAATTATTGATCCCCTTAGTAGAATGAGAAGCTTGCCAATACCATTATACCTTGCTATTATTCAGAGCTATTTCCAAAGCTAACTCTACTTCCACGTCATCATTAGCCTGCCTACCTTGACCAATTCTACTAAATGAACGAATCAAGTAGTTCTCATCCAATCAGAGACCTAACCCAATAAGTTTGGTTGTCACCTCTACCTCTTAACTATGGGGTATGGATCCATTGTGCTCATTTCTACTCAAATCTATGAAGGCCACAGATGTGAGGCTTAACATGCCTTCAACCTCTAAAGGAATGCTCCAACCAAATGGTTTCTAGAGATATTGATAATCCTCATCTTCTTTATCTATGGGGATATGGGTCCACTATGCTCACTCCTAATCAAATCTATGAAGGCCAGGAGCTTACAGTAACTTATCTCTCGAGGTATCACTCTAAAGAATTTGTTATTGCTGAAATCCATCTTGGACAATCGCTTCAAACAACCAATATGTTGATGAACATTTTCAGTGAACTCATTGCCACTAAGAAGAAGGATTTGTAAGCTAGAGAAGTTTCTTATTGATTCCGGTGGTGGACTAGGCCCTATGGAGTCCTCAATTCTGCCCAACTTATTAAAAACAAGTCTCACTGAACCCCTAAACATAAAAATATTTGCATTAACCATATCAATATTTTCATTAAACAATATAACTGTGGTTTCTTGCTTCATGATATCAACTGTAGGACCATACAACAAGCAAGCCTAAATAACTAAGTATATCAAATGTTGAAGTGAGGTTCCAAAAATTTGTCACAATAATTAGAGTGCATTTGTAATTTTTTCATCCTCACATGAATATCTAATCACAGAAAGAGAACGAAAGATAGAGACACGCGTACATATAAATATGGATCAAGGAGAAAAGCACACAAGTTTCTTCCAATAACTTCTTTCGGAGAGTAGCCATTTATTTTGAAAAATTCAATACTAGCATATACAATAGGATAATCTGGTTTGGTTGCATATGATACAGAAAATGTGTGTTGTAACTTGGACAATGCTTCCTTTAAGTCTTTTGAAACTTGCTGAACAAATGTTTCACTCCCATGATCAGATCCATTAGATGTCCTCTTTGAGCCATGAATATCACGTATCCTTTCACTGTAGGAAATTGTGGATGTGGTCTCCCTGGATTTCATATCACCTGTGTGGAGAACTCTAGTTCATCAATTGTGATTCATAACCAAAGGTACACAATACTAAAGTGTTATTTTGATTTCAAAAGCTTCATTATTTTCAGGAATGAGGGTTGTCACTTTTTAGAAGATCCCATCGACATAAATTCTGGTGATGCAGATGGTATCTTTAGAATTACCAATAAAACCAAGTGGAATATAAATGTATACAAGTCTAATAAATCTATAAAAGAGGTGTAGATCATGAAATGTAATGCTAGCGTCTATTACTCTTTACCATGGGATAAACTAGTTGCAGGTTATGTTCATGGATGTACCATGTAACAAGCGGTTGTTGAGGTGGGAAGAATGAAATGGGTTTCCAATGATACAATGAGAAATAAAAGTATCAGATCATCTGAAGCAAGTGGGTGTGCCCTTCATCTAATTTAAATGCAGGTGCTCCCTTCTTCTGCCATTGCAAGGATGGACTCCATATCACACAATGAATTTTAGGCCCTTAGCAAAAAATTCTTCAGCCAGAGGTGCATCTCCACCTAATGATTTGTATGGCACCATGCATGTTATCACTAAGAAAACACCAATGTTCAAAGCTACACAAGCAACTAGGCTGGCCAGTATGCCTATTGGCAAGTCCCTCTTCAGTTTTTTTCATTCTTCAACAGAATTAGTGACTGCATCAAATCCAACTTTGTCCCAAACTCTTGAGCGAAATTAGCACCGAACCCTTCTTCAGTGGAATTAGCACTGAATCCTTCTTCATCGGAATTAGCACTCTTCAGTAGAATTATCACCAAACTCTGTCCCAAACCAGGCAAGGAGAATAGCGGCAGGAAAATAAATTTGAATAGGTCAATTTATATTTTAGAGTAGCCTCCAAATTAGATTTTAATAGGTAGTCAAATAAATTAATATGGTCTCTTAGGTTTTAATTAAGTTTTATTTTTATGTGAGTAAAAGGAGAGGTCATTTGACATAGAGGTTATATTTAATGATGTTGAAGTCCGAGAAAAAGTAATAATATTAGTATAATTAGGGTATTAATAAAAATTATATTATACCTCTCTAATATAAGTAAGAATGTTCATATAAAGAGGGAAAAGGGCCATAGGAAATATCTGTCAACCCTTAAGGAGGTGAAAAATATATTTAAATCTATGAATAATGTTATCAATAAACTTAAGTGGCTATAGGTAGCCCCTTATTTTTTATGAAGTTCACTTAGAGCTTAAAAATACCCTATTATAAGCTATTCATGGCTTAGAAGGCCTTCACATGTGTTGTTAAGAGAGAGATGGGATAAATTTTGACTAAAGGAAATAAGGGGCGGTACAATAAAATCAATGTATAGCACCTACTCAAATCACCAAGAATATATCCAAACCATCAATATGACACACTTCTCTGAGAAAAATTATGAAACACCATGGAACAACTCAAATTAAAACTTATAGCCAAACAATCAAGAGTTAGAATAGAGTTTTTAAGTGAACACAATAGAAATAGTACACATTGGACATAATATCATATACACATGGATCATACATATCCAACTAAATGTGGTAGCTAAATGAACTTCTTCCTACACATAGTGTCCTATATGGCTAAGGTAAGGTGTCATAAAACCAATGATACATTCATGGATTACATATAGATCCATATACCTTATATGGAAAATGATCGATGTGATAAGAATCGTAGGGGTTGAGATGACAATAAAATTTTAAAATATCCTCTAAAAGGCCATATAGAAAATGGGGTAACAGATCTTATGACATCCAACTTGTGATATATATATGGTGGGAAATCCTCAAAGTATCTCTGAAGAAATATATCTCATTGAGGTCGAGGTCGAGGTCAAGAAGAGGTACGATGCTTCACTAATTTGGTAGTTGAAGAGGTTTGAATCTTGGTTTGTCAATTTGGCCCTAAGTAGGCAAGGCAATATGGAAGGAGGTGACCCCCTTGGAAGAGTTCTAAAGGGGAAGCGCACATAAGGCCTTATATAAATATCTAAATCTAAGTACCTCCCTCATAAAAAGTTTTAGACATGTATTTAAAGAATGTAGATAACAACCCGTCCAAATGTTGATAAAGATACTAGAACATCCCTTGAATCTCATAATAAATGGGGGAATCTACAAATGAGGTGATCCTTTAATTATATCTCATATATATGGAAATGCTAGCAGATGTTATTTAAGAAGAGGAAGGTCATTATGATTATTTTCAACTCGACGCGAATGTAAACCCACTTTGAAAGCACCAAGGGGGGTTTGAAGGGAATCATTTGATGCTCTTGTGAGTAATAATGGCATTACCCACAAACACATACCCTCATAACCAATACCTAGTTCTCTAAAAATTAAATGTTTCCAATATGCTCAATTAGAGGTGTATGATTCTCCTAGGAGGTCAATGTGTTGTTTTGGGGTGTTATTTTCAGCCTTGGATACTTAGTGGTTAAGGGCTTCAAGGGTCTAGGGTTAAGGTCCAAGGGCTTTAGGGTCGGAATATTTAGCAGTTAAGGACTTAAGATTTAGGGGATTTAGGTTTTTAAGGGGTTAGAAGTTAAGGTGTTTAAGGGTGAAGGATTAGGTGTTCACATGCCTGTCACCAATAAAACATAGTTTGTTCCAAAAATATGATGATGTACTCTTGGGCTACTTGAATGAAGATGGCCAAAAAATTGAGCGAACGTGGTATGTGCCAATTATTCCAATGGTCCTTGTAAATGGAAGTGGAGGAATTGGAACTGGTTGGAGTTTCTTTGTACCTAACTACAACCCAAGGGAATGCGATAAGATGGATACGATACAATGGTGGTTATATCACCATAACTAGAACAAGTAAGCAGCTGGAACCTATGACTCCAACTACATAGTGCTAATACAGAGTGTAAAGAGTGCTAATACTACATATTCAACAAGAAATGGAAGCTCAACTTATTAGGGAGAATACTAACAACACAATAGTAACTAGTATCACTATTACTGCTTGTATGTATAATAAACTTCTATCATATCCATAGGAGTTACCAACCCAACTTAACTAGTACAATATGGATATGCTTATATTCACAATACATAGCAAGTACTCGAAGATATCATGTTCAAAAATTATAACAGGTTAATAAATCACGTTATTCTCGTAATTATGGTTGCTAATCTAATATCAATAATAATCAAGCCTTGGTAATCAAATCATGTTACATAGTTATCACGTTGGTTATGTCATTACCTATCACCATTTCATGAGTACTAGTAAGCAGAACCTGACTACAACAAGTAGAGTTCAAGCCTAATGTTGAATATGAACTAATCATCACATCTTCATCATATCAAAAATTAGGGAGATACAATATTTATGTACAGAAAATATACATAGATTAAGAACCATGTATTCATTAGAGTGATTCTAGGTGATCAACATAGTATGCCCATGATATACGTAAAGCTTACATATGATATTTCTCGTATTTCACCTATTGCTTAAGCTTAGAGCTTGAATACCATCTATATTATGGATAATGCTTGGATATGTATAAAAATTACAGTAAGCCTAACTATAGTTATAAAAGGGTGTATATTACTAATATAACCATAACCTGCTTAGTAATCCCTGAAGGAGAGTAATACTCATAGCTTAAAATGATACACATAGTACGTGTATTAGTTGCAACTAATCTGTTCTATCAAATTGATGCACACGTTATATATAAATAGTAATGGTTATAGCACTATGTAACATGAACATGATGAAACCTGATTCCATATATAGTATGGCTTAGTTTAGATAGATCATGTAGAATGATAACCAAGTTGTTGTATGTATTAGGATTAGTTATGCTTACTCAATTACACATAACACATGCAATATCACTAGTACCAACTAAGTGTGTTAGCTCTTTTATTACCTCGGGATATAAACTATGTTCTAGTTCCATTGCTTTTATCATTACTACTAGGGTATGAATCACATAAGAGTCTGATTTAAACTACTAATATTAGACTGATATGCGTAATAGCTTGAATATGGTTAAGCTATAGCTTAGATAGTCTTTAATAGGGAAACATAGAAAAATTTCCACACACACAACCCGACTCAACCCGAAGGCGTTTCCTTGGGTGCCCTCACACGACACGTCCCGACCCGCCCGATAGGTTGTAGATTGCAAAATTCATGTAGTTGAGGACAACTTATGTCAGTTTCAAATATACTTGGAGAAAACTAAGGAAATTTGAATGTTGTTTTGAGCATGCTGTGGATAAAACCTTTAAGAAATATTGTAGACCTGTATGTGATTGTTACCCTTACATTCAGTACGAGAATGGACCAGTGTTAAAGGATGATGATAGGTAAAGAGACATCCTCATATCCTCCTTTTTCTTTTGAAGGCACATGAATTACATTGGGTCATGCATGGAGATGAATCTTACTTTATTCCTATGAACTTAGATGAATTTGTGGAAATTAAAAGACCATATTGTTTCCCTTTGAAAGAAAATGTGTGGTGGATAATTAGGGGAAATGTGATTGTCCATAAAATGTATATCGGATCTGGGGACCTTGTGGATTTTTTCCTTCGACCCAAGTAGTGCTTGGAGGTTGCATTTGAGGGGTTAGTGGACACAAACCTAATATGACCAAGAATATTAGTGTTTGAGCACCTATGCTTTGGGAGAAAGGCTTAGGGGTTCTAGGAGTTAAGGGGTTTAGGGGTTTAATTGTCAAGGGTAAAGGTTTAGGGCATAGGTGATTTACGGGTTAAGGGGTTGAGGTCTAGGGGGTGTACAGGTTAGAGGCTAATGACAGTGGTTAAGGGCTTCAAGGGTTAAGGGTTAAACACCATGGGCTTAGGGGTTAGGGGATTTAGGTGGTTAATTGCTTAAGGGTTATGGGACATAGGTGTCAAAAGGTTAACGGGTTAGCGGTTAGGGCTAAAGGGTTAATGGCGAGGTTTAAGATGATAAGGGGTTAGGGCTTAGGGGCTTCAAGGATTATAAGTTAAGGGTTAAGGGTTAAGGGGTTAGTGTCTTAGGGTTTAAGGGATCAAGGGGTTAATGGGTTGTAAGTTATGACTGTAGGGGCTAAGGAATTATGGCTCTTGGGTTAAGGGGATAGGGAATTTACTGATTATGGGTTATAATAATGGGGTCCCTAATCACCTTATCACAACTATTGGCGGGTTCTCCTATCAATTTATCTCGATGCCTTCACTATAGGCCTCCCTCCCTTGATACAGCCTCCCTCACACGACACGACCCGAACGCGTCTCCTGTGGCGCCCTCACACGGCACAACCCAACCCGCCTGAACGAAGGCACAAGGAAGAAAATAGAAAATCGATCGCACAAACATGCACAAGGCACACAGGCAGTCACAACTTAGCATTTTTGATACGAACACCCTCACATGACCCGACCTGACCCGACCCGCCCGAACGCGTTTCCTTGGGCGCCCTCACACGACCCGACCTCACACAACCTGACCTGACACGACCCGACCTCACACGACTCAACCTCACACGACCCGACCTGACCCAATCCGACCTGACCTGACTTGACCCGACCTGACCCTCACACGCTTTCATTGTTATTCCGACATTTCCAATGACCCGACACATTCGTCACGAGTCTGATAAGTACTGAAAAATCAAACATGTTGTCACATTATAAATATAATATAAAATAAGTACTAAATAAAATAGGTGAATTAATTGGTTACCTTTCTATCTTTCAATATATATATATATATTTATTTATTTATTTATTCATTTATTTTATTTATTTTTAAATTTATTATTAATTTTTTTAACAGCGGTTTAATTAATAAAAAAAAATTCCTAGGCCATAATTAAAAATCTAATCTAAACAACAAATGGGTCGCACAAGGTCGTGAGCACGACCTGACCCACCCGAACGAAGGGTGCACGAGAAAGCAAACAGAAAACGAATCGCGCAAATGTGCACAAGGAACATGGGTGCCCTCACATGCCCTGACACGACCTGACTATGACACGTTCCTTGGGTGCCCTCACACGACCTGTCTTGACCCAATTCGCTTGAACACATTTTCTTGGGTGCCCTCATAGTACAGCACGACCCGACCTGACCCGAACGTGTTTCCTTAAGCGCCATCACACGACCCAACCTGACCCGAACCGCCCAAACGTTGAAGGCATGAGGGAGAAAACGGAAAACGGGTCACACAAACAAGTGTTCATAACTTAGCATTTTCTATACGACCACCCTCACACGACATGACCTGACACGACCCACCCTAACCTGCCCGAACGTATTTCCTTAGGCACCGTCACATGGCATGACCCGACCTGACCCTCTTAAACATGTTTCCTTAGGTGCGCTCACACAAGCCGACCCGACCCGCACAAACATGTTTCCTTGGGTGCCCTCACACGACCTGACCCCACCCGACCCGCCCGAATGTGTTTTTCTGGGCACCCTCACGTGACATGACTCGACTTGACCCGACCTGACCCGACCTGCTCGAACGTGTTTCCTTGGGTAGCCTCACACGACACAACCGGACCCGACCCGACATGACACGGGTGGTCACAACTTAGCATTTTTGATACAACCACCCTCACACGACCTAACCTGACCCAACCCGACCCGACCAAACCTGACCTACCCAAATGTCAAAGGCAGTTGGGAGCAAACATAAAACGGGTCGCGCGAATGTGCAGTACAAGGCACATGGGCGGTCAGTACAACTTAGCAATTTTTATATGGCCAACCTCACATGACCCAACCCGACCTGTCTTGACAAGCCCGAACATGTTTCCCCGGGTGCTCTCACACTATCTGACTTGAACCGACCTGCCCGAACATGTTTCCCATGGCTTCCTCACACGACCCGAGTGGACCCGACCCAACCCGCCCAAACGCGTTTCCTTGGGCGCCCTCACATGACTTGACATGATTCAACCTGGCTGGACATGTTACCTAGGTAGCCTGCCATGACCCGACTTGACTCGACCCGCCTGAACATGTTTCCTTTAGTGCCCTCATAGTACGACATGACGTGACCCGACCCAACCCGAACGTGTTTCCTTAGGCGCCATCATATGACCCGACCTGACCTGACTCACCCGAATGTCGAAGGCACGAGGGAGAAAATGACAAACGGGTCGCATGAACGTGTAGAAGGCACACGGGTGGTCACAACTTAGCATTTTTGACACATCTTCCCTCACACGATCTAACCCGAATGCATTTCCTTTAGCGCCCTCACATGGCACGACCCGATCCACCCGAACGAAGGGTGCACGAGGGAGAAAATGGAAAACAGATCTCATAAACGTGCAAAAGCAACACGAGTGGTCACAACTTAGCATTTTTTATATGACCACCCTCACATGACCCAACCCGACCTGACCTGCCCGAACACGTTTCCTTGGGTGACCTCACAATACGGCACGACCCGACCTGACCTGACCCGAATGTGTTTCCTTGGGCACCATCACACGACTTGACCCGACCCACTCGAACGCGTTTCCCTGGGCGCCCTCACACGGCCTAACACGACTCAACCCGGCCGGACACGTTCCTTGGGTGCCCTAACATGACCTGACCTGACCAGACCCACCCGAACAAGTTTCCTTGTGTGCCCTCACAGTATGGCACGACCTGAATTGACCCGACCTGAAAGCATTTCGTTGGGCGCCATCACACGACCCGACCTGACCTGACCTGCCCGAACTTCGAAGGCATGAGGGAGAAAATGAGAAACAGATCGTATGAACATGCACAAGGCACACGGGCGGTCACAAATTAGCATTTTTGATATGAACTCCTTCAAACGATCTGACACGAACACATTTCCTGTGGCGCCCTCACACGGCAAGACCCGTCCCACCTGAACAAAGGGCACACGAGGGAGCAATCGGAAAACAGATCCCACAAACATGCACAAACAACATGGGTGGTCACAACTTAGAATTTTTTTTACGACCACCCTCACATGACCCGACCTGCCCGAACGCATTTCCTTAGGTGGCCTCACATGGCACGACCTGACCGGATCCGACCCGACCCGACCAGCCCGAACGTGTTTCCTTAGGCACCCTCACAATACAGCACGACCGGACCTGACCCGACCCGAATGTGTTTCCTTAGGTGTCATCACACGACTCGACCCAACCCATACGTACATGTTTCCTTGGGCGGCCTCATAGGGCATGACCGGACCAGACCCAACCCGACCCGCTCGAATGTGTTTCCTTGGGTGCACTCACACAACCCAATCACACAGCCCGACACATTGTTCCTAAACCCTAAACCCGGTCACACGACCCGACACATTGTTCCTAAACCCTAAACCCAATCACACGACCCGACACATTGTTCCTAAACCCTAAACCCTAACTCCCGAACATTGTTCCTAAACCCTAAAACCTAACATTGTTCCTAAACCTGAAACCCTAACTCCTGAAACATCGCATTTCTGACGCTTTCCTTAGTGTCGCAATTTCGACACTTGTCTCCTAAACGTCGCAATTCTGACACTTGGCTCTGAAACGTCACAATTCTGACGCATACTCCCAAAATGTCTCAATTCCAATGCTTTTCCTTAGCATCGCAATTCCGACACTTGGCTCCTAAACGTTGCAATTCTGACACTTGGCTCCAAAACGTTGCAATTCTAATGCTTTCTCCCTAAACGTCGATATTCTGATGATTTTCTTAAATGTTGTTGTTCTGAAGATACTCCCTAAACATTGCTAAAGCGACGCTTGTTGGCGGGATTAAAAAAATTGAGAAAAATTGGGGAACTTTCAGACAATACGTCAAAAAATGTCGCAAAATTGACCCTATGTACTAGTCAAGGTTGGGACTTCAGGTTTCCCAATGCATAGTTCTAAGAGGACATACTAGGTGACTAAGAAATTTAGGGGCTCAAGAGCTCAAGGTTGAGGCTTGAGGCTTGGAGTTTCCCAATGCATAGTTTTAGCAAGAGAACAAGTTGGGAGATTAGGCAATTGAGGGGTTCAAGGGCTCAAGCTTGGGGTTTGAGCACCGATATTTCACACTATGTAGTTGTGGAAGGATAGGAGGCAAGGTGATTGTGCAATTGTGCATTTCACAAGCTCAAGTTTAAGGGTGCATGCCTGAGACTGCGCAATGCATAGTTCATATTGGGCAGGGGATAAATACTGCACCATTTTGGAGCTCAAGGGTTCGGCTTGAGCACTGAGATTGTGCAGTGTGCAGTTTTGGGAGGAAGATATTGTGCATTTTCTAATGTCAAGAGGAAATATTGTTGCTTGAGGACTGAAGCTATGTAGTGCACAGTTCAAAATGGATGAATGAGGCTGAGTGGCCTGGTTGGGGAGTTTTCCAAGTTTTGACTAAGTGTTGGATCAGTGAGATGAATTTGAAGAAAAGAAAGACTTGAACATGATCACACACTTACTTCATTTGAATACATGATATGGAACACTTATAACACATGAACAACATACTTTCCTCAATGTGACACCATTGCAACAACTTAATTTAAGTGTGACACTAAAGATACACTATGCAACAACACTTGTTCGATAATGCTCGAAAGTTTGGAAATGAGTGAGATGTATGTTTACATGATGATAACAACTCATTATCACAAATATTATCCCTTGAAAAAAACCAAAACACCACTTTACATTATAAGCAGCACTTTCCATGCCAAAAGACAACATTTTATATATGAGAAGAAGAGTATGAACAACACTTGTGATATGCAAACAAAAATGAAATCGAAACATGTCAGAGAGAAGATAACAAGAAAACAACACTAATTAAAGTGAAAACAATCAAAAGAGATAGTTGAAATCATGAAAATGCCACTCGCGAGAACGAAGGTACGCAAAAGCGACAAATTCAAAAACTCACTAAAATATAAGTACAAACACAACTAGAAGTGAGAGACTATCAATGAAAATGTGCACTGATTGTCGACATTGATTGAGCATTGCAAAGGAACTATCTTGATGGAATGTGCTAGGCCTGATCAAGGTTGCGTGAAGGAATGCACTCATGAATTGATTACAGACTGAGCATGTGTGAGCAGGTGACTTCAACACTTACAATCCAAGAAGGGAGCTCAAAGACTTAACTAATAATCATCTGACCAAGAAGTGAATATGGAATGAGTGATTGCAAGATCCACAGTAGGCTCCAAAATTCAAGCATACGAAATATTTTGGAGGGTTCTTGTCACAGTGACAACACCTAGCGACACATTGGTAGAAATCTTGCTTCTCTCCATTGGTCAAGTATTTCATGTAGGGTCTAGTTCCTTAGGGAGTATTGATTCATCGTGAAAATCACTCTGGTTTCCCCACTTATCGCATGCATAAACATAATCCCCTTTATCCTTCCCTAGTTGAACACAATCATCAAGCCAGCCATCTCACAATGTTTCAAACCATGAGAATGGTAATGTAGTTCGCGAGATTTATATTTTCAGAGTATCATTTTTCATCTTCGGTGTTACTCTACTGCCAATAGGCTTGGAAAGTGCCCTGACAGATTCACTTTAGGGACACAAAAATTTCTATGTTTCCAACGATCCTGGACAGTACCCCAACAAAGTTTCTTTCTTCACATCCATGCGCAGGAAGCCTTTCTCTTTTTTCACCCCTTATTTATTTATTTTAAGGAACTGTGCATCAACACTTATTTATTTCATGGGAGGAATAGGGATCCTGACTTATTGAGATCATGATAGGATGTCCCTTTATAGAAGCATGTATAATACCTTTGATATTGATTTTATCATTAAGGTTTTCCCCTTGTCCTTCTATGTTGATTGGATTAGCGTGGAAAACACTGAAATATAAAGAACCAAGCGAAGGCATAAGGTTCCCAAAATAGACACGGATATCCCGATTAGACAGAAATATTTCCTTACGCAAGGATGGTATTTTCTGTCAGAACATCTTCGACTAAAAGTTATAACCAAGATAGTGAATAAGGACTGAAGGTTAGCCCAATTTTGCAGTGTAACAAATCCCTTTTTTATTTTTCCACATTGTCTTTCAAGCCCAAATGGGACACCCTTCATGCAAAGTCTCATTAATAGAATAGAAAAGAAAATAAATGACACAACAAGAAAGGAAAACCAAAGAAAAAGAAAAAGGAGGCTAAACCAAAACATGATCCAAGATAAAAGTAAGAAAACAAAAGAAAGACTAAGGAGAACAAGTGCAGGATGATTGCAAGAGAGGAGAAACTAGAATTCAGCTAGTCCTACTCCTAACCTAAACAACTACAAGGTCATGGTCAAGTGTAATGAAATTTCCAGTGAAGCCACCTAGTTTTTCCTGACCTGCATACACACAGATAAGATCGATTAAAACTGATATAAAACAATCTGCAACAAAAAAGATAAGATCTTGAATAATTTTCACAACAAATTGAAGCTTTTGCATGTCAGCAGAAATATGTGTCATAGTCACTACTTCTTCCAAACTTGCAACTATAAGCATACAAACCTCAAAATATTCTTTTGAATGCACCTTCATATGTGCCATCCTTATTAGAAATCATGAGAAAATGTTGAAACTCATTATTAGAAAAAGGGCTTGCCAAGTAAGACATTTCCATCATACAATCATAGATTGGATCATAAAATTCGAAATAATTATCTTGAAAACCCTTCAATTATTGAAAAGTTCAATTTTAAAATAGAAACGTAGGGTCAGGATGAGAATATTGTGGGGGGGAATGGATTTGATCATATTCAACAGGCATGCCAAGACAGTGAGTACCTGATATAATAATCAACGAAGGTTGAAATGCCTCAACTCGCTGGCTAGTATCTACATATTGAGATGATAAATCGTAAATATCAAAGGATGTAAAGAAATTATCATTGGATGTACTTATGGGAAAATGGTAATTTGAATGATATTCATTAGAGACAAAATCGTGATTATATGGGTTGATTAAAGGATTAGTTTCCCAGTTTGTAATTAACAAGGATAAATTAATATGAACAATTACGTGAATGCTATGAATAATATAACCAACTTCCTTGCATACCAAATGTGACAAAGAATCTTCCTATAACTGGTGAAAAACTATACAAGCATCATAATCATCAAAATAATTAAAGAAGAATGTTAGTATAACAAATAAACGAAACCATTCATGGTGTAATGTATAGAAAAGAGGAATCTGATTGAACAAGTAACTCAAGCACTTGCTAAAACTCAAGAGGATTTCCAGTGTCATCAAAAAATTCACAAGAGATACTAGGAGTTGAATATCTACCATAGCACTTAACATATACGAATTCTTTGGCCAAAGGTAATATTCAAATTGATCTTCTTTGCAATTCTATGCATTCACGAAAGGTATACACTCCAAACCCGAATTCAATACAAGAGATTTGCAAAGGGATGAATTCACTGTAGAAGTATGATCAAAAACATATTCTCGAGAAATAGCAAAATTGTAAAGAGAAATCCCAAAATCCATCAAGAGCGAGTTTACATCTAGTGAAACAATACGAATGAAATAATTATGCAATAAAATTTGTATCTCACATGGTTCAAGAATTTTACCAGGATAGCAAGAACCTGACATAACCATCAACGAGAGTTGAATTGCCTAGACTTCCTGACAAGTTCCGAAACTTTGAAAAGATAGATAAGAAATTTTTATAAACTAAGTCAGATCACGAATTGCACGTGGACAAATGTTATCGATTAAGTTAACATGATCACCATTATCTGGATGGAAATTATCTACATCATTGATTTAATCATATTTTTCAAATTCAACAAATAGATTAATCAAGTCATAATATTCCTCTCATCAGAATTATGAGGATGTATGAATTGGAAAAATATTGTGATCACAATGATTTGAAGAGTTTCCCTCATACAAAACAATAAATGATAATGGATGGAATTGATGCTCTATAATTTCATCGTTTTCTTCTTCAACGTGGATATTCTCACTATCCTATGTCATTTCAAGATTCAACTCATGAGATAACAAACTTTAATAACATGGAGAGTCCCCATCACAAGTTGATGCATTGTAAAGAGTAGAGCATAAATAATAGGGAGTTGAAGAGGAAGAAGTGTTCATAAGTGAATCTGCATTGACTGAAACAGATTCAAGATCTAAATCTTTCAAAAAAAAATCTCCTTGCGAAGCTGAAAGATCAATTGGTTCACCTGGGAGTTCATCATAATATGTATCAATGAAGTCATCCTCATCAAAATTATTGTTTCACAAGACTTGATATTGATTAGGAAAAATGATCACATTTGATTGACTACCAAGATTTCCATATTCAATATCAGCAAAGAATGAGGAAACACCATCTTCACACGGAGGATTTTGAAAAAGAGAAGAAATATTGAAAGAATATTCACCTTAATACTCCTCTACCTGCGAAATATGACTACCATTCACTTGATCGCTTCTTAGATTTTAAAGAGATCTATTAGGTAGATCAAGGGACAAGGGGTCATTAAAAAGAGATGGTAAAGGATGACAGGTATCTGAATTAAATTCAAGACTTAATTTATGAGAAGTAATATAATCTTGTGGAATGGATGAGTTAGTCTTCACCATAGGATTCATGAACCATTATAGGATTTCCTCCATGGGGCCTGAATCACAAAAAACGGGAGGATAGGAAGATGGATTGGTAATTTGATTTGAAGATTTCCCAAATTTATTATCATCGCAAGGAGGCACCCATATCGAGACTAAAAAATGAGGAGGACAAGGAACAAAAGGAGTAGTAGATTCCTCCTCTGAAATTAGACGTGTCTCATTATTTACAAGAGTTGGGGAAGTAGAAGCATCAAGGGGTTTAGGTTCACCGTGTAAAGAGATATGAACCAAATGCCCAAAATTTTGTTTCAATAATTCCAAAACTATATCTTCTTTAGGAAATTCACAACAAAGGTGAAGGAAACAATCAGAGAAATCCTCAAATTATTCATTACACTTCATTCTTAACTGATTAATTCTTTTAGGAATATCTTGGTAATTATACTTATCGAAGGCTTCATAAGGCTCCTGGAGGAAATGATGAAAATAATGGAAGGAAGAATATGGTAAGGTATGACCCCATCTATTAGTATGACCTTCAAGGGTGAGGAAGAAAAGCACAGAAGAAAAATATTCATCATTGATTTTGTAAGATTCAAAAAATTTAATAAAATCATAAATGTGCTCAGTTCTAGATTTTCCATCCTCACCGTCAAACTTCAATTGAGAAAATTGATAAAGATGCTAATTGGGTATTGAAAATTGACAAATGGATAAATTAGAGAAACACCCCATGAGTATGATTTGAGAATGAGCCATTAAAGATAAGAGATTCAGAAAAAATTCAATGGGCACAAATTGTCATCTGGCCCTCCTTCTAGCGCAATTTTTTTGACGGTGATGGAAATACATCAACAAAGGGGGTCTCCTCGATGTGAAGTCTCAGTTAGACCTCACATTGTTTGGGTTAGGAACCCCATTCGGGGTGCCATGTATTCTTGTATATTTTTTTTGGCTACAAAGTTCAACACAAGAGGGTAATACACTATGTGTCTTCAGATCAATATGTGAGTATTCCTTATGAAATGTTGAGTTGTAGAAAGTATCAAGGTCCTTCTACCAAAAGGGAAGAGAAAAGTGGTCCCTTTAAAGACAGGTAATAGTACTAATCTAGAAAAGGCACATGAGAATATACATATAAATGAATCGTTAATCAACCAACGAAATAGTTCATAAGGAAGCAAGGATTGTTAAAGCAAATACAACACACCTTCAACAAGATAAGTAGTAAAGGCACGGAAATAGTTCAATTTCCTTAGTACACATGAAAACAACATACATAGAAAACATTCAAAGAATATTTTTACAATATTCACGACATATGCATGAAAGCGTGTTGTCTTAATGAGCTTATGAATTAAGTAGAATTTCTAACATACATCAAGACAGTGAACACCACTAGCCCCAGTAGTGGATCATTAGAGCAGTCACTTACTCCTCCAAAGCAACTATCTTCCTCTCTAATGGCTAGTAGGAGGAGCCAAGGTTAAAAGTACTTTACATGAGCAACGAGGGTGTATATATAATAAATGGGGTGACCATTCACCTCCCTAATGGATCTTGGACTACCCTCACGATTGTTTGACTTCTCAATGACATTTCAACTTCCTACATGATTTTTCGTATTACATGGATGAATCTTGGACTTCTACTTTACATTAAATTTCTCCAATATTGAATTTAAATAATCCACAAACAATGTGGAAAATAATGACTCGTGATAGTACATGATATGACACTGATGACATGGACTACATGATGATGTTGCAAAGCCAATAATTCCTTCTTGTTTCTTTGTCTTCAATAAAAGATGTATTCAATACTTCGTCTTCATGAAATATATGCTTTGTTTTTCATGTCCACCCTTTAAAGGGCTATGAACCGACGTGGAGTCTTCATGTTGTCCTGACCTTTGATATCCTATTGTACTCTAGTGTTACTTCATCTTCTCCACTGATGATCATCTTATATCTTTAGCTCCATAAGTGTCTTATAGCATGGCATCCTTCTCCATTTCATTCATCATCATCCTTTCATGATAAAATAGAGTAACTGCAACTGAAACCACTCATGACAAGCCCACATAAGTCTTAAAACTCCTAATCTAACATGCTTCATGAAATCACTTGTTAGTACTGGAACTGGGATTGCATAGTTCTAGAGGCCAATATCTAGGACTGAGGCTTGAGACTGCACAATACATAGTTCATGATGGCCAAGATCAAAGGATTACACAATTGAGGGGTTTAAGAGCTCAAGGTTGGAGCTTGAGGCTTGAGGTTTCCCAATGCGCAATTCTGAGAGGAAATACTAGGTTACTATGCATTTGAGGGGATCAAGAGCTTAGGTTTGAGGCTTGAGGCTTGGAGTTTCCCAACGCAGTGTTTTGGAAGGAGAAAACGTTGGGAGATTGCGTAGTTGAGGGGTTCAAGGACTCAAGCTTGAGGGTTGAGCACTGAGTTTGCACAGTACGCAGTTGTGGAAGGACAAGAGGCTAGTTTATTACACAGTTGTGTATATCAGGAGCTTAAAGGTTGAGGCTTGAATGATTGAGACTACGAAATGTGCAGTTTAGGCTGGGTTGGAGATAAAGATTGTGCAGTTTTTGTGCTCAGGGGTTCGGCTTGAGCACTGATATTGCATAGTGTGTAGTTCGAGGAGGCATAGACTGAGCTTTGCGCAATGTCAAGATTCAAGGTTTCTTCTTGAGGACTGAAACTATGGAGTGCGCAGTTCAGGATGGCTAAATGAGGTTGAGTGGCTCGGACGGGTAGTTTTTCCAGTTTTGACTAAGTGTTGGATCAATGAGATCAAGTTGAACAAATTTTGAAAGACTTTAATATGATCACATACTTACTTCATTTGAAGACACGACATGGAACACTCAAAAAACATGGAGAACATACTTTACTCAATGCGACAACAATGTGACAACTTACTCAAAGTGCGACACTAAAGATACAATATGTGACAACATTGATGAAACTTGTGTGATAGTGCTCGAAACTTTGGAAATGAGTGTGATGAATGTTTACATGATGATAAAAACTCATTATCAAAAATATTATCCCTTGAAACAAACCAAAACTCCACTTTACATGAAAATCAACACTTCTAATGCCAAAATATGACATTTTCTATATGAGAAGAAGAGTGTGAACGACACTTGCGGTATACAGATGACGGTGAAAGAGGCACATGTCAGAGTGAAGATAACATGAAAATGACACTAATTAAAGTGAAAGAAAGAAAAAGTGACAGTCGAAATCATGAAAACGACACTCACGAAAATGAAGTTGCGCAAAAGCGATAGTTAGAAAAACTCACCGAAATAGAAGTACAAACATAGCCATAAGTGAGAGATGGTCAATGAAAATGAGCATTGAATGCTGACATGAATTGAAAATTGCAGATGCCTTGTCATGATGGAATGTGCGAGGATTTTTCAAACTTGCATGAAGGAATGTGCTCATGAATTGATTACACACTAAACATGTGTGAGTAGGTGACTTCGATACCTACAATCCAAGAAGGGAGATCAAAGACTTAAATAAGCATCAACTGACCAAGAAGTGACTACAAAACGATTGATCGTGAGATCCGCAGTAGGCTCCAAAATTCAAGTATTGGAAAATTTTTGGAGGGTTTTTGTCACAATGACAACAAGCCGACAACTTCACCATCTCCCACCAACAATTAATCGATGAAACTCTCCTCTTGAATCACCCCTCAGTTAACAAATCCAAGGAATTCAAATCCATCTTAGAACTTTTCTCTATTGCCTTTGAAACCTCCATTAATATGGAAAAATCCCGAATATTTTTCTTTAACACCCCTCTCATCACCCAAACGAACATCAAGCACATCCTGGGATTCCCCTTAACCTCCCTTCCCTCCAAATATCTAGGCCCTCCCTCACTGACTTGGTTATCAATAACTCCTCTTGTAGAGAAATCCCGGACAAGTTCAATAGAAAACCCAAATTCTAGACATTCCAATCCTTCAACATCGCCAACCACCTGGTTATCCTTTAATTTGTCCTTCACCCTATGCCTATCTACTTTTTTTTCTGTCCTAGCATCCCATAAATTGGTCCTAAAAAGCATTAGAAATATCCAATGAAATTTATTTTGGGGAGGAGTTGACCTAAAGATAAAATGGCCTCTAGTCAAATGGAAGGCTCTTTGCCTCCCAAAGACAAGCGGGGGTCTAGGCCTATGTGACTTGAAAGGAACCAACAAATTTCTTGGCGCAAAAAATTGGTGGCATTGGATGAAACACAAGATAGTTTCATGGGCTCTCTTATGGAAAAAAAGTATGTTAGGGACTCATCTAGGCATGATCTTATCCGTTTCTCTACACAAACTCAAGGATCTCCTATATGGAACCTTACCAATCTTAATGGAGCTCTGGTCCAAAATCACAACTTTTGCGAAATCCATGATGGTTTATCAACAAGATTCTAGATTGACTCTTGGTAGCAAATTCCTAGCTGGATTTGTGTCCTCACAAATCCATTAAGCCAATATCACACACAAAACACTATAAAATTACTTTTCCACCACTATTGGACAATCCAGGGAGGATCAGAACTTAGGAATTTACATCACGACATTCTACATAGGGAGGAAGACATGGAAAGCAATAGGAACACCCTTCAGTGAGTTATACAGAAATTATCTATAAGGAAAAAAGCAGGCTCGAACATTCTCAAGTGGGGCTACTCCAACCTTGGAAGCTTCTAGGTCAAGGAGGCATACCATCTACTCATCCAAGATAGAACCCCTAATCCTAACCTTTTATGGAATGAGATGTGGCTCATGAAAAACCGACCCAGGGTGAAAACCTTTACTTGCCTCCTTATCATATGTTACACTCTCACTTGGGGCATCCTCTTGAAAATAATATTCCAAGGACCTTCCTAGAGTAGAAATTTTAAAACACATATATAGATGACACATAATCTATTTGGTTTTTGTTCCTTTGCAAACTTCCTATGTAGAAAACTTGCATTAGGTTTCCAAATACCCACCGAGGAGGAGGGTGGTATTTCCCATCACATTAAAATTTGGGCCGAGAACCCGTTTCAAAGCCCCATCCTCAAATTTATTTGTGTTGTTTCCCCTAATCTCATGGACCAGGAGATTTGGAAAGAAATAAATAAGAGAATCTTTAATAAGAAGCACAAAACTTAAAAAAATACACAGTAGCTCTTCCACAAGCACATCGAAGAGAATCTAACTCTATCTAAATTGGACGACAATGACCTCCAGGTTCCTGCATCAAAATGAGAGATCCTTACCCAGTGGAATCTTAAAATCCCCAAACTTCAAGGAGCATCCACATCAAGCAATACCATAAGATCCACTCTCGATGCCTAGCAACCTCCTCCAATACATCACTTCAAATTCAATTTTGATGGTGCATCTAAAGGCAGTACAGGAGATTCTGGTATAAGGGGTGTCTTTCGCAACCACAAAGGGGATATCCTCTAAATATATAGAGGATACATTGGTCAAGAAAGTAACAATGTCGCTAAATTGGAAGCCCTAATCAATGGTCTATATATATCAAAAAACAACCACTTCTTCTAAGTTCTCATTGCGGAAGGGGACTCTAATATCATCATTCAATCTGCAAACAGGCCCTCAATCACACCCCTCCCTCTAAATTCTCTATAAGCTAGAGACTGGAACACGTCACGCAACAATTATCCTCTCTTTTCCCCAACAAGAATCCATTTCCTTCCAACACATCAATAGACGACTAATTCTTTCAGAGACTATCTAGCAAACAAAGGAGTTGAATATCAAAAACCATGTGAGAACTGAACTCTATCCTCCTCCTTCACAGCTATATGGTCCCCTCATTTCCAACCCATTGTTGATCAGGACCACCAGCACCTGGATCTGGGTGCTCACCGACGATTTGTAGCTCATTAAATTTCTTAATTTCGACATGACTACCATCACCATTTGGTATCCAAGCGATAGGGATCCACTTTCATACCCTCATTCCTCTACATAGGCCTTCAAATTCCAGAGTTGTTGGCCTCACCCGACTCCCACTGCTATTGCCATTCATAACCATCCCCCCAACAGTTCCATACTCTTGCAATCTGCCATGGTGAGAGCGCAATTGCGTACATCGAGGTGGTAGGGGGAGAAGGTATCCTCCCAATTCCCTTTGGCATGAAAACTGTCTAGTTCCCTTCAACCTGAGCATTCTAGATAATATCAAGTGCAAGGTTTCCATCCTGAATACAACCGAGAGACAGAGATTTGGTAGAAAGAGTTGGGATGTTCACAATGCTTTGGTGAGGAAAATTTGGGAGCATGAGCTAGCTTGCACCCTTGTTGAAAGTCATATTTTTGAAAAAAACACCTATCCCATCCACTTCTAAATTGTGTTTCATCCCCTCTTGCAAAGAATTTGTGTCAATTTACTTCCCAATGTGTCATCCTCCACTTCCTCTAGTGCTCTAGACTTGTCTTCAGAGAAACAACTAGATTATATGCTCTTCCAACAACTCCGCTCACCCTCCCCTTCCATTATCTTGGCAGGCCATGGACGTAATAAAAGAAATATTGGTAAGGATTATTCTATAGTTAGGGAGAGAAATTTTAAGAGGCCTTGGTCAACTGATGCTCAACCTGCCCCCATACCCATAGCACATATTGTTGAAAAGTGTAACTAGGTCGGTCTTCATATTGACTAAGTAATTATGTATTTTATGTAAGGAAGAATACAAAGATAATAAAATGTATATTTGTTGTACTTGCTTCATGGGTTTCATGAGCAAGATTTTACTTAGGTTAATATACTTCTTCTTGATGTCTATTTATGGTTTGTCTTTTGTTTATAAGTGTATTTAGTGTCATGTATATGAAGAACCTAGTCGTCATTAAATGCTCCAAGACCTTTTCATAAACCTTGTGAAAGAATGGCTTGAAATTGCCTCAACTTAACGTTGGAGATGAATGATGAAAGTCAGCCTATATGCAACTACACATCGGCCTAGTTATCAACTGAGAATGTTGAGATTCAACAAGAATATCCTAGTGAAAATTATGCACCTACACTAGGATGGAGCCTCGGGCTATTTTTAGGTGGATGTCTATTTATAGATGCATGAGAAAATTCTATTTATAGATAAGGTCTATTTATAGATGTATGTGAAAGTTCTATTTATAGATTGCATGTTTATTTATAGATGCATGCCAGCTATTATTATCCCTTAATATTAGTTGGACAATAAACAATAATATATTCTCAATCATAACTTGGAAATAGTTAACTGAAGTGGCAAATCAGTTAGCTATAGAAATTTTGAGTTGAGTGTTTGGTTGGTGGGACATGCAAGTGGAATTAGTTGTAACTGAGTGATTCGAACTTGTAACAAAGTTGGACGTGTAGTTATGAAAGTTGTAAAGTAGTTTAACTCAGTTAAGTGAGTTAAAATCAGTTGTGCTAGTTGTAACTGAAGATACACTAGTGAGAGATCAAGTGAATTAATTATTAATTAATTCACAATCAGTGGCCTCACATGCAACTAAATATTTACTATTGTTAACTACATGCATATCAGATCCAGTGGAGACCCACTTGAGATGTAGGTGAAAGGGACATTTTGACTATCAGTTGTGACATTAGTGGGTGCACACATGCGACCACACACACGTTGAATGTGCCAGTGAGGATTGTGCAGTTAAAGCAAGGAGGATTACATTCATTCAGGGATTTATATCAGCTGGGATTGTGCAGTAGAGGCAGGCTATCTGGAGGCAGTACATTGGCTAAGGAACTTGCCAATTTTTGTATGACCATGTGAGACAATTATATGATGTACTGAGAGCTCTTGGATTGGAGCTTTGTATGAGATTGTTTCATGATCCATGATATATACATAATATATGATAGTGGGGTTTTTAGCTTTATGCTTTCCCGGCAAAAACATCTGTGTTATGTGTGATTGATCTTTCTTCATGATATTGCTATTGTCGATTGTATTTTAAATTCCACAAAGATTTTGTAGAAGCGATTATGTATTTAACAGTGGAATATAATTGTTAGATCAGAAGAATCCATGCAATGCATACTTTTATTAAATTTCTACATGGTATCAGAGCACAAGAGATTGCAATTTTGAAGCAGGAGCTGAGTTTGTTGGTGCAAAGAATTCGAATTTGCAGAAAGACTTTCTTGGTGCTACAACTGAGTTAACATCGAAATGGATTTCAATGGCTTGAGGTTAGAGTATCCACTCGAGGGAAAATCGAACTAAATTTCTTGGAAGGATAGGATGGAGGTGGTGGTCGAAGATAATGGCTTGAAGGAATTCATTGACAATGATGTTCCTAAGCCTACTTCGACAGATGTTGCATTACTTGATGCATGGAAAAAGAAAGTGGCAAAGGTGAGGAGGATTCTGTTGGAAGGTGTACGAGACCACATTGTCTCAAGCCTTCATGGGAAAGGCACACCATATGCTATGTGGAAGGCTTTGACAGATCTTTCCCAAAGTAGTAGCGACCATAGGAAATCTGTGCTCAAATATAAACTCAGGCAGATCAAGATGGAAAAGGGCGACAACATTCGAAAGTATCTCACGAAGTTTGTCCAATTTCGGGATGAACTGGGGAGCGTGGGAATAATTGCTTCTGATGATGATTTGGTGAGCTTGGCTCTCTTGGGACTTCCTAAGATTTGGCACAGTTATGAAGACTCTGTCAACGGAGGGGATAAGTTTCCGAATTAGGAACGACTATGGTTGGATCTGGTGTAAGAGGAGTTCAAGCAAAACACCAGAGATGGATCTCCATCAAAGGATGATGATGAAGAGGATTGTGCTTTGGCTAGCAAGGAGAATAAGGGGAAGGGGAATAAATTCCATTCTAAATCCGAGTCTAAAGGCAAGAAGCTAGATTTTTCCAAGGTGAAATTTTTTCACTGTCACGAACATGGGCATCTCGCTACTAACTATTTGCAAAATAAGAAGAACAAGATGGTTACTGGAGTTGCAGCTGGTGAGGCCCTTGCCTCGCAATTTGAGCTTTAATTCTCTTTGATCGCATGCATGGTGTTAAGTGCATTGGGATTGGTCTGGTATTTGGATAGTGGCACTTCCTTCCACATGACGGGAGATAAGGAGCTTTTCAGTGACTTTGAGGAGAAAGATCTCCAAATGCATATAGAGATGGGTGATAAGGAGCTTTTCAGTGACTTGCGACTAGCATTGGTACCATTACCTATCAGAGGGAGTCATGTAAACCATTTCAATTGAAATATGTTATGCATGTTCCACATATGAAGAAAAACTTAGTCTCAGTCGCAATGTTGGAGGACAGAGGATATGACGTTGTTTTCAGTGATGGAAAATATTTCCTGCGACATAAAACAATGGTTCAAGTCAAGAGGATAGGGATTCGAGTTAATAATCTATAGAAGCTAGAGGTCGATGGTTGCGCTGCCATGATGAGCAAGGCAGAAAAATTGGTGAGCCGAGATGAGGGTGAAGTATGGCACAGGCGATTGGGCCATCTTCATCATGGAGCCTTGAAATTCATGAAGAAAATATCCACTGGACTTCCAATGGGAACACTTGCTCAGTTAGATCAGTGCAAAGGTTGCACCATGGGGAAGTATGTAAAGTCCACCTTTCATGAAAAGGGGATAGATTATGAAGAAACCTTTGCCCCTGTTGCAAGGTATTCTTCCATAAGGACCATCTTTGCTCTCTCAGCGTATATGGGTTGGTGCATTCATCAGATGGATGTGAAGATTGTGTTTCTCAATTGGATCATTGAGGAAGAGGTGTACATAGAGCAGCCTGAAGTATTTGAGATCTTCAGTAGCGAGTCACATGTGTGCTAACTCAAAAGATCATTGCATGGGCTAAAGCAAGTACCCCGTGCTTGGTACACTCAGATAGACAGCTATTTCACCAGACTCGGCTTCACCAAAAGTGAAGTGAATGCAAACCTATACCAAATTGTGGTGGAGGGTAAGCTTTTAATCATTGTTATTTATGTTGATGATTTAATATTGACTGGTGATGAGAAATTGATACACCCATGCAAGGAGGACCTTGCAAAGGAGTTCGATATGAATCATATGGCCCTCCTTCATTATTTCCTTAGATCGGAAATATGGCAGCAAGATGGTGAAATTTTTGTGTCTCAAGGCAAGTATGGAAGGGAGATACTAGGTAGTTTCACATGGAGGGTTGAAAACCCATGGATACTCCTCTTCCTAAGAAACTGGAGGAAAGAGGATGCTACTTCTGGAGAGGTAGTGGATGCTAATGTCTATCGATAGTTAGTAGGTCTGCTAATGTATCTAGTGAACATGAGACTAGACATTTTCTATGTGGTTAAGCAGAATACATGGCAGGGAGTCAAGCTGCATGTGAGGCTATCTGGATGAGAAAGATCTTGGTTGGTTTGTTTGGTTCTCATTTAGATCTGACCGTGATTCATTGTGATAATCAGAGTTGCATTAAACTCTTGATTAATCATGTATTTCATGATAGATCTAAGCATATAAATATCTTGTATCATCAGATCAGAGATTGTGTGCAAAGGAAGATCATGTTGCTTCAATACATTCCTACCGGAGATCAGGATGCAAATATTTTGATGAAGACGCTTACCAGGAGAAAATTCAAATACCATAGAGACAAGATCAGGGTGAATGATAATTCCTTTCTTGTTGAGAGGGAGTGTTGAGATTAAACAAGAAGATCCTAGTGAAAATTATGCACCTACACTAGAATGGAACCTTAGGCTATTTTTAGGTGGATGTGTATCTATAGATGCATGTCAACTATTATTATCCCTTAATATTAGTTGGAAAAGAAACAATAATCTATTCTCAATGAGCACTTGGAAATAGTTAACTGTAGTGAAAAATCAATTAGCTATAGGAAGTTCGAGTTGAGTGGTTGGTTGGTGGGACATGCAAGTGGGTTAAGTGGACTTAGCTAACGAACTCCCTTCCAAGTTGTAATGTGAGTTGGAAGTGTAGTTATGAAAGTTGTAAAGTAGTTTAACTCAGTTAAGTGAGTTAAACTCAGTTGTGCTAGTTGTAACTGAAGATACACTAGTGAGAGATCAAGTGAATTAATTATTAATTAATTCACAATCAGTGGCCTTACATGCAACTGAAGATTTACTAATGTTAACTACATGCATGTCAGATCCAGTGGAGACCCGGTTGAGATGTAGGTGAAAGGGACAGTTTGACTATCATTTGTGACATTAGTGGGTGCACACATGCAACCACACACACATTGGATGTGCCAATGAGGATTGCGCAATCAAGACAAGCAGGATTCCATCCATTCAAGGATTTCTATTAGCAGGGATTGCGCAGTAGAGGCAGGGTGTCTGGAGGCAATAAATTGTCTAAGGAAGTTGACAATTTTTGTATGACAGTGTGAGACAATTGTATGATGTACTGAGAGCTCTTGGATTGGAGATTTGTATGAGATTGTTTCATGATCCATGATATATACATAATATATGATAGTGGGGTCTTTAGCTTTATGCTTTCCCGGTAAAAACATTTGTGTTATGTGCGATTGATCTTTCTTCATGGTATTGCTATTGTCGATTGTGTTTTAAATTCAACAAAGATTTTGTAGAAGCGATTATGTATTTAACTATGGCATATAATTGTTAGATCAGGAGAACCCAGGAAACACATATTTTGTATCAAATTTCTACAGAGAAGTCGGCCTACTAGCTGACTGTACGGTCGGCCTAAAAGACTGGACAAGTGCACTATATATATAACACCTCTCTGATTCATTTGAGTAATATTTTTCGGTGATATCTACAGTCAAAGTGTGGGATTTCTCAGTGATACAATTCAGATTATACATGTGTCAAAGTGTGGATTATACCTGTGACAAAGTGCGGATTATACCTGTGACAAAGTGCGGATTCTCTTTGAGTTTATACAAAACTGAAATGCGGATTTTTTAAGACAAGTGCAGGGTTTCAGTGCGGACATTTTCTGAGATGATTACAAGTGTAATGAAGTATAAAATATTGCATACACACCTATGAATAAGATACGAATCTGAGCTGTGGATTTATCTGTTTAAAAGCGCAGTCAATAAGTGTGTTTTTCTCTGAGGTGGAACAGTGGTAAGTTCAGGAAGAAATACAGATCACCATGATGTATGTGAATTACTATGACGTAGATGAATGTATGCGGAACACCATTATGAATGTTGCTATCAAATTTGGAAGAAGAGATTCGGGCAAGCTCTCTAATATGCATCTACTATCAATGATGGAATCAGGTCTCCAATATGAAGGCCTAAAGTGGATGCGAAATATAAGGGTCATTGTTGGATAAGAGAAGAGAGGAAGGCAATTTACCTTCTCTCTCACAGTTAATAAAAGAAAGGACAATATATATTGGTGCAAGAAAGAAAGGTCAACATGGAAGATCGCCAAAGAAGAAGTAACAAGGACTTGGAAGCATCCATAGGTCAAGGGTCTAAGTCTGGGTCATGGTACTTGCCATTTGAAGATCTATAAGAAGAATTTCTCGTGGGTTTTCCTCTCCAAGAGGGAGAGGTTTTTACCTGCCTCTAGGAGCCTAATTCTTGTGTCTCGTGTATTTTGATAAAGGACTTGATGAAATATTTAATAAGCTAACGAAGGGAAGGAATACATAAGTAACTAAAGTAACCTGACAAGTAATTATCAACATAATTTTGAATTAATCACTAGCCCTCCAAATTCTCAACACATCTGAATGCATGATTGTACAGGAAATGTTGGAAATGGACAAGGAAGTTGACAAAGTCGACTACCCTCTTGCTCAACAGACTTCTTCAGAGCCCAAAGGCAAGCATCCAAAATGCTCAAGTCTTTCAGGTTCTCCAACTTTCACCCACTTGTGTTCGTTGTTCTCGTCTCTTCCAGTCTTAAATGCAGGCTTTTGACTTAGATATGGTTGCAAAATCTATGAGTTTTTTTTTCCTGCAACCATTATGTCTCAGATTCTGAATATATTTTTTCTTAACAACCTCTCTAGCTTCCCTATAGGGGCAAAAGGCAAGATTCAGTCACCTAGACCCGAGATCCGGAATGTTTCTCTCGCTATACTCTATATAATTTTTTTGCTAATATAATGTTCTATATTTGACTTCTTCTTTTTTTGTCCTAGAAAACAAATTTGAAGTGTGCACTTTGCAATGGCTTCTGCAATGCATTTTTTTATTTATTCCACTTTTTTTCCTTTTAGTGAACAATATTTTGGTAGTGGAATATACAGGGAAACAAATTCAAAAACAAATGCACAAGCGACATGAACGATCCAAGTGAGGAAAATGTGAATATGGTGATGGATTTTGCGGATATGATTATGAAGCAGAAGAGAATGGAGTCTTTCCCCTTCACAGGAAAACGAAAGCTCTCCCTCAAAAATGCAGAGCAACTTAAATGGTTTGCAAATGAGCTCCTTTTATAGCACCCTTCGAGACTTCCAAGGCCAATTGTACTTAAGCATGTGACGCCATGTCACTAACGACTATGTGTGCTTGACATCATAACTATAACTATAATAATCTCTTAATCTGCTGATGACACCAAAAGAAAGAAAAACCTTAATGTTTCACTATGTGTGGGTACTGAATGTAATTATTTACCGAGTTAGTTAACTTCTGAATTGATGAATTTTGTTGGAATATGTAATTCCTACTTGTCTGTGGTTGTAACTCTCTATATAAGGAGTCTGTTCCTACATCATAGGAGGTAGCTAAAACTATATATATTCCTATTTTAGTGTGTGGTTGAGATATTCTCTCAACCACATTATTGTGCGTCCAAGATAGATTTCCTATCTTGAGACTAATTCATGTATAAATGTGTGTAATCTCTTTGATTAATGATATAGTTTGCATACTGAAGTTTTCTCTTAGTATCAGAGCCCGTAAGGGCCTTTGGCCCTTCCTAGGCATAGAAAAATAAATGATTGTATTTTTATAGTTTTATTAAATTTGTTGTTTGTCCATCTAACCCGTCACAGAGAAGGCCGAGCCTGAATCTGATCGAATCTACATGGAGTATGCACTTGTGGTGAAAGGAACGCTTCCCTCTGTATGGAGACACGGAGGAGATCTGAAAGGTGTCGGTGCGTAGATCTAAGACCAGCCTGCGTGGACTGGTGAAGGTCGGTTGAAGCTAAGTGGATCGAGGGTGGGAGGATCCAAGGCGATTACATTCTTGCTGCTTAAGCAAGAGAGCATCTACACGTGATCTGCTGCGTGGGGATAAATCCAACTGTGTTGCACAGTGTGTCAATCTGCAACGGGAAGAAAACAACTCAATGTGTAGAGATTTTCTACTCAATGGAGTTGAGAAAGTTGTTTGAAGGCCGAATTGGTGGCCCGACATGGAGAAGGGTGTATCCAGAGCCATCAAAGGATCGGCACCTGTTGGCGCTGTGCTACGGGAATGGAGAACAGGAGCTTAGGCGGATCGAGGGATTTGAACAGTGGCACACAAACCGGCTCAGTCCTGTTGGACGAGCCACGGATTGGCGTGCTATGTGGTTTAAAGTGTGTCTCCTTGGCATGGATAGTAGGATCACCTGCGTGCGTGGAGATCCATGGTGGAGCGCGTGCTACGTGTTCTTATCCAACGCAATATTCTCACCATGGAACAACATGGATTATGGATATTCTTTGTTATTTGCCATAGCATCTACATAGGTTATGTATTCATTTGTTATGCGGCCAGAAACACTACCCAAGGCATATCAAGATTTTATTGCAAAAACTGGCCCAATTGCAAAGCCTGTTTATAAAGCAATTAGAGAGAGTTGTAGAGGAGGTTCAGTTGATCTGGTCTCTCTCTCTTCTTATTTTTCAAGCAGAAAGGGTTCCCCGTCTCTTAAATTGAATCCATCTACTTCAATTATTCCATGTTCTATTATACATCCGGATTCAGCCTCATGTTTAGCACATAATGGCAATGTGATGTATTCAACGTTCAGGAAGAAATTTCCATTATATTTTTTCATTAACGTTTATGTCATATGTTGTCCTTCATCTTCAAAATTTTATGGAATCTACCATACGGACATGTTGGAATGCTATTAATGGGGCTGTGCACTCTACATCATTCCTATCGTCCTTTGTAGGAATATTTCAGGGAGTTATATCCTTGCAAAGAAAGGTTTCAATAAGGGACCATAAGATTGTGTATTGGTTTGCTGGAGGCATGGCTGCTTTGTCTATCTTGCTGGATAAGAAGAGCAGACGAGATGAATTAGCTCTTTATGTGCTTCCTCGAGTTGCAGATTCATTGTGGTATATTTTAGTGAACAAAATTATGCTTCCAGATATAAGAAACTATCAAGTGGCACTTTTAAGCCTATGGATGGGAGGAATAATGTATTATTTGGAGTATGAAAAAGATACAATGGCCCCCTTTCTAAGAGGGCTGATAAGGCATTTTCTTGCTTGTCGAATAAGTACAGCTGACCAAAGACGTGTTTGGAGAAACATTTGGGTTAAGTTGCTGAAATTGAATCGATCCTCATATTGTCATGGAAATTCAACTACGGAGGTTAAAGTAAGAGCTTTGTAACAAATCCAGAGTTGCTTGTGAAGTTTGTGCCGAGTTGCAGCGGAAGAGGATCGGATTTCCAATGCTGTGGGCCGATTTTTTGATTTAGAGTCTAGAGGTAGTATAATATCTGAGCACTCGGTTGTTGTTGTATGGCGAGAAGGTAGTCCGTATATTTATTTGACTACTCAGTTGTTGTATAGCAAGAAGGTGGACGAGGCCACTGAGAAGGGTTGAGTCCTGAAATTTTGTTTTTTGTTTTGGTTTCAATTCGTCTTAATTTCTCGTTGGAACCAATCGATGGTGGCTTCACCCACATGCTCGAGTTGAAAAATGCATCTTTCAGGTGTCAAAAGAAGTGCGGAAGCACGTGGAGTTGTTGGGAGGCTGCCTGGACATGATTATGTTTCTATACAGGGTGAAGATGAAACTAAAAGTTCCAACATATCTACTTTGATGAAACAAACTGTCTTCGTGAATTCCTTTGTTTTTTTTTTCATGTTGAGCCCTACATGTAAATGCATTCATGTAAATCTGGTTAAGAGAATTAAATTTTTTTATTGTTGTGACATTTAGGTTGGTGAACTATTATCACGAGTGTGAATCTATGTTGGAATTTTCCATTCCAAATAGACAAATTTATTTGCAGAAATGATTTACTACTAGATATTGTGAAGACATGACAATGAAAATGGCGTCAAAGGATAGTGCTTGGAGGTACATCATAGATTGGAGGATGATCGAATTTGTGTGTGCCTAGTGTGATGGAAACAGATCTACATGTTCAATTGCGAGGAGATTAGCTCGACAATGGGTCTTAGTTGTTGCAGCTTGTCAGCAAGCATGAGGAGGCATGCTTGGAAGCAATTACCCAGCCTTGATATTATGAACAGGCAAGTGGTGTTAAGCTGGGATGCTAGGGGAATTAGATACTGAAACGAGAACATTTGTGTGTAAAATTGTTGAATTTTATGCATGTTGACAGTGAATTTGTGGACGACGGAGGATGGGACCATGGAGTCCTGGATTATTGTTTTGAGAAGGGAAAATTGTTTCTCTTCGTATGGCTATGAGTGCCTATGTCTGGATCATCTGTGCTGGAATGCACTACATTGAGACCAGTGGAAAAGTCGTCGATTTGTTTCCTTATCAGTGGACCCCTCAGAGGTATCGTTGGAGAAAAATGGTTGCTGTTATGTTTGGGAAATAATCATCTTTGGGCAGAGATAGAGAAATTAATCTGAAGAGTTTATGTTCTTATTTAGTTTCTTGGAATCATGTTTAAAGTTATTGAGCCTAATTTGAGCCTAGCTAACTCAATGTAGGTAAAGTTATTTTGTTAGAATTCGTGAGTCTAACAAATGACAGGTTAAGCATGGAGTTCCAAGAATTTATTTGACAAAGACAAGGATGCCCAAGATGTGAACAATGGTAAAGGAGCAACAACAACTATTATGATGGACAAAAAAGTAAATTTTTGTTTTCAAGTTAGTGTGGGTTTGTGGGATAGACTCCCTAGCATGTTTTAATTATAAGTAAGTCTAGGTGGCTGTTGTAGTGGTCATTTTCTATACCTGGAAACTCCAAGAGTTGGAGTGTGGAATGTAAGCCTTGTAAAGCATGTGTAAAGTTCGTGGTAATCTCAAAACCACCTTGTAAGTGCAGGTTTATGATCAGCCGGAAACCATCTTTTGTCATTTTAAAGTGATGGTTTGTGGTGAACCAGAAACCACATACAGAGCCTTCATGGCTACAGGAGCCTTCGTGGCTACGGTGCCTCGAGTGCACACAGGAGCTTGAATGCTCACAGGAGCTTGAATGCTCACAGGAGCTTAAATGTTCACAGGAGTAGGTGGACTGCAATAAACACCTCACTCACAGGTCTCAAATATTGTTGTTTCTGAGAACAGGAGGGTCAACTCATTTTTTCTATCTGACAGTCGCGTCGAAAGGCACAATCAGCACGACTGTTAGGGACTGTTATTTGGGCATGGATACTTGGCTTAGAAAGACATTGATCTCTATTTTTTTTTTGCAGTTCTGCACATGGGATTCGCCCGTTTGTGGTGGATCTGAGTCACAGATATATCTCTTGTTGGTTCTAGACATGGGATTTTCCCGTTGGTGGTGGATCTGAGTCGCAGACACATCTCTTATTGGTTCTAGACATGGGATTTTCCCGTTTGTGGTGGATCTGAGTCATAGACACATTGTTTATGTTTGACCACAACTAGATTTTGTGAATTGATATCACGACAAGTAGTCATTAAGGGAGGGTATTGGAATATGTAATTCCTACTTGTTTGTGGTTGTAACTCTCTATATAAGGAGTCTGTTCCTACATCATAGGAGGTAGCTACAACTATACATATTCCTAGTTTAGTGTGTGGTTGAGATATTCTCTCAACCACATTATTGTGCATCCAAGATAGATTTCCTATCTTGAGACTAATTCATGTATAAATGTGTGTAATCTCTTTAATTAATGATATAGTTTGCATACTGAAGTTTTATCTAATTTTTTCAAGGATTTCTCATATTAAAATGGCGTAGTATATTAATTAAACGATTTTTTTTTCAAAGGATTAAAATGTGTTTTAAAATGGATTCAACTTTATTAAAAATTATTAATGTATTTGTTAACTGGATTATATATATTACTTAATTTAAATATATATATATATATATATATATATATATATATATATATATATATTAATTAAATTACATGTATTAAAATAAAAAAATTTATAAATTAAATAATTATTGTGTTTAGAGATTCTTTACAACCCAATTTCTCTACAACTCAATATAGATTAGATATGTAGACGTTAAATATTAGATATTAGACACTAGATATAAATACTTTTTAAATTCAAATTTTTTATATTGTAATTTTGCTATTAGTAATAAAAATCATAATATACATATTTCATTAAAATATATAACATAAAAATTTAATATTTACAATATACCAAGATTCACCATGAATATTCACCTCATTTTACCATGGATATTATTAACTTCTAAATAGGTTATTTTACAAAGGTCAATATAATTTAATTTACTTCGAATAACATAATTATATTATTTCTTCATTATTCATATGCCATAAAACAAAACAAATTTTTCCTTACTTGTAAGTAATCATACTTATCAATAATCTTTCTCACTTCAAATATTAATATATAAATAACTATAAAGTATAAATAATAATAAAATGATGTGTTATATTATAATTTTAGTTGTTTATAAGTGAGATTTTTTAAAAAGTTATGTGGTTTATTTTATGGTCTAATTTATCTATTATTTGGTGGGGATTCATTGAAATCACAAATTGATAAATATACTTTTCACAATGGAAATGCTCCAAAGATTTTGAGTGTGTTGAATCCATATATATATATAAAATAAAATAAAATCCAACTTAAATAAATAAAAAATCAAAATTTAACCACAAATTATCAAATTATTTTACCAAATAAATCCACCTAAAAACTCTAAAAAGTCTCACTTATAAACAACTCCTTAATAATTTTTTCCCCCTAAAATTTTAAAAAAAATTGCCAAATTTCAATGTACCCCAAACGATAATCATCGCCATCAAACTTTTACATCTTTTATTCTCGTATGCATAAACAATGAATTATATCTATATGTATACACTTTTGTTTTTTGTTATGTAAAGATTATATCGTGGAGATTTAAAACAATTCACTCGGCTACAAAGTATAACCTCCATTTAACTTCAGTTTTCCATTTCAATAGATTCCCTTTTAAATATATTAAAAAGGAATTTATTATTTATTTATGTAATAATTTAAAAATTAATATCTTAAGATTCGCTATTCCACTATTGACTCGAAGGAGGACAAAGCTTGTTTCCTTTGAGGTTAGGGTGGTGTACCGTGTAAGGTAGAACTCATTATAATGGAAGACTTTATCACATCGCTCCTCACCAACCTATCATGAGAAGCACCCACGTATTACAAGATGTCCTGATCCATAAGCGGTAATATTTGATTCTATCTCGGAAATGTGTTTTTATTTGAGTAAGAAAAAGATTGAATTGTAGAACGCAAAAAACAAGAAAGTTGGTGATCTCATAGACTATTTTTAGTCTCGTGGACATTAAAATATCATTCATTCATTTATATTTTTATATGAAAGTTTTCTTACATTTTAAGAGTTAGTAACATTGATTGAATTATTTATTAGAAATATGTGATCGACAAGGAGACATTAAAGATCCAAATTTTTAGAGTTTTTTTAATATTGTAAACTGTATTCAAATCACTTTATATACTGATTAAAAAAAAAAAACTATAAATAATATAAATAATCACGAATAATCCTTGACTTCCTTTTCACTAGCAGTTTTAATAAATATAGAATTTCTACAAATCCCTCCATAATAAAACCTCCACGGTACATATTTTTTTAAGTATGTCTAACCAATATATATATATATATATATATATTCACAAATAATCCTTGATTTCCTTTTCACTACCAGTTTTAATAAATATAGGATTTCTATAAATCCCTCCATAATAAAACCTCCATGGTACATATTTTTTTAAGTATGTCTAACCAAAATAAGTAAAGGAAATTATTTTAATATCTTTGTTTCATTGTAATATTATTAAAAACAAAATTAAAAATTGGCATCCTCTTTATGACTTGGAATATATGTTTAAAATCTGCAATAGAGTCATGATGATATAATCATTTCCAAAAGAAGGAAAAAATATAAAATATTTAATATATAAAATGTATTTGTTAGAAATTACTAGAGATTAGGTATTTGGTTATGTAGTTGTGATTTTGTTTTTTATTAGACATTCAGTTCCTATCTTTTAGGAATCTGTTCTACCTAATGTATCTATTTAATTATTGGTGTTTAATGAGAAACCCCAAGCGGGTGCATTTTCTTGTGGGAGCTCTTAGTGATCTGCACCTGTGAGCTCCTGTGTTGTTTTCCAAACTTTATTTCTTCAATCTGCAACAGTTGACATGGTATCAAAGCTCAGGAGAGCTGAGAGACTTTGCAAGTGAACTAAATTGTGCGTGAGGCAGGCCGTGAAGGCGAATTTCGTGGCTCGCTGGTGTAGAGATGCGTTCTCTGTTGTCGTACTGTGTGAGGCAAGCTGTGAGGCTGTGTAAAGGTTTCGAAGGCGTTTTTTTTTCTCGTGGCATCGTCTGGAGGTGGAGCAGATCTGAAAGCATCCCAGATCAGACTTGCTGGCACCGTGAATGGACAGATCGTGAAGAGCCCGAGTGGTAAGCTTTATTTGTCTTTAGTTTTTTGTATAAAGAAGATTTTTCAAAATTGGAAATTGTTGGTTTATGTGGAGGTCAAAAGCCTGCATAAACGTGTTTGCGTAAGGCCGAGCACTGCAACTGTTGACCGAGCGTTGTCAAGGCGTCAGGGCAAGATACGAGACAGTCAAGAACTGATTCAGTTCGTGTCGATTCTGAGGCAGTCAAGAATGCCTTTCTTGTGAAGAGATTCACTCTCCAGAGCATCCATGAAATCCCCATATACACAGCGCTTGTAAACAACAGGTCTAGACGAGTTCAGAAGCTATGGGGCAGGAGCAATCACTATTCTCCATGACGAAGCATACGTCGTTGCTACTGAGATTCGAATCTTTGTTGGTATTCACTACGGCTCTGTGCTCCACGCTCTTGTAAACGTCGTTGCTCAGAATCTGCAATTGTGCTGTTGTGAGTGTCCGGTGCGTGAGGCAGGCCACTGTATGGTAATGTTTTTCTTGCAACGTTTTTTTTTTAATGTTTGATGTTGTGGTAAGATTTGAAGTTTTTTGGATGATGGCCGGTCCATGAATGCAATTCATCGATTCCAGAGTCTTCATTGCTGGCTTTCAATTTGTTGCACAGAGGCAGACGATTACATAAGACGTTGTTGCAACTGTTGACATGGTGGATTGTAACTTGAAACATGTATGTTTTTAATTGCCTTATACTCACTACAGTATCCAATGAAAGTGCATTTAATGGCCTTTTAATCTAACTTCTTCAATTTCTCTTTGGGAACATGTGCAAAACTTTACAGCCAAATACTCTAAGGTGACTCACTGCAGGCTTGAAGCCAAACAATGCTTCAAAAGGAATTTTATACTCAAGACTTTTAGTAGGACTCCTATTCTTTAAATACATTGCAGTATTAACAGCTTCTCCCCAAAAACCATTGGTTAGATTCTTACCTTTCGACATACTGTGAGCACACTCCACCAGTGTTTTGTTTTTCCTCTCAGCTACTCCATTCTGCTGAGGAGTGTAAGGTGTTGTAAATTGATACTGTATCCCATGCGTGTTGCAGTATTTGATGAAGACTCATTTCTTGAATTCTCCCCCTTGATCTGATCGAAGAATCCTGATGAACTTTCCTGTTTGCTTCTCAATCATGTTTCTGAATTGCTTGAAATATTCAAAAGCATGAATTTTCTGTTTAATAAAATACACCCATGTGAATCTTGTACATTCATCAACAAAGATTAAAAAGTAATAAGCCCCACCTAACGACCTTGTCTGCATCGGGCCACATAGGTCAATGTGTACAAGTTCGAGTATATCCCTCTGTTTTCTATATTTAATGGCAGGAAATTTATCTCTATGTTGTTTATCGAATGCACATGCTTCACAATCAATATGCAACTTTTTCAAAATAGGAAGATCATCTACCATACCTTTGTTCTGCAACATAAGGAGATCACTGAAATTGATATGCCCAAGTCGTTGATGCCACAAATTTTCAGCAGCCTTATCCGACGACATCAAGGCTTGCTGAGGCATACTCTTCACATCTAGTTTGTAGCGTCCTCCTATGCGAATACCTGTTGCAATGGGCTTCATCTGATCCAACAAATATTTAATAATGCAATGAGATTTAAAAAATTCTACTTTGAGGTCCTGATCTGTAATATTTGACACAGAAATCAGGTTCTTCTTAATGCCAGGAACATACCACACATCGGATATATTCCTGATCTTACCATCAAGCAGAGTAACAAGGACATCTCCATGTCCCTTGATCTCATACCCTGTATTATCTCCAAGGTAGAATTTTACTCCAGAGTTGGATTCTCTAAAATTTCTGAACCATTTCTTTTTACCTGACATATGCGAGGAGGCTCCAGAATCCACGAACCAAATATCTGATTCATCCTCCTTAGTAGCTAAGGCAGTGTTAGCCTAAACCATAAACAATCTAACATCCAGATTCTGATTTGTGTCTACATCTGCATCTACATCCGCCAAATGACCTGCGTGTCTTCTTACGACAAAATTTAGCAATATGGCCTATCTTACCACCATAAAATCATTTAAGAGCAGAGTCATTTTTATGCGAGGTCATACCTTGTGGTGCCCTTTTTTATGTGTTTCCCTTCCTCTGATCAGCCATTTCTCTCCCTTTTGGCTTGAAATTTGTTATCAATGCAAGATCTGGATCTTGAGGTTTGAGAGACAACCTACATTCCTCTTCTTGTAGAAAAATCCTAGTAAGCTCTTCAAAACATGGAGCCTTTTCTCTTGCATTTAATCCGGTTATAGACATCTGATAGTCATCCTTCATGTCGTTCATGGTAATTGTCACCAGATCATCATTTGCCATGGTTTGACCGATATGAGATATTTTATCTTTAACTTCCTTTATCTGGGATAAGAATGATGAAACAGACTCATTCTCCTCCATCTTGATTGAGAGGATCTTCTTCTTGAGGAACAAGGTTTGACTGGTGTTCTTGATTTCATACATATCTTTGAGAGCTTTCCAGATGTCATTTGTTGTCTTGCAATCACGAATATGAGGGATGATGCAATATTTAACTGACAATTTGAGTAGCACCTTTGCCTTCATCTCCCTTTTCTCCCACTCTTGAATTGTTGCATTCTTTCCACCATTTGCAACAGTCGGCTTATCTTCATCTCTGATGACAATGCTATAAGAATTTTGTCCCTTAAGCAAAGTCTGAAGCTTAAATTTCCAATTTGTGTAATTGGAACCATCCAACTTGCTGCTTTCATTTAAGTAATCTGCCATCTGAGCATTCATCTTGAAAAAAAAAAATACTCTAGCAACTTAAAAAAACAACCCAGATTACCACAACAAATTGAATGTAGTTGTGAGTTACAGCATATATTTTCAAGGCAACGAAAAATTATACCGTTAGAAAACAAGCTTTTGGATTAATCACCAGCAACTTAAAAAATATACCCAGGCTTTGGGTGCTCGTTCAAGCTTGCAAGCAGCAGGAATACGTTCTATCTGGAAATAATGGATGTGGCCTCAATATTTGCAGCTTTAAAATTAATTTGCAGCATTAAAATCTTTGCAGCGGCCTAAATATTTCTCTGAAAAAGAGTTTTAGACAGAGATACTTGGACGCTCTTGTCAGAAGAAACCATTGAATCTCCGGAATGTGGAACTAACACCGTGTTTAACTTCATAAAAAAAAACTAGAGATCTGTGTAGCGCAATCCACCATATATTTCAAAGGCCATTAAATGCACTTTCATTGGATACTGCAGTGAGTATAAGGCTTATAAATTGTTTGACCCTGCTACTCACAAGCTGTTTGTCAGTAGAGATGTATTATTCCATGAACAGATTGATGATGGAAATCCTGTCCAAAACAACGAAGAATGGCATGTACCCTTACTTTCAGAAGAGGATAGTGAAACAGGAATCAGTCAGCAGCAGAAACAGAAGCAGGAATAGCAACAGGAACAATAGCAGGTACAACAATAGCAGGATATTCTGGAGTTCAGTCCACAAAGAGAAGAAAGAAGCAGAATAATTGAACCCCCACCACTCAGAAGATCAAGCATGCCAAAATAGTTACTAGCTCGATATAGGGATTGTGCGCTTATGACTGGTATGTTAAACATTGCAGAACCTTCTCATTTTTATGAAGCTAGTAAAAGTATTGAATGGAAGAAAGCAATGAATGAGGAATATGAATCAATAATTAAGAACAATACTTGGGATCTAGTAAAACTTCCTGATGATAAACAACCCATAGGTTGCAGATGGTTATTTAGGTTGAAATTTAGAGTAGATGGGTCTATTGATAAGCATAAAGCAAGGTTGGTGGCAAAGGGATATTCCCAGATAGAAGGTATTGATTTTGAGGAAACATTTTCCCTGTTGCAAAATTAAATACCATCAGAATGATTATTTCTTTAGCCACTAAACATCATTGGAAAATACATCAATTATATGTTAAATCTGATTTCTTAAATGGTGATTTAAAAGAAGAAGTATATTTAGTACATCCTGAAGGGTTTGTTAAGAAGGGAGAAGAACACCTAGTATGTAGATTAAAGAAATCTTTATATGGTTTAAAGTAGGCACCTAGATCCTGGTACGACAAAATTGATTCTTTTTTCCTCATGCATGGTTATGAAAGGAGAAAAAATGATCCCAATCTATATACCGTGTTTAATAATGAAGGACAGATAGTGGTGATTTCTTTATATGTAGATGATCTGATAATAACAGGAAGTGAAGACAGTCTCATTGAAGAAATCAAGCAGCAATTATCACAGAAATTTGAGATGAAGGACCTTGGAGAAATGCAATATTGTTTGGGTCTAGAAGTTTGGAGAGATTCAAGCCAAACTTTCTTGTCCCAAGGTAAGTATGCAAATATTGTGTTGTCCAGGTTTAAGATGGATGAGTGTAAGCCTTCATGTGTACCTTTACAACAGAACAACAAACTTCAGATGAATGATGGTTCGAAATATGCAGATGCAACATTGTACAGACAATTGGTTGGTAGTCTTATTTATTTGACTACAACAAGACCAGACCTAACTTATGCAGTGGGTGTTTTGAGTCAATTTATGACTCAACCCCATGACAGTCATTGGAGTGCAGTGAGAGGAGTGCTAAGGTATCTGCAAGGAACATCAGATTTTGGCATTTTGTATTCTGACTCATTTGATGTTAAGTTGACAGGTTATACAGACTCAGATTGGGTGGGAAATCTAGATGACAGAAGATCAATTACAGGTTACGCCTTCAATATTGGTTCCGGGGTCATCTCTTGGTGCAGCAAGAAGCAGCATACTGTTGCTTTATCCTTAGCAGAAGTAGAATATCAAGCCATGTGTGCAGCGACATCTGAGGCAGTTTGGTTGCATAGACTTCTGCAAGATGCAGGGGAAGAACAGACAGAAGCTACGATCATCAATTGTGACAATCAGAGTTCCATCAAATTGGCTTACAATCCCGTGTTTCATAAAAACACTAAGCATATCAACACTCAATTTCATTTTGTTAGGGAGAAAGTGCAGTCCAAAGAGATTTCTGTAGAGTATTGTAATTCTTGTGATAATATGGCTGATATATTCACTAAGCCACTAGGAAGACTGAAGTTTGATTTGTTTAGGGATACATTAGGTGTGTTTAAAAATCCATGTCTCCATTAAGGGGGAGTGTTATAAATTAATGGAGATTAGGTATTTGGTTATGTAGTTGTGATTTTGCTTTTTATTAGACATTCAGTTCCTATCATTTAGGAATCTGTTCTACCTAATGTATCTATTTAATTATTGGTGTTTAATGAGAAACCCCAAGCGGGTGCATTTGCTTGTGGGAGCTCCTGGTGATCTGCACCTGTGAGCTCCTGTGTTGTTTGCCAAACTTTATATCTTCAATCTGCAACTGTTGACAGTATTGACAGAGGATAAGGTTGCTTCTAGAAAACAAAATACAATTTTGTGGAATTCAATATTGTTGAATTTTTTTGGGAAGCAAATAAATATACAAATTGGGCAATTATGGAGCTTTGGGAGAAAGCCATTTAAATACAAGATACCTTTTTTATAAAATAAAAAGTAAAGCGAGTTGAAAATATTTTTTAATTAGGAATTAAATAAAAATTTCCAATTCCAAAAGCATGGATTATAGTATGCCTCCTATCATATTTAGGACACCATATATAAATTATAATTATTTTGACTAGAAAAGCAATTAATAAAGCTGGAAAATAACTCGATGGATGCCACTGAGTTGTATTCTTTTTCGCCTATTGAGACCACAATTTCACTTTTAAATTTACTTTTGGCAAGTGTTTGAATGGTTTTTTATGGTAGAAATACAATTTCACCTTGAAAGTTAATTTTCGCTTAATTATTTTTGTTTAAAAAAAAATTGAGTATAGGAGTGCTTGAATGGTTTTTTTATGGTAGAAATGGATTTATCACCATCAAAAACTCCTGGGGCTCCCAAAATCTTGAAGCTTGACAGTTGTAACCCAGATTTTCCAATTTTTTTGCTGGAATTTTGCCAAAATCATGAAAACATTTCCACTATTTTCCAAGTAAAATCATGGATTCATTAGACCACTCTTAAAATAAATAAGACATCGTACAAGTTACACGTCATGTACCTCTGGGTTGTGAATATAAGTTACACTAGTGAGAAAATGGAGAAAATGGAGACCGCGCACGAACTTAGGGTATCACGCATTAGCAACTTTTGGAATTTCACCGTCGTTGACCAAGTGATTAGCAGAGGAAAAACACCCTTTCAAAAAAATTGAATAGCCCAGTGGTTTCAGTTATGGAACACGCGAGAGTCTTTAAGAAATGGACCTCATTGTGTGATTACGCGTAACGGATGCACGAGAATGATAGGTACATGAATATTTCTTCAATGAATGGTGCAAGAAAGAAATCACAGCATGGAAGAAAGAAAAATTTTCTACGTGGCTTGATCCCCAAGGAGGGATGGAAAACATGGAACCCTTTTAAGATCTTCCAAATTTTTCTTGGGTTATGGGGTTTCTTGCAAAATATTTGAAAAATATCTTTAGCCAGTGGAGGCTACTCCTTTGCTTGTGAGGACGAGCAATATTTAATCCCAAAAAGTAAAGGTCCTAGAAACTTGGTTTCCAAGATTGCCCTAATTTTTGTCAGGTATTTATCCATGGAATCCCTTTTCATAATGGTTGAAAGGAGGGTTTGGTATTTTCGATTTCTTCTAGCATCCAGAAGCACACAAGAATTCTTGTGGGGGCGATGAGGCTCCTTTTTAAAGGGAGGCAACTAAAAATGGTGATCTACCTTAGAGATTATGGCATCAAGAGAGATGCTTCCATCTCCCTCATTGCATGTCTAATTGGAGGTGCCAAGGGAAACGTGGAAGCCTCATATTTGAAGCCCAAATCCTTAAAGGATGCCCTTAACCCTAACCCCAACTCTCAAACTTCAAAAACACTCTCAAGTCAAGCTTTTGTGATGGAGCAATCTAAGGCACTCCAAAGTTGTCTATGAATGTTATTCTGTCAAGGATCATGGTAGTAGACTAGAAACGTAGTGCGATTATATGTCACTTTAATGGGTTTTGACCCTCGTCATCGGTCCTTCGGGATTAGGTTCAACAGAACTGGTCCTAGAATGTGGATTTGATTTTTTTTCGAAAGGTTTTTTCGTGGTTGTCTTGAAGGATAAGTTTGCCAAAATATTTTTGACCAATGACCGTAGTTCTAGGACCAAGGTGGCCTTTCAAGTCTGCCATGGTTTCTAAACCCAACTACTATGAAATCTCTAGCCACTCTAGTTTGGGTAAGGCTCTCAAACTTACCTCTTCACTGAATTTGGTGAGAGACCCTAGTAGATATTGGAGACTCAATAGGTTGCTTCATCAAGATGGAAAACGATAGATTGGCTCAAGGGATCATCACATTTGTCTGAATTTGTGTAGAAGTGGATCTTAGTGAAGGTCTGCTAGACAAAATTATCCTCATGTGTGAGGGTAAAAAATCTCACCAGCCATTCGACTACGAAAACACCACTTTTAGGTGTAGAACATGTTAAAAACCTTCAAAGTTTGTTTCCTTTGGCAATAGGGACATTTGGAACCCAAGAGGCAAAGAAATATGGTTGAGGATGGAAAGACCCAAAGTATGCTTTTGACCCCAAAAATGTTATAGATCATAAGAAGAGTGATGATCAACAACATAAGTCAGCCTTGAAAACACAACATCTTTGTATCATCCTCCGGTTCATAGCAAAAAACCTTTTTTATCATCCGTTTAAAATATACGGTTTTTTTATAATTACTTAAGTTTTAATCAAACAAGTATATACTGTTATTTTTTATATATTATTTGTGTTGAGTCTTTTTCCATTATTAAAAGTCGAATTATTTCTTTTTGGACATTAATATTTTTGGTTTTGATATTGTAGTGAATTTTATGATTAGAAATATAACAAATTAAATTTTATCCATTAAATAATAAAAATTTTAATATATATATATATATATATATATGTTTGTTTTGTTTTTTTATTTTTAAATAAATTAAAGTTTTTGGAACCAAAGTTTTATATCAAACTTTTTTATGAAATTATATCTTTTAACAAAAATTGATGTATCAATTTTTTTTTTTAATGAAATTATATCTTTTAAAAAAAATTGATGTTTTAGTTTCTTTGGTTTAAATTTGTTATAGATTTTTTTATTTTTTTCTATCTTAATAATTTGTAACCTAGAATAATACTTTTGAATGTAAAAATAGTATATGAAATGTGTAGAATATAATTCCAATTTTTCAATTTCAAGAAATAGATTTAATATAGTCAAAAACTTTTAATCACTTAAAATCTCTAGAAATTGAAAACTATAATTTCCTAAAAATTTTGCATAATTTTAATAAAAACCATAACTAATTTCAATATGGATTTCCCAAAAATTTTGCCTAACTTTAATAAAAATCATGACGAATTTCCTAAACTAATTTGTGAGCTCTTTAGAGTCCTCGTTATCTATGTGAATGGGTAATATGGACGTCAAATTTTTGCTGAACCATTGAGATATTAAGGCAGAAAATTTATGAGTTCAATTAAATTTTTTCTATAAAAATCTATCACAGATTTTCTCAGGTTTTCATACCATTAACGGATCTACAACACCACAACAAATCCATTGGCACTAGGAGCCCTAATTCGTGCGGCCAGGGTTAGATACCTGACTCCTGTGCTGGTTAAATGGATGTGAGTCCCAACTGTCTGATCTCCTTCGACGGGGAAGCTAATCACTTTCGCCTGACCCAAAACAAGAGCGCACGTGCAACGCAAAGCACGCGAGGGTGTGCGTGCCACCCGACCCCAGACTAAGGTTAAGGTTTACCGCGGTGCGGTTAGTGCTTCAGTGTGGCAGTCGGTGAAGCTAATCACTACCAGTAATGTCTTTACGTTTCGCCTGACCCAAAACAAGAGCACACGTGCAACGCAAAGCACACGAGAGTGTGCATACCAGCCGACCCCAGACTAAGGTTAAAGTTTACCGCGGTGCGCTCTGTGCTTGAGTGGGGCGGTCGGTGAAGTTCCAGGCAGGTCTCCAACGATTTATTCCAATCTGCGTTATGGATTCGGCTGTCTGCTGGTCTCCGATTAGACCATTCAATTTCATATAAATCCTGCAACCCCCTTGCATTTCTCCAAGTCTACCCACTGCTACAGCAGAGCATCCATCTACGTCTCTCCTAACATTAACATTGTTCGACAAAAGTCGAATTATGGAGCTGTCACTGGAAGCTGAGCAAGCCCGGCTGAGCTGCGATAGCAACAAGCTCAGCTACGAGATTTTTTCGTTGCTAGAGAACAATTTTCTGTTCGACCTCCACTGGCGGAAAGGTCCGCATTCTGAGCATCGACAGTGGGGGAATGCGGGGCGCACAGTTGTGTATGTGGAAGCTGCGCTGCAGAGGCAAAGTGGTGACCCCGAGGCCAGAATTGCCGATTTCTTTGAAAGAATGAAAGAAAGAAAGAATTTTTAATGTCCACGAGGCTAAAAATAGCCTATGTCATTGATATGGCAATCGGCACCGGCATCGGCGGACTCATCGCCGCCATGCTCTTCGCCAATGACGGCAGGGGAAATCCGTTTTGCCGGGCGGAGGAAGTGTGACATCCTACATCCAACAAAAAAATAACATTTTCCCTGCCACCTAAATGACATCCTACATATATATATATGTGATAAAAAATCCTTATTATAATATTTCTTCTCTTCAGAGTCAAAGGATGTTCTTATTTTCCGACATTACTTTTCATTGTAAAGCGCGGGTCAGATTTGGACACGTGAAATCCAGTATAGCAGGGAAGTTCAGAAGCCATCTCGTCAAGTAAAGCTATATTTGGCCTGGGGCCGCTACGTTTTGTCGAGTTGTGTCGAAAGAAAATAATTGGCCATTAAAAGCCTTAGGTGGTGTATCCCTGCAAAAATACTACCAATTTCCTGTAATTGCAAATTCAAAAAAGGCGTGGACATTTCCAAAATAATGGTGATTTAGTGTGAAGCAAGAGCCGAATGAATCAGTCAAAAAGAGGCGTGGACATTTCCAAAATAATGTTGATTTATTGTGAAGCAAGAGCCGAATGAATCAATCATGGTTGTGGCTATGTAGAAGAAGTGTAATATCCCTATCTTTAGTACTTACTTTTGACATTCATGAATTAATAATTTAAAACTAATATAGTGTTAATATGTTTGATTAAGAATTGTTTTTGAATTGTTTATATAGTTTTAAATATATAGTGATCGGTGCTTTATTAAAATACTTTTTAATGTGAAATTAAGAGTTCAATCACACGTTCCGATCCATGTGATATAGTGAAAATATAACTCTACAAAATTTAAAAGAAAATATTTTTAATTAATTTATAATTAATCTAATAAGTTCTCTTGCCCTATCAAATAAAAAAAAAAATAGATATAATTCATTAGGATGGACACAAAATGCATGAAAATATGGATTGGTTAAGGCCTCCCTCCTCAAACACAGGGCTCTAGATCGAATTTGGTCTGGCTCCTGGTATCATTCTCCTAGAATCCACCCCGCCTTTTTGCTCATGCTCTGCATGGCTGGTGACTTTGGGTCATTTGAAACTCCAAAATTGCATGGTTGTAGAACGAGCTTGTTATTCGACCCATCTAACCTCAGCGTAGACCAGGTATGAAGGAAAGGGAAGTTATTTGAGGAATGCACATAGGATTTAGAGAAGTTATTTAAGGAATGCACATAGGATTTAGAGAAGTTATTTAAGGAATGCACACAGGATTTCATGGATATTGCACATAAATGATAAGTATCCATGATATTCTTGAAAGAAAAAATTGCATATAATTTTTTTGCATTATATAAAGCAAAATATTTATTTAAAAAAAAAATAAAAAAATCATATGAATGGTTTCCATAAAAAGATTAGTAAGTATTTTTTGAAAAATATTGCACGGTAAAAGACAGATTATTTTATTAATTTTTTTATATTGCAAGGATTTGTGTAGAAAGATAATTTATTTTATTAATTTTCTTGGGAATATTTGCATGGTTCTTATGCATTAGATTCTTTAAAATATTGAAGGAATTTGACTATGGAAAGATGGGTTATTTTATTAATTTTCTTTTCGCAATATTTGCATTAGAATTTTGAAAAGTTTGACAGGATGTGTGTAGAAAAATAAAAATGATTTAACTTGGAAATATTTACATGGGTCTTATGCATCAATATCTTAAAAAGAAACACACGCAAACCTTGTATATAAAAAATAAAGACCCCGTGATATTTTCTTGAAAAAAGAATGCATGTGAACTTTGCACATTAAAAAGAAATATGCATTGACATGCACAAAAATAATAATAATAATAGTAATAATAATAATAATTATTATTATTATTATTATGTTAGTTTTTTTCAAAAATAATACAAGTGTGTTTGTGTGAAGAAATAAAAAATAGATGTGGTGATTATCCTTTGCAAATATTTCACTCTTCTTGTACAAAGAGGTAGTGAAAGCTATTGTGAGTCATTTAAAATATTGCCCTATTCTTGTGGGCAGAGGTAAAATATAACTATTCCCTTTCTTATTATGCATGGGAGGTATGGATATATAAGTATGCCTTCTTAATCTTTATGAATTTTACATTGTGTGTTTGAGATTTGAATGGATAGACATGTGTGATTCTTTTCTAATTATGTGCTTTTAGTTAATGTATGTGCACTGTCAATAAAGAGGCATGCCTTGATACTTTGTAGGAATTTTATTTATGTGTTAGCATAAAATAACGATTCAAAATGCGGAATAAATACTTAAAAGGAATCGAAAATTAAAACTTAAAATTTCCCATTAAATAATACCTTCAACGATTGATGAATTATACTATGTAGAAAAAGTGATTTTGCAGAGATGAAATCTGCACAAAGACCAACGCTCCAAGAAGTGCTCCAACAAATGGTTTATTGCAGATTCTTCAAGGAAATGAAACAGACTTTAATAAAACTATAACGCAACAGCTAGAGCCTCGAGAGTTCTTCTCCACGTTCTCTTTTCTGCAACGGAGCTTCCTTAACGTAGTCACTACATAGGACTGCGTCCTCAACACCAACACTAAAGAAAATCTGAAGGCATTTCCAAGCTCTCCTCACTCTGACTTGATGGTGTAAGGCTAAAGGGGATTAAGTTAGTGAGCTTGGGGACCAAACAAAATAATTTATAGCCAAGCTTCCATCAAGCTTTTGTTGGCTATTCGTTAAGTGTTCCACAAATCATGGTAGATAACTGTAATGGGAGTAACGGACTAGATAACTGTAATGGGAGTAACGGATCACTTCAGAAGCTCCCAAAAAGAAATTAATTAAATTCAGTTGATTTCCTACTTTAAGGAAATAACTGCAGTTGGTTTCCATAATTTAAGGAAACAACTGCAGATCAGTTTCCAGAAATCACACGTTGGGAGAGGGAGCTTAATATTCTCCCACTTGGTCCATACTTCCAATCTTAATGTCTCATCTTAAAACCCATTGAAAATCTATATTAATTAATAGATACATGAATCACGGCGATAAGTCCTCTAATGACAAGTATTATCTTCCAAGTATTACTATGTATTTATTTCTATTAAAATTTATGTGGCAAAAAAATCTTAATGAATAAACCATATGTTCATTCTTGGTCCTACATAGATGAATTCTCTCAAATCAAATTAATGTGCACATAAATATGAGAAAAACGTCACAATAATTAAGAATTTCATTAAAATAACATTGTTCATACAATGAGAAACTACATAATGGAACCAAGTCCCATATTCATTACATGATCCTTGAATTTAAATGGTGGCATGCCCTTAGTCAAAGGATCAGCGATCATCAACTCAGTGCTAACGTGCTCAATGACCACTTTCTTTTCTTTAACACGTTCCCTTATAGCTAAATACTTAATGTCGATGTGTTTATTTCGACTCCCACTTTTGTTGTTCTTAGCCATAAAAATAGCAGCTGAATTGTCGCAATACATTCTCAATGGCTTAGAAATAGAATCCATAATTCTAAGCCCAGAATTGAAACTCTTAAGCCATACACCTTGTAAAGTAGCCTCAAAACAGGAGACGAACTCGGCTTCCATAGTGGAAGTGGAAATCAAGGTCTGCTTGGCACTCCTTCATGATACAGCTACACCGACCATCATAAAAATGTATCCCGATGTTGATTTGTGTGAATCAACACATCCAGCAAAGTCAAAATCTGAGTAGCCAATTACTTCCAAATTGTCCATCCGTCTATACATAAGAATGTAGTTTTTGGTTCCTTGAAGGTACCTCATTACTTTCTTTGCAGCTCTCCAGTGGTCTAAACCTGGATCACTCTGATATTGTCCCAACATTCCCACAACAAATGCAATGTCAGGTCTTGTGCAGACTTGAGCATACATTAAGCTTCCAACAACAGAAGCATATGGAATGTTCTTCATTTGTTCCCTTTCAAAGTCGTTCTTCGGGCATTGGTTCAAATTGAACCTATCACCTTTCACAATGGGAGCGATACTTGGTGAACAATCCTTCATCCGAAATCTCTCTAATATTTTAATATAGGTTTCTTGAGACAGATCCAAGATGCCTCAAAATCTGTCTCTATGGATCTTAATGCCGATGACATAAGATGCCTCACCCATATGCTTCATATCGAAATTTTTAGAGAGGAATTGTTTCACCTTATGCAGCAAACCCTTATCATTGGTTGCTAGCAAAATTTCATCCACATATAAAACAAGAAAACATATTTTACTCTCACTGACTTTCAGGTATATACATTCATCCATAATGTTTTCTACAAAACCGAAAGAAGAAATTACATTATGAAATTTCAAATACCATTGGCGGGATGCTTGTTTTAATCCGTATAATGATTTCTTGAGCTTGCAAACCAATTTCTCACCATCACTAGAGGAGAATCCTTCAGGTTGTTTCATGTAAAACTCCTCCTCTAGATCTCCATTGAGAAATGTCGTTTTCACATCCATTTGGTGCAAATCCAAGTCAAAATGGGCTACTAATGCCATAATAACGCAAAAGGAATCTTTCTTAGATACAGGAGAGAAAGTTTCTGTGTAATTGATTCCTTCTTTCTGATTGAATCCCTTTGCAACGAGTCTTGCATTGTATCTCTCAATGTTTCCCAATGAGTCTTTCTTTGTCTTAAAGACCCATTTACATCCAATGGCTTTTGCACCATTAGGCAACTCAACAAGATCCCATAATTCGTTACTCTTCATAGAATTCATCTCTTCCTTCATGATATCATACCATAATTCTGATTCTTTGCAACTCATGGCTTGAGAAAAAGACTCGGGATCATTTTCGGCTCCAATGTTGTAGTCAGATTCTTGCAGATACATAATATAATCATCAGGTATTGTTGATCTCTTTGGTCTTGTAGATCTTCTTAATGTTGTACCACCATCTTCTTGAGAAGTATTTGGTTCAACTTTTTGTTCAAAAATTCTTGGCAATTCTTGAACTATCTAATCTATTGGAATGTCATCAGCAGCTTGTGGAACTTCAACAATTGGTTGTTCAATACCAGTTTGTACTTGAGGGGTGCTGTGAACAATAACCAATCTATCACTCGAGGTGGAAGGTTGAGATTCTGAATGATCCTTCTCAGAAACTATGTTCCTAACTTGATCACTCCCACTGATCAAGTCATTTTCAAGAAACTTTGCATTTCTTGATTCCACAATCCTAGTGCTATGAGATGGACAATAAAATCTATAACATTTAGACCTTTCAGCATATCCAATGAAATACCCACTAATGGGCTTTGGGTCCAGCTTCTTATCTTGTGGATTATATATTCTCACTTCAGACGAGCATCCCCAAATGCACATATGTCACAAACTCGGTTTCCAACCTTTCCATAATTCAAAAGGCGTTTTAGGAACAGCCTTAGTTGGAACTCAGTTTAATATATACACTGTCGTCTTAAGTGCTTCAGTCCACAAGGATTTAGGAAGATTGGAGCTGCTAAGCATACTCTGCACTATGTCCAATAATGTTCGGTTTCTTATTTCTGCTACACCATTCTGGTCGAGTGAACCAGGCATGGTGTATTGGGCAAAAATCCCATGCTCTTGAAGAAATTTTGCGAATGGCCCAGGTGCTCGTCCATATTCTGTGTATCTACCATAATATTATCCACTTTTATCTGATCTCACGATCTTAATTTGCTTGCTGCATTAATTCTCTACTTTAGCCTTAAAGATCTTAAAGGCATCTAATGCTTCGCTCTTTTTATGAAGCATGTAGAGATACATATATCATGAGTAATCATCTATAAAAGAGATGAAGTATCTCTGACCATGTGATTCCATGTCTGGACTACATATATCAGTATGTATGATCTCTAATATGTCTGAACTTCTATTGGCACCTTTCTTTGACTTGTTGGTCTGCTTTCCCTTTATGCAGTCCATACAAGTCTCAAAATCAGTAAAATCCAGAGTATTAAGTACCCCTTCATTTATCAATCTTTTAATTCTTTCTATGGAGATATGACTAGTCTCTGGTGCCGTAATTTAGAGGAATTTTCATTAATAACACATCTTTTAGTGCCAGTGTGAACATGCATTGAATCATAAGTGACATTGTTTTGTAAATTAATGCAGTAAATACCATTAGACAAAATACCATTCCCAACACAATCAGATTTATAAAATAAATTGAAGGATGTTTCTGAAAAGTTAAAGGAATATCCAAAAGGTACAAGCCTTGAAACTGAAATCAAGTTTCTAGAAAAACTTGGAACATAAAAGGTCTTTTCTAATTCTAAAACAAAGCCACTACTTAAAGTTAAATAGCATGTTCCTATAGCTTCCACATGCGAGCCCATCTTGTTTCCTGATAAGATGTTTTGCTCACTTCCCATTAGCTTCCTTAGGTTTTTCAAACCCTACAAGGAATTCAAAATGTGAATTGTTGATCCAGAATCAATCCACCAAGTGTTAATATTGACATTAACCATATTAGATTCATAACAAACAAACGAGATTGGATTACCTTTGTCCGCAAGCCATTTCTGAAATTTGGCGCATTCCTTCTTCATGTGTCCCTTCTTTTTACAGAAGAAACACTTGGAATCCTTCTTGATATCGGCTTGGGGAGGTACTTTACCTTTCCCTTTCCGATTGGCTTGATATTTTCCCTTTCCTCGCGTTGTCAGCATTGCACTTTATCCCATTTCCATCACCAGTCTCTCTTCCTCTTGAACACACATGGTCATGAGTTCATTAATTGACCATTTATCCTTATGTGTGTTGTATGAGATTTTGAAGGGTCCATATTGGTGCAAAAGGGTGTTCAGGATGTAGTGCACCAGGAAAGACTCTGATATTTCAACCTCAAGTTTCTTCAATTGAGCCACAGTGTCCCTCATTTGCATGATGTGCACACGCACACCTTTCACATTGGTGAGCCTTAGGGATGAGAACTTCATGATTAGGGTGCTTGCTAGTGCCTTGTCTAAAGTGACGAATTGATCATCAATGGCTTTCAACAAGTCTTGGACCTTTTCATGCTGTTCAATGGAACCACGAATACCAGCTGAAATTTTAGTCTTAATGAACATCATGCTAAGGCGATTAGATCGTTCCCATCATTCATAAAGCGTGATGTCCGCTATAGTGCTGGTATTATTGAGTGCCGGTGGTTCATCTTTCCTAATAGCATAGTCTATGTCCATCCACCCCAAATGAAGGAGAACTCTCTCCTTCCAGACCTTATAGTTATCTCCCTTAAGTTCAGGGATATCAGTACGAATTTCAGAGAAATTTGTAGGTTGTACAACTGCATAAAATTAAAGATCACATGTTTATGTTAAAATTGAGGGATAAATAAAATTTCATGCTTTACCAATGTAAATCACGCTTAAAAATGAATCTAATGACATAAAAATTGTCTGTGGACTAAATTTTTATTTCAAGCAAATTCATTTATTCTTTATGATAGAATTTATCAAATTATTCACTTAATTCATAGTTCTAAGGGTATATTATGATTATAATTTGTTATAAATTCTATATTAGTTTTGAACTTTATGATAAAACTATTAATTCATAATTCCTGTGGGTAAGTTATGAATATTTTATCCTAATTAATTACATAAATATAACAAAAATTCTTGTGGGATAAAATTTATTATATTTAGTATAATTAATTACAATTAATGTCTAAAGTTTTTAAATTTATGATAAAACTATTAATTCATAACTCCTGTGGGTAAGTTATGAATATTTTATCCTAATTAATTACATAAATATAACAAAAATTCCTGTGGGATAAAATTTATTATATTTAGTATAATTAATTACAATTAATGTCTAAATATTCTTTATGTGATCCTAATCAATCATAATATATATAATTTTATTTAATTAGAGATGTTGTGGCTATTCTCTTAATCAATTAAAATTATATGGATCACTAGACATTATTTACATTAAAAAAAAAAAAAAAACTTGACATGAGAATAATGATAATTTGCATAGATAAAATTACAATATTCATGCATAAATTTTAACGATGGATCTCGTTTACTCATCCAAAATAGCATATTTTAACTAGAGCAGAAATAATTAATTCATTAAATTGCACAACAATTATTCAAATTGCACTAAATAAATATTATAATCATAAAATTGAGAAAAAAATTAGACATATTTCCAAATAATTTAATTCAGAAAATTCTCAAAATATGTCTATAATCACCAAGGAAGAGATAAAACCTCGCTCTGATACCAAATGTTAGCATAAAATAATGATTCAAAATGTGGAATAAATACTTCAAAGGAATCGAAAATTAAAACTTAAAATTGCCCATTAAATAATACCTCCAGCCATTGATGAATTATACTATGTAGAAAAAGTAATTTTGCAGAGATGAAATCTGCACAAAGATCAATGCTCCAAGAAGTGCTCCAATGAATGGTTTATTGTAGATTCTTCAAGGAAACGAAACAGACTTTAATAAAACTATAACGCAGCAGCCAGAGCCTCGAGAGTTCTTCTCCACGTTCACTTTTCTGCAACGAAGCCTCCTTAACGTAGTCACTACATAGCACTGCGTCCTCAACACCAACACTAAAGAAAATATGAAGGCACTTCCAAGCTCTCCTCACTCTAACTTGATGGTGTAAGGCTGAAGGGGATTAAGTTAGTAAGCTTGGGGACCAAACAGAGGAATTTATAGCCAAGCTTCCATCAAGCTTCTGTTGGCTATTCGTTAAGTGTTCCACAAATCATGGTAGATAATTGTAATGGGAGTAACGGACTAGATAACTGCAATGGGAGCAATGGATCACTTCAGAAGCTCCCAAAAAGAAATTAATTAACTTCAGTTGATTTCCTAATTTAAGGAAATAACTGCAGTTGGTTTCCATAATTTAAGGAAACAACTGCAGATCAGTTTCCAGAAATCGCACGTTGGGAGAGGGAGCTTAACATTATGCACATGAAAAATGTTTGAATCATAACTATTAGATATTTATTATTAGGTTTTGATAAATATTTTATATAATCATGATGTCAAGTTGTTGGCGGGAGTAATTGTAAAGTAGCAATGTGAATGATGAATTAATAGTGTCTAACTCATCCCTTATACAACAACTAAAAAATGGATTATAGTTAACACTATGGAAGACAACCACTGCAGGGAACAACCAAACCACAAAGAAAAAGTGCTCGAAAAATTGTGGGGTAAATGATATCATGATTTATGTAATGGTTTCTAGTTAGTTATGCATGAATTAAAGATTATATTTCTTTGTAATTTTTTTTAACAATGGACAAAGGATGAACTCCTTTTCTTCCATTGAGTGGGGTGAACTCTCTCAAGAAATGTTTAATAAAATAAATGTTTGTGGGTTTTTCCTTTCCTTTTGGGTTTATAGATATATCAATATCCATCAATGTGATTTCCTGTTTTTTCATTTTGATGATATTTCTACCTTACATGAGGTTGATATTTACAACATCGAATATGTTATTAATTAGCCTAATTGAATGAACAATGATAATGATGTAAGGTTACAACAGAAACCTTTATGTTAACATATTGCAATAATGGTTGTTACGTTATGTGCTTTTTTATTCCATTTCTAAAAGTATTTAATGTAATGATGGTAATTTTATATAATGATTAGTTAAGGAATATGGAATAAGTCATTGAGAATACTACATGCTAGTAAATCTACTAAAATTTTTCTAATCCTATAAATTTTTATACGAAATTTACCTAAACATTTTACAAGATTTTACAAAAAAAACTTACTGTTACACAATATTCCGTGAAATGTTTTCACAAATTAAAAGACAAAAGCTAAATTAAATTTATATATATAGATATAGATGTATATAATTTTGAACATTATTACTTAATAAAATTTAGCATAAACAAATTGAAGATACTTAACTACCAAATTTAAAAATTAGCCTATGGCTTATATTGAAGTAAAATATTTTTAATGTTTGGTGGCATGTTTATGGAGTTATCTATGTTATATCGTTTTCAAAAGAATATGTGTCTCGTTTTTCTCACCTCTTCTTAGGCCAGAAAAGATTCACATGGTGATAATTATAACTTTGATGTGAGGTATGTAACTTTTTAGTGTGGTTTTTTTTTTAATGATGTGGGGTATATTGTTTTTAGTGTAGCTTTATACAATATTGAAATATAGTAAAGTCCAAGAAAGTTTAAAATTTTATATATCTATATATAAAATTTTATATCACATTTTTATTATATAAAAATAATAATATATATAATTAATAGTTTTATTGGAAATTAAATTTAAAAAAATGAAAGTATTATTGAGATATAATTTTTATTGGAAAAAAATGAAATCATTAAAGTTGTGATTGTAGTTTTTAGTAAATTGTTATGATGAGGTATTTAGTATTGAATGTAGAAAGTATAATGTAGATTTGCAACTGCTCATGAAATTTTAATCAAAATCACAAGACACAAACTTATTCTAGTGCTTTACGAAAGTTAATTCACAATTTTGAATATCAATCACAGATATGCAATGAGAAATAACACACAAGAACACCGTATTTTTCCTGGGGAAAGAAATCTGCTAAAAACCCCAATGCCTTATTGCATTAATCTGATGAATATAGACGTATTATAATTTATTTGCTCAACTGAGCATAATCGACAAATGAATAACCTATCTCTTTGTTGACGAAGAAAATATGACCCATACATAGTCAATTTCTGCCTTTTCTTGAGCCCCTATTTCCTTGTGCCATTCTAGAGAAATTAAGCCCCTATTATTTAGAAAATACATCCAAAATGATTGCACAATCCCCAAGGTTGATCATTTGACTACATGCAACACATGTACACTCAATACTAGTCTACAACTGATTTTATACCGCCTTGGAATCACCACCACATCTCGAGAACTTGAATTCTCTGTATGCAATGGCTATTCTGGGTTGATTGATCAATTAACTGGGTGATCACTAAGTTTGACTAAATTCACACTGCACAACTAACCTTCCAGTAGTTCCTCCAACATTTATAACTAGTTTAGCTGAAATCAACTTGAAATAAATGACTTGGATTACTACAAATTATAAATCACAAATGCTTAATTGAACTCTAACTCTTCTAACTCGAATTTACTAATCTAACTCAGTGACAAGAGCCATGTCACCACAACTAACTACATCTAAGTTTTTTATCGAATGAGTTAATTATGGTGATATAGTTCTTATCACTCAGATAACTTAGTTTATTCGAGTTGCAGGCATGAACTTGAGTTGTGTATAGTGATTCTGAAATTTTAGGATCTTATGTTGATTTAATTTCAGTTGTAACAATTTAATGTTGTTAAATTGAGTTATGGTCAGTTAAACTAGTTCCAACTATTGGAGGAACTAGTGGAAGGTCTAGTATCGGGGTGTAACTTCAGTGTTTAACTAGTTAACTGATTAATCCACCTAAATTAACTGATGCATGCATAGAATTCAAGTTACCCAGTTGATATTAGAGTTCAAGGACAATGTACTATTAGTTTTAAACTATTCCAAGTTGTATAGGTCATGCATGCAAACAGAGAAGGACCTAAGGGGATTGTGCAATCCAGATTGAGGATTTTTCCTAAATAATAGGGGATAATTCCTCGAGGAACAAGGCAAGGAAATAGGGGCTTGGAGGCTCGAAATTTTGACTAGGTATTGGCCAATGTCGGTCAGTCAGGCGAAGGATAGAAGATATAGGTGTAGGTTGCGCTCAAGCTTGAGCAAGCATATTGTATTCATCCAAATTATTTGATTATTGCAATACATATAGTAAGGGGTTTGAGAAGTTGTTTTCCCATAGATATATCTTTGTGTATGTATGTTGAATCTGGATACATGTTAATGATTTTTGTTCTTGATCGTGAACTTACATCTGCAGAATAATATAGTAGATTCTAGTCTTGTGATTTAGTAAATTCCATGAGTAGTTTAGGATATACACATTAATTTGTATATTTTATCAAAGATAGATTCACAGTAGAGAAGAGAATTCGAGGTTTTCATTACAGGAGGTTCAAATTTGAAGATCAGTGTTGCAGGGTTTCTCCAGGACTGAAAAGGTGGATTTCAATGAATTGAGGCTTGAGTATGCTTTGGAAGGAACCACAAATTTTGTGGCACAAAATATCTGCATGGATGCAATATTGGATGATAATGGGATGCTAGAATACATCAAGAAAAATGTAGCAAAATCCCCAAAATTTAATGCCCAAGGTCTTGCTCAGTGGAAGAAGGATGTGGCTAAGGTGAGGAGAATCATATTGGAGGGTGTTTGAGATCATATTGTCTCTAATCTCCACGAGAAAGAGACTCTATTCACGATGTGGAAAACACTAACATATTGTAGAAAATCTCTAACACAACTATAATACCATGTAGAAATTATATCAATGGATTCAATCCGATCATGCAATGTACTAAATCAAGATATTGAATCCTTCTACAATATTTGCAGAATATAAAACACGATCGCTCAATCACATGCAAGTAAGAGAAAGGAAATTATCAATCACACAATACAAGATGTTATTGGGGAAATAACCTGCTCAAAACCCCTCTATCATATATTTTACATAGTAAAATAATCATGAAACAATACAATGTTTTCTCACACCGAGAAAGTCATGCACTGTACTGATCGTCTCACCCTGATCCTACTCAAAACTGACTAGCAATTCTTAGGAAAAATTGACTAACACTTAGCCAATTCTCAGCCCTTTCTTAGCCCAACCTTTCTCACGCAATCCCTAGGCAATAAATCCCTATTAAATAGGATAATCAACCTTCCTTGATTGCACAATCCCTATGGAGCCTTCCTCTAACTTTATAATTGCACCTGGGCAGTTCGCTAAAAATACAATTGATAGTTTACTTGCCTTAAACCTTTGTCTCAACTGGGTCTCCATCAAAATTGGCATGCATGCAACTATTAATAGTGAATCATTAGTTACTTGGTAGATCACTACTTGTGAATTAAATCTATTTTAACTCACTTGATCTTCCACTAGCTCATCAATGAGTTAGAACTAGTTAAACTTATTTTAACTCAATTACTGTGAATTAATTGATTGCACTCACACCACACTAGTGCTAAAATTGCAACTGGACCCTATAAATAATAGAATCACTCAACATACCTATCCTTTGACCCTCAACTCGAAATTCTTAAGCTAACTAAGTCTATCACACTTGGTTAACTATTACAAGTTGTTATGAGATAATATTACAATTTTTTTTTTAATTTAATTAAGGATAATTAAATCAAAAGCCTCACATGGTAACCATTTTTGGGTGCCATTTTCTAGATTTTCTTTCTGGATGCCAATTTCACTATTTCTTGTTGCAAATTTCAACACTCCCTCTCAACAATAAAGGAATCAATATGTCCCGATCTGTTACCTTTGGAATGTTCTGCATGCAACACTTCTCTAGTATTTTTCTCACATGAAACTCTCCTGAAAATGAATAGCCTCCAAAATCTTAATCAGTATAATGCATCTGTCATCAAAGTCTTCTGACTACTGCTAGCTTCTACACATGCCTACTGGACTCTCTGCACTGCTGCTGACATCTGCATATGTGCTCTCTACACTATTGCCAACTTTGATTTGTGCTCCAGTATCGGACACCTATCACTCTTATTTATGCCCTCCTGACATCTGACAACATCAATCTAACTGATCATTCCTGCTACTGCTATACTGTGGGATCCTTGTAGCTAGGTTCGATCCATGAGACACACCATCTCAATGGACCCTACCCAAATTTCTTCTTGGGATTAATTCTACACATCTCCCCACCTCACACCTGGAGGTATAGTTGCATGTACTCCCTCTGCCCATCTGGCTTGAAATTTCCCCCTCCTGGAGGTCTCTGCTTGAGTGGACTCTTCCACTCGATCCCCTATCTGCTTCTCCAATTGTGGCTGCTACACACCCTTCTAAGACTTCTTCTGAGGTTGCATGTTGAGAGATAATTTGTCCCTCTCAACCACCAAGTCATTAACCACTACTTTGCTCCTCAAAGCCTTGCATACATCCTCAACCTCGAGAGCATACAGGTTCTTGAATCTTGAACCAATCTGCTTCACCTGTCTCGTGGCTATGTGTTTAAGGAAAAATTTTCCTTTTCTAAACATCACTTCATAACCACGGTCTTCCAATACCGCTACAAAGAAAAGATTCTTCCTCAGGCTTGGAACATAGAAAACATCTGTTAGTCTAGGAGAGGATTCAAACTCCCTCTGAAAGGTAATTGTACCTATCATGACCGCGCTATACCCCCCGTTATCTCCAAACTCTATGTTCTGTTGGAGGTCCTTCTCCTCCAAGTCACTGAAGAGATCTCTATTCCCCGCCAGATGGAACGAGGCACTGCTGTCAAGATACCACATGCATCCCATTACAGTGTTTGCCATGCATGCAATGAGAGTAAAATCAACCTCGAACTCTGAATCCAATGCTTCACCCACTACAACTGTAGGCTCCTTCTTTCTTGCCTTCTTCTGTGGACAATTTGAAGCATAGTGCCCATGCTCGTGACAATGAAAACATCTAATATTGGACAGGTCTCTATTTCCCTCTTCACCTTGGGATTTCTTTCCCTTGGCCTTCTTTTGTTTTCCCACTAATGCACAATCTTCTTCGTTGTTTGTGGTGGAGGTCCCGTCTCTGGTGCTCCGCCTTATCTCTTCTATTACAAAATCCGACCATAGTCGCTCCCAATCTGGTAACTTCTCCCTCCCGTTCACAGAGTCCTGGTAACTATGCCATCTCTTAGGAAGGCCTAGAAGTGCTAGGCTCACCAAGTCATCATCGGCTATGGTCACACCAACACTTCCAATCTCATCTCGACATTGAGTGAACTTCTCCAAGTATGTCGGTACCGTCTTGCCCTCCTCCTTCTTGATCTTTCTAAGCTTGTCTTTCAACGCCAACTTCCTTTGGTCATTGTTGTTCTGAAAAAGATATGTCAAGGCCTTCCACATAGCATATGGAGTTTCCTTCCCATGGATACTCGAGACAATATGATCTTGAACTCCCTCCACCAAGATCCTCCTTTCCTTTCCTACCTTCTTCTGCCATACATCAAGAAGTTGGGCATCTGCTGATGCGGGCTTGGGAATATCATTATCTATGAATTCCTTCAACCCATTGTCCTCCAAAACTACCTCCATCATGTCCTTCCATGCAATATAATTCGAACTGCCCTCGAGTGCATATTCGAGTCTCAAGCCTTTGAAAGACATCTTAATCCACTTCTAGGTCCAAATAAGGTATCTGCAAATTTGAATACTATTCAACACAAACTCAATTTCTACTCCACTATTGTGATTCCTAGCACTATGATGCCATGTAGAAAATATCTGACACAACTATAATACCATGTAGAAATTATATTAGTGGATTCAATCCAATCATCCAATATACTAAAGCAATATACTGAATCCTTCTACAATATTTGTGGAATATAAAACACGATCGCTCAATCACATGCAAGAAAGAGAAAGGAAATTATCAATCACACAACACAATATGTTATTGGGGAAAGCACCTGCTCAAAACCCCTCTATCATATATTGTACATAGTCAAAGAATCATGAAACAATACAATTCTTTCTCACACCGAGAAAATCCTGCACTCTACCGATCGTCTCACCCTGATCATGATAAAAAATGACTAGCAATTCTTAGGAAAAATTGACCAACACTTAGCCAATTCTCAGCCCTTGCTTAGCCTAGCCTTTCTCATGCAATCCCTAGGCAATTCATCCCTATTAAATATCATAATCAAGCTTCCTTGACTATGCAATCCCTATGGAGCCTTCCTCTAACTTTATAACTGAACTTGGGCAGTTCGCTAAAAATACAACTGATAGTTTACTTGCCTTAAACCTTTGTCTCAACTGGGTCTCCATCAGAATTGACATGCATGCAGCTATTAATAGTGAATCATTAGTTACTTGTTAGATCACTACTTGTGAATTAAATCTATTTTAATTCACTTGATCTTCCACTAGCTCATCAATGAGTTAGAACTAGTTAAACTAATTTTAACTTAAATAATGTGAGTTAATTCATTGCACTCACACCATAATAGTGCTACAACTACAACTGGACCCTATAAATAATAGAATCAATCTACATGCCTATAATTTGAACCTCAACTCGAAATTCTTGAGCTAAATAATTTTATCTCACTTAGTTAACTATTACAAGTCGTTATGAGATAAGATTACAATTTGTTTTTAATTTAATTAAGGATAATTAACTCAAAAGCCTCACATGGTAACCATTTCTGAGTTCCATTTTCTAGATTTTGTTTCTGGATGCCAATTTCACTATTTCTTGTTGAAAATTTCAACATAGATTTGTTTGAGAACAATAGTGACCATAGGAAGCTAACACTCAAGGAAAATCTTCAAAGTATTAAGATGCAAAAGAATGAAACAATTCTATAGCATCTGATCAAGTTTACACAGTGTCGTGATGAACTTGGCGGGGTCGGTGTTATTTTCCTTGAAGAAGATCTCGTATGATCTAGTGCATGAAGAAATAAGGCGAAGCAACAAATACTAGACTTCATCCAAGGCCGAGGATGACGGGAATTGTCCCTTGGATGGAAAGGCAAAGAAAGGGAAAGGGAAGAAATCCCAATAAAAAGCAGAACCTAGTCAAGGGAGCAAGTTGAAAAACTTGTCCAAAGTCAAGTTCTTTCACTATCATGAATTCAAGCACTATGCCACGAAATTTCCACACGTGAAAGAAAGAAAGAAGACCTTAGGAGGAGCAGTAGGTGAAGCCCTAGCTTCACAATTAGAGATTTATTTGACTCTCATTACATGCATGGCAAGCACAATAATGGGTAGTGTGTGGTATCTTGACAACGGTACATCATTCCATATGGCAGGGAACAAAGAAATTTTCAGTGACTTGGAGAAGATACCTCTAGATACACATCTAGATGGGAGACGATGGGAGGTATAGTGTGACCGCTATTGGTACAATTACTTTTCAAAGGGAGCCTGGTTCCCATCTCTGCCTCATGGATGTTATGTTTGTTTCTGGGTTTGGGGCATTGTTCTGTTTCCATCTTGGTGTTGGAAGACCATGGATACGATGTGATATTCAACAAAGGAAACAAATTACTCAAACACATAGCCATGAGACAAGTGAAGCAGATTGGGGTTTAGGTGAAGAACCTCTACAGGTTTGATGTGGAATATTTTGTTACTTTGAGCACAAAGACGAAGAAGTTGTAGAGCCGAGATGTTGGTGAATTATGGCATAGAATACTTGGCCATTTTCATCATGGAGCATTGAAGATCATGAAGAATATCACCACAAGCCTCCCCAATGGAGCACTAGAGCAGCATAATACATGCAAAGGGTGTACCTTGAGGAAGTACACAAAATCCACCTTCAATGATCAGGATAGGAGGGTGCATGAAATCCTTGAAATGATCCACTCTAATGTCTGTGGACCTTTCTCGAAAACCTCCACTGCCAAGAACAAGTATTATGTTATATTTGTAGATGATTTCTCATGTAAGTGCTAGATTTTCTTCATGCAGAATAAATACTAGACATTCTCCAAGTTTTTTGAATTTAAGGCACTTATTGGGAAATAATCTGGCATGAAAGTGAAGGCATTTAGGAACGATAACAGTGGCGAGTATGTGTCGAATGAATTTTAAAAAAAATTGCAAAAGAAGGCATTCGACGGGATTTGACAACACCCCATAACCCACAAAAAAATGGGGTGGCTAAGAGGAATAACATAAGTATTTTGGGAGTTGCATGGGCCATGTTGCATCATCAGGACCTACCTATGCACTTGTGGGTCGAATCATGCAACACATCGGTATATTTGCAGAATGGGTGTCCTCATCATATTATTGGGATGTGTACACCAGCTGAAGCTTTTTTAGGGAAGAAACCAGATGCGTCACACTTCAGGATATTTGGATCATCAATATATTTCCATGTTTCCAAGGAAGCAAGGAAAAATATAGAGCTGATAGTGTACATATTTTTGGGGTACACTGATACACCTCACAACTATTAGGTGCACCTTCCATCTCTCAAGATGACAGTGGTTCATAGAGATGTGAATTTCGATGAAGAGAAGGAAATCAAGTGTTCCCTTGAAATGGAGCTTCAGTTGCATGCAGATCTTAAGCTTTTGAATCCAAAGGAAGTATCTCAAGAATATGTGGAGCAACCACAAGCAGAGGAGCAAAGAGTGGAAATAGCCACTCAATCAAAGACATCAAGAGAAGGAAGGAAGCATACCAAGGAAGCTGACAAATTATTGTAGGATGGTAGAGAGAATGTGGGAGAACCCACATCACAATGGAGGCAAAGAAGGTCACTGTATTGGTACACTATCAACATGGATTTGATGACTTAGCTAGTAGAGGCAGAACCAACCTCATTCGAGGAATAATTTGAGCATCTGGTATGGTTTAATGCTACGGTAGAGGAATATGATTCCATTGTCAGAAACCGTGTTTGGGAAGTGGTCCCAAGGCCTGCATACAAGTTAGTGGTGGGTTCGAGATGGTTTTACAAGGTAAATCATGCAACATAGAGTAGCATCAAGTAGCACAAGGCCATATTCGTGGCCAAGGGATAATATCAGGTGGAATGGATTGACTATGAAGAGACCATTTCTCATGTAGCAAGGTACTCTTCCATCATATCAATTCTAACTCTGGATGAACAGATGGGGTGGAAAATCCACCAGATGGATGTGAAGACAACATTCCTCAATGGAGTTACTGAGGAGGAGGTGTAAAGTGAACAACCTAAAGGATTTGAGACCTTCAAAAAATATTCATGTGTGTGTCAACTCAAGAAAGTGTTGTATGGGATGATGCAAGCACCTCCTGCTTGGTACACCAGGATCGATATCTACCTCACCAGTTTCGGCTTCACTAAAAGTGAAGCAGATTCAAACCTTTATTACATTTTGGTAGGTAAATTGTTGATTATAGCCTTATATGTTGATTATTTGATTTTTATAGGTGATGAAAAAATTATCAGGTCTTGCAAGGAGGACCTTGCAAGATATTTTGAAATGGACAAGGGGTTGATGCACCGTTTCCTCTTTTTGGAAGTATGGCAGGGAGAAGAGGAACTATTTGTCTCTCAGGGAAAGTATGCCAACGAGATACTTTAGAAGTTCCACATGGACAGATGAAAACCCATGGCGACTACTTTAGCGACCAACTAGAGGAAAGAGGATGCCACTTCAGGTGAGGAAGTGGATTCTACCGTGTACAGGAAGTTGGTGGGTTTATTCATGTATCTGGTGGACACATGACCAAACATATGTTATGCGATCAATCAATTGATCCAAGTCATGCTTCGACCAACCAAATTATTTTGGAGGGCTGTTAAACATGTACTATGGTACCTCAAAGATACCATTCAATTTGGACTTTGGTACAAACAGACGGATGGAGTGAAGCTGCAAGGCTTCAAAGATGAAAATTGGGTGGGATTTCCATCAGACTAGAAGAGCACATCAGGAGGAATTTTCAGTGTTGGGCCAGTAGCAGTTTCTTGGTACATCAGGAAGCAGAGATCAATTGCACTCATCTCAGTAGAAGCAGAGTACATGGCTCTGAGTCAAGCAACATGTGAGGTTATCTAGATGAGAAATATTCTTGTTGGGTTATTTGGTCAGATGATGGATCCTACTGTGATTTACTGTGACAATCAGAGTTGTATCAAACTATCTAAGAATCCAGTTTTTCATGATCGATCCAAGCACATAGATATCTGGTACCACCATCTACGAGATTGTGTGCAGAGGCGGATCATGTTGTTGGAGTACATTCTGAAAGAGGAACATGACGAAATTTTTTGACAAAATCCTTGTTAAGGAGTAAATTAGAGTTCCATAGAAGTAGGATTGGGATATTTGATAATTCCTTTGTTGCTAAGAGGGAGTGTTGAAAATGCAGTAAGAAATTCCTAATTTAATTTTCCCTTGATTAAATTAGGATAAATTCTAAATTCCACATCAAGAGACAAATTGAATGAGTTACCTGAGGTGATATAGTTGTTGTCACTCAATTATCTTATTTAATTCGAGTTTGGGGAATGAATTTCAGTTGTGTATAGTGATTCCTAAATTTTAGGAGCCTAGGTTGAGTTAATTTTAGTTGTAACAATTTAATTCAGTTAAATTGAGTTATGGTGAGTTAAACTAGTTATTCAAATATGGGCAAACTAGTTTTGATGTGCTAGCTCCCTCATCAGTATTAAATAAATTTGTCTAGGATTGTATCAAATTAGCAAGTTAAGAGAGGGTTTGTGTGTCAAGGTTTGTGTTTTTTTATTAGCAATTCATGAGTTAATTAGCTATTAAAAACCCACATATAGAAAATAAATTGTAGATAAATAATACACATTAAACACATTACATAATAGCTGATAACGAAGTTCACCCCTCCAAGGCTACATCTCCTTGGACCTACTTCAATGGCTTGGCCCTCTTTGGATTAATGGTAAATTATCTGATTAAATGCACCTATAATGCTCCAATGTATTTGAAACCTGCTTCATTGGATTCAGAAGACCCAAAAACCCCTAGGTAGCCTTCTCAAGCTCTGTAAATGGTCTTTAGTTGATCTAGACATGGCCTCCTCTCCTGGTGGTCCTATGCTTTTTTAATCTTCAAAGTGAAAAGAACACTGACATAAGTGATCCTCGGCCTCTGCAGCCTATACCATCATGCTTTGGGCATCCAAATCATCTAGGATTGACTCTTTCTAAGCCTAATTTGGTTGAAATATGCCAAAGTTATGGCTTCTTCAGTATTTCCTAGAAAAACTCCTCCAAATTTGGAGGAAATCCAGTTAACCCCGACAATTTTGGAGCTAGCGCCAAATTTGGCGTCCTCCACCAACTTAATCCGCGATTAAAGGTCGGATTAATTAAGGTTAAGCGGGAGGTTAGGCGCTAACTAAGTGAATTTAACATATCTGCATTAAAATGTGATTAAAACTTAATGCAAATGGTTATGGGTTAATTAACCCCACATTATGGTTTAAATCCCGCCATTAGAAAATGTTGTCTGCCTGGTCACGAAACGATGGTCCTGTGTGACTGAGGGCTGGCCCTCTTAACCCCCACCTGAAACCTTAATCGACTTCAAATACATGTAGTCAGCTATATATATTAAGTTCGACAGCTATGATGCATTGGAATTGTGTTCGTGTTGTGTGGGGGAGGTCGTGGGGTCGAGCCCCGGCCTACACCCAACCATAGGTAGGTCACAAAACACATGCAAAACACACACCCAAAATTCTCCTACTTGTTGTTTTATTTTCCACATAGGGGCTCACATGAGAGCTCAATCATTGGTCTAACCCTGCAACGCCCATTGTTTCTCTACAGAAAGAAAACTTCTCTATGCTCACAAAATTTGTCAATGCATCTACAACATTATTAAGAGTGTCTATCTTTACCAACAACACCTTTTTGTCCACAACCATATACCTTACAGGGATACTGAACATCAATGTGATTTGTCTTGAATGATAAGCAGGTTTCTTTGCTAAGAAAATTTCGCTTTAGTTGTCACAGTCCATCCTTATAGCTTGTTATATTAATCCCATACATGAACAAAATCTCTACAACCAAACTGCTTCCTTGCTTGTGTGAGTGGTTGCCATGTATTTAGCCTCTGTAGTTGAAAGAACTACTACAGACTGTCTTTTTCTCATCCAACTCACTGCTCCTCCAAATAGGTTAAACAAATACCCTCTTGTAGATATTATTTGATCTAGATCTCCAGCCTATTCTGCATCAAAAAAATCCACGGATGTCTAAAACTATGTCCAATCCTAGTCTTCCTTGGTAGCACAGACCATAATCACTAGTGCCATGCAAATATCTGAAAACCCGATTCACTATTATCCAATGCTCCTTCCATGGTTTTGACATAAACCTACTCAATACTCCCACTGCATGTGCAATGTCTGGTCTAGTATAGACCATTGCATACATTAGGCTACCCATTACACTTTCATATGGAACACATGACATGTCCTCTTCTTCTTCTTGTGTCTTGGGACACTATTCAACAGATAACTTTACACCTACAGGAATAGAAACCTTCACTAGTTTACTATCTTTCATATTAAACCTCTGCAATATTGTATCGACATACTTCCTCTGGTTTAACCAAAGCTTCATATTTGCCTAATCTCTTTTAATTTCTATGCCAAAAATATAGCTTGCAGTACCAAGATCCTTCATGCCAAATTTGGAGGACAATTGGGTCTTAAAATCCTAGATAATTTCTTTGTCACTTTCAAACAACATCATATCATCCACATACAATACCAAATAAATAACATGGTCACCAACTAATTTAAAATACACACAGTGATTCGCTTTGCTTCTGGTGAAGCCAAGTCCCCATATATATGTACCAAATTTTTAATACTACAACCTTGGTGATTGTTTTAACCCATACAACGACTTTTTTAACCTGCATACCAGTTATTTCTTACCCTTCACTGCCAAGCCTTCAGGTTGCTTCATGTAGATCTCTTCTTACAAATCCCCATGAAAAAATGTTTTCTTCACATCCATTTATTCTACCTCAAAATCAAAAGCAACAACAACAAATAAAAGTAATATAATAGAAGCTACCTTGGCAACAAGAGAAAAAATATCACCAAAATCAATTCTCAACACCTGAGAATAACCTTTTGATGCCAATTGAGCATTGTATTTCTCCACCTTTCCTTCCGCATTCATCTTCTTCTTAAACACCAATTTGCTGCTAATGGGTTTCCTTCCAGCCAACAACTCCACCAGATCCCAAGCCTCATTTTTGTCCAAAGTTTCCATTTCATCAACCATGGCCCCTTTCCAAATTTTTCCATCCTCTGAATCTACTGCCTCCCTGACAGTTCTGAGATCATGATAAGTAATTGATAAAGAAAAACTTGAACAGAAAACAGATGGAATATACCTTTCTGGTTACCTTCTTTCTCGAAATGATCTTCTCAAAGTTGGATCTTGTGGCTCTTCCTCTTCTGAATCTTGTTCTATCGTAGAGTTGGATTCTTATTCTTTTAGCTCAAACTCTATCTTCTCAAGTTCCTTTTCTAAAACTTCATGTTTAAAAACATTTTTCACCTATCTAAACACCACATCTCGACTATACACAACCTTCCTTGTTTCTATGTTCCAAATATTAAACCTTTTAAACCATCCTTATACCTAATAAAGATGCACCTTTCAGATTTAATATCCAACTTGGTTCTTTTATCCTTTGGACCATGTACATATACATCATAGACAAATACCCTTAGATGTGAAAGAGAGGGTTTCTTACTAGTCCATGTTTGGTCAATTTAGTGTGTCCTAAATTGCTAACATAAATTATCAACCAGGGATTCGTAAGTTGACGAAGTGTGGCGCACTATATGTGCAAGATAACCTATCTCTTACTTTTTGTCGTTTTTGGATTTTTATGAAATTCTAAAAGACAAGTATGGTGATGGATATTCAAGGCAATGATGTCCTTTATAATGATTTACCAACTTGAAACTGAAAAAGGAATTTGAAACATACAATGACAAAACTTGAAAGGAAATGAAAATGTGCTACTGAAATGAAAAAGGTGCTGCTAATCTAATAAATCAAAACAGTGAATTAGTGAGCATGAAACCAAACTATTCTTGCTGCTGTCTAAACACAAAAGAAACTATGCTGAAAGAAATCCAAAAGTTGCAATAAAGTAAATCTAAATCAAATTACATCAACTTGTCTTCTGATCCTTCATCATTAGTCCGGCTATGATTTTCGGAAGTAACCATAAACAACTTGAGTAACTGATATCTAACTTGCAGAAAGTAAACTAATATCAAACCACACATTCATAATTCAATCCTTCACCATCAGTCCAGCTGTGGCTTTCGGAGGTAACTGAAGATGTCATGAACAATTTAATATTTCTAACTTGCAGAAAGGAAACTAATATCAAACTACACATCCATAACTCAATCCCTCACCATCAGTCCATCTGTGGCTTTCGGAGGCAACTGAAGATGTTATGAGCAAGAATATATCTAAATTCGCAGAAAGGAAACTAATATCAAACTACACATTTCATAATACAATCCCTCATCATCACCCACTGCGGGCTTTCTGGAGGTAACCGAAATGACATGAGCAATTTAATATATCTAACTTGCAGAAAGTAAACTAATATCAACCACACACTCATACTTCAATCCCTCACCATCACCCAAACTCGTGGCTTTCTGGAGGTAACTGAAAATGACATGAGCAACTTAATATCTAAATCTAACTACTAAAGCAAATGTGCAAGACTGAAATAAACAAATAGTGCTGGAATTAAACAAAACTAAGAAAAAGAAATTAGCAGAAGGAAAATATTGATTCCATGTCATTAGCCATAAAAAGATGTGCAAATGCCCGGGCTGCCTACTGTAATCTAAAAGCTAAAAATTATGCTAAAAACTATGATTTCAGATAGCAATCTAAGTAAGGAAATATGACAAAACAGAATTGAAAGCAACTTATCTAGAAAACATGTAAAAGCCTCATTGGATAGTAGGGGCCCTCTGCTACCAATTTGGTGAAGTCCTTCAGCTCCTTAAAGTTGTAATCAAAATAGCATCAAAGAACTGAATTTCTCTATTAAAAAGAACTCACAAATCTACATCCCATTCCATCTTGAACTTTGTTACAAAAGACTTCTCTACTACTTTTTCATTACTTTCTCATTACTTCTTCATTACCTATGATAGGAGAAAGCTTCTCCTATTTATACAAAATATGAGGAGACATCTCATTAATGGGAGTCCATGAATCTCTCTCTCCATCTCTAGAGTTACAATCAAAATAGGAAATGATAAGACACATGTCTTTCTAGAGTTTCAACACAACTTGAGGAATGAGACACATATCCTCTTAGAGTTTCAATACAATAAGGAAGTGAGACACCTATCCTCTTGATCCCATAATCTTCTCCAACCAAATTCGAATTTGGCTTTAGAGTGCCACATAAGGGTCTTCTAGAAGTCTCCTTTTGACCTACACATGTCACAAAACTCATAACACATATAGATATATGAAACTATGTTAATTTTCTAGTTTCTAATCATAAATTCACTTAAAATACATAAAATAAATAACTTTGGAAAACAAGGATCCTAACCCATATATTTATGAAAATGGTTACTCGATGTAGGGTTTTAGGTCAAATGGCTATGAAATAAGAGCTAAATGGTTATGACATAATGGAAATATGTATGAATATGGAGAACATTTTTGAGACTCAACATACCCCCCAACTGAAGTTGTTGCATGTCCTCATGCAACCATTGCAATGATTCATTTGTCCATGAGTTGATCTGTTATGAGTTTTGACTCATATAGATTCATTTCAAACTTTGCTTCCTGATTTTTCCTTTTTGGAAAAGTATAATACATTTGATTGCAACTTCTTCTTCTTCTTCTTTTTTCATTGGTTGGTTCTTGTGTGACAACCATTTTTTTTCCTTTTTTTTTTTTTTTTTTGAAGCATTGGTTCTTGTGTAACAATGCTTTATTTTATTTGTTACATCAAAGTTCATGAAAACATTTAGAATCAATTTCTTCATCAATGAATTGATCATTTGCAAGGCATATAATCTTTTGGATCATGTTGCAACAATAGTTGGTTGGGAAGTATATGTGGGTGGAAATGGAATGAAAATGTGTGATAGTGTATGACATGTGGATATGAAATGATGTCCTTCCCCCCCCCCCCCAACTAAAGATATGACAATGTGGAAAAGGGAGTGAGGAATTTTTCCAAAGTTACAATTTTAGCATTCTAATGAATTACATGACTAAAAATTAGAAAACAACATACCTTCACTTACCTTAAATGTGGATGAGTTGTGTATGTGTGTTGGCTGCAAAATTCTGATCATATTCTTCTTCAAGTGGCTGAACAAGAGGAGTCATGGATAAAGAGATAAGATGACTTTTATTGCTTCTACTAAAACTTGTTGAATCTGCTCCAAAATGCTGAAAATAATAGTCTTCATGTCTTCAAAACTCATTGGCACAATTCCTACTATGTGAAAAGATGTTCTGATGTCGAACATAGTAGGAAATTGTTGACTTAGTGGCCATTAATGGATGTCACTAGTCAACACGAGAACTCTCACCATTGATGACAATGAGAGTCAAGATGCCTAAACACATCTTGCTAGGTACGAATGATTTTGCTGATGTCGAGTCACCTAGAAGATCTGACGAACAAGAGATATTAATGTATTCCCATTGTTTGTCAGCATGAGAACTTGCCATTAAGGCATGCAAGCCTCAAGGTGTTTTTACAAAGAACTTAGACTCAAAGGACTATGGACTCAATAATTTGCATTGCAGCGGGGCTTATTTGCGGAATGAAAATGACATGAAATGGAAAATGAAAATGGAAGATGAAAATGGAAATGGACAATAAGCATGTGAATGAGAAATGACAATGGGCAATAAGCATGTGAATGAGCCTCTTGCTTTTATTTGTGGTTATGAATGGACAAAAAGAAATGGAAAGTGGATGTGAATGTAAATGGAAAATATGAAGTGAAATGAGGTGAATGGTTTATTATGAGGTATGGATGTGATAGAGACAATAGTATCTGAAAGTTTTTCAAGTGTTTGGACCTGATTTTACATCAGCATATTTCCTCCTCTTTGTTGTTGATCATCCTCTTATGAAACAAATTGGTCTCTTAAAGAGACACCATTCTCTTGTAGTCATTTGTCCTTCCTCCTGGAACCTGCAAAAAAACTAATACTTCTTCTGCAATGGAATGTAAGATTATAAAAGGGAGAGAGGTGATCAATCTCTCTAGTTATGATATTTACACACAAAACTAAGAATTTGTATTAATGAAACAAGTTCTCAAAGGAAAAATCAAAAGAATTTATACATGTTTTGGAATTAGTGCCTCAAGTTGAATGTAGCTTCTTTTTAGCAATTTATTTCATTATTTGCCATTTCAAACTCTAATGATGGATTTCTCATTGTATAGATCTTGTTGAGACCTTTCCAACGATACTTAAATCATCAAAATCTGATTTTGTATGAGAAAGTTAGGCTGATTTGAACAATGAGGTTTTTTAGCTGCGGAATTGCAGAACAGCTGCGGAATTGGACTTCAGCTGCGGAATTGGAGAACAGCTGCGGAATTGGACTTCAGCTGCGGAATGTTGACGGTTTCTATAGCTAAAAATCTTGAATAAAAAGTTAGCCATTCATCCTTCATCATCAGTCCAAAATTAACCAATACCTTCAGAAAAAGTGAGCAAATAACTTATTCATTTCATTGATTCAAAATTATTGATTTTTTTTTTTTTTTTTTTTTTAACAACAAAAGAGAAATGCAATTTTTTTTTTAAATTTCAACAAATGATGCTAAATAAAGCAAACTCAGATACATTGACCAATCGCGACCTTGCAATGACCATAGAATGGTAAGTGGAGATCACATAAGATGAAAAATAATATATTGGTAAGCATTGAAGAACATAAAAGGCATGATTGCTATTTCAAAATATAATCTTTCATCTCTTCAAAATTTATTTTTGTATCTGTTTGATCCTTGAGGACTATCACAATCAGTAACAATTCAGGACCACCTCCTCAGTTAGAATTCCAATTGCAGCAGTTGCCATTACAGACACGTTCAATCTCAATTGAGCTTACCTTTATGCTACTAAGGTTCATTGTGCCATCTGCACGACCATGTGCTTGATAATATCCTCTTGTAGTTTGCTCAATTCATCCCCATGCCCTCTTAATGTCTTTCCATAGTGATGTGGCATCCCTTTGAAATAAACATCATAATGGTTGGTGTTTAATAATGTCATTGAAGCACCAAAAATTGTTGGGCAGATGATAAAAGAGATGTGAAATCCAACATTCAGAAAACGAAATTGAATTAAATTCAAAAATGAGTGGAATGTGCATTGAATGCCATGATAAGAGTTTGATTTTGATTAGAATTCCTCTTCCTAGAAATCAGGAAACCGAATTATCAATGCGAGTGCCGTTTTCAAATTCTTCACTCAGAAAAAATCGTTTTTCCTCAAGCGGCAGGCAAAAATGGCCTTCAAAGAACCGAGCATTTCTCCCAGACCGCCACGAATTTCGTAAAACGATTTCTGGGTTATCTAATTGACCACGTTGGCGAAAAAACCCATGTTTTATTTTTTTCAAATTCATCTCCGTTTGGCCAAATCGTGCTTTCAAAGTTTAACGTTTTTCTCTGTTTTGCGTTTTCCTGTTCTGCTACATTCGGCTGTGTGAATGATTTTGAAATTTTTTTAAGATTTGATCACAGCACAGACAGATCACTGAACAATGCAATCATAGCATCCTCCTCAAAATTTCTCTTATTTTCATTTCTAAGCTGTGCATTACTTTCTCTTAACAAGTTTGTTTCTGCTACCTGGCATTGCAGAGAACTGAACTCTTCATCTTTTCTTGTTCTTTACGTAATGCAGCTTGTGCTATTTCTATTTCAGACAACTTGAATTCTGTAGAGACAACCATCGTTTGGATTTACATGTTTTTGGTTTCAGGGAAATGTCAAAGCGTGTGACAGATAGACATGTATAGCTGGAGACTGCAAGTTTGTTTCAGGCCAAAACTTGAACAGGAATGCAGATTTTCTACTGAGGCCACATCGAAAGCTAGGATTGAAGATAGCCATAGATTGGTTTTCTTTTCTTCTCCTTTTTTTTTTTTCTCTGAAATTGTAAATTTTTATAAAAAGGATTAATAATTTTCAATTTCAGGCAGCAAAGACTTCAAGAAAAACATGCTGAAAACAGGACTTTCACTGAGGTTTTAAGCTGATTTTTTATCAATCTGGACTGGGTGACTAGGTTCACTTGACTGACCAATTTCTGAATGCAGTACAAAATGAAATCCATGGAGTTGCCTATGGCTTTGTTTATTGATTTGTTTTGTTTTTGTTTTTCAAATTTTTTTTTTTTTTTTTTTTTAATTTGTTTTTGTTAATAAAACTATATGTTATATTTTTAAAAATTAAAAATACACATATAAATTTTACTAAACAAAATGATTATTTTTTTTTTTTTTTTTTTTAAATTGTTTTGTTAATAAAATTACACATGTTAAATTTTGGAAAATTAAAAATATACATATGTAATTTACTAAACAAAAACAATTTATTGATTTTTTTTTAAATGATTTGTTATTAAAATTATATATATATTTTCAAAAATAAAAATATACATATATATCTTAGTAACAAAACAATTTAAATTTTTTTTTTCATTTTTTATTTTTTTTTCATTTTTATTTTAATTGATTTGTTTAATAAAATTATGTATGTTATATTTTCAAAAATTTAAAAATACACATATATATTCATTAAACAAAACAATTTATTGAAATCAAAGTTTTTCATGAAAACAATTTTTTTTTTTTTTAAATTGTTGAATCAATTGAAATGATGAAGTTTTATTTTGTCTCTTTTTTTTTTTTTTTCACATAACAATTCTTTTTCTGATCCTCCAGATCACACAAAGTGCAAGAGGAGAGCATACTCAAGAATTATTAATTTTTTTTTACATAACAATCCTTTTTCTGATCCTCCAGATCACACAAAGTGCAGGAGGAAAGCATACTCAAGAATTATTAAATTTTTTTTAGATGTAAGAAATAAGGCTACCTAGTTACACTTCCCCGGCAACGGCGCCAAAATGTTTGGTCAATTTAGTGTGTCCTAAATTGCTATCATAAATTATCAACCAGGGATTCGTAAGCTGACGAAGTGTGGCGCACTATATGTGCAAGATAACCTATCTCTTACTTTTTATCGTTTTTGGATTTTTATGAAATTCTAAAAGACAAGTATGGTTATGGATATTCAAGGCAATGATGTCCTTTATAATGATTTACCAACTTGAAACTGAAAAAGGAATTTGAAATATACAATGACAAAACTTGAAAGGAAATGAAAATGTGCTACTGAAATGAAAAAGGTGTTGCTAATCTAATAAATCAAAACAGTGAACTAGTGAGCATGAAACCAAACTATTCTTGCTGATGTCTAAACACAAAAGAAACTATGCTGAAAGAAATCAAAAAGTTGCAATAAAGTAAATCTAAATCAAATTACATCAACTTGTCTTCTGATCCCTCATCATTAGTCCAGCTATGATTTTCGGAAGTAACCATAAACAACTTGAGTAACTGATATCTAACTTGCAGAAAGTAAACTAATATCAAACCATACATTCATAATTAAATCCCTCACCATCAGTCCAGCTGTGGCTTTCGGAGGTAACTGAAGATGTCATGCACAATTTAATATATCTAAATTTGCAGAAAGGAAACTAATACCAAACTACACATTTCATAATACAATCCCTCACCATCAGTCCAGCTGTGGCTTTCGGAGGCAACTGAAGATATTATGAGCAGTTTAATATATCTAAATTTGCAGAAAGGAAACTAATATCAAACTACACATTTCATAATACAATCCCTCACCATCAGTCCAGCTGTGGCTTTCGGAGGTAACTGAAAATGACATGAGCAATTTAATATATCTAACTTGCAGAAAGTAAACTAATATCAAACTACACACTCATATTTCAATCCCTCACCATCAGTCCAGCTGTGGCTTTCGGAGGTAACTGAAAATGACATGAGCAATTTAATATATCTAAATCTAACTACTGAAGCAAATGTGCAAGACTGAAATAAACAAAGCAATACCAGAATTAAACAAAAACTAAGAAAAGATAAATTAACAGCAGAACAATATTGATTCCATGTCATTAGTCAAAAGATATGCAAATGCCCGGGCTGCCATGAAAAATTATGCTAAAAACTATGATTTCAGAAAGCAATCTAAGTAAGGAAATATGACAAAACAGAATTGAAAGCAACTTATCTAGAAAACATGTAAAAGCCTCATTGGATAGCAGGGGCCCTCTGCTACCAATTTGGTGAAGTCCTTCAGCTCCTTAAAGTTGTAATCAAAATAACATCAAAGAACTGAATTTCTCTATTAAAAAGAACTCACAAATCTACATCCCATTCCATCTTGAACTTTGTTACAAAAGACTTCTCTACTACTTTTTCATTACTTCCTCATTACTTCTTCATTACCTATGATAGGAGAAAGCTTCTCCTATTTATACAAAATATGAGGAGACATCTCATTAATGGGAGTCCATGAATCTCTCCCTCCATCTCTAGAGTTACAATCAAAATAGGAAATGATAAGACACATGTCTTTCTAGAGTTTCAACACAGCTTGAGGAATGAGACACATATCCTCTTAGAGTTTCAATACAACAAGGAAGTGAGACACATATCCTCTTGATCCCATAATCTTCTCCAACCAAATTCGAATTTGGTCTTAGAGTGCCACATAAGGGTCTTCTAGAAGTCTCCTTTTGACCTACACATGTCACAAAACTCATAACACATATATAGATATATGAAACTATGTTAATTTTCTAATTTCTAATCATAAATTCACTTAAAATACATAAAATAAATAACTTTGGAAAACAAGGATCCTAACCCATATATTTATATAAATGGTTATTTGATGTAGGGTTTTAGGTCAAATGGCTATGAAATAAGAGCTAAATGGTTATGACATAATGGAAATATGTATGAATATGGAGAACATTTTTGAGACTCAACATACCCCCCAACTGAAGTTGTTGCATGTCCTCATGCAACCATTACAATGATTCATTTGTCCATGAGTTGATCCAAACACATCACTATGCACAAGCTCTAATATCCCCTTCGCCCTCTTAGCAATAGAGGGGAAACTCACCCGATTTTGCTTCCCATATACACAATGTTCACATAAATCAAAATCCAGAGAGAAATTAGACATACATTCTAGCATATCATTACCATGCAGTATTCAAAGTCCCTTCTCTCCAATATTTCCAAGCCTTTGATGCCATAAAATGGTATTTTCTCCAGAGACCATTATATTTTCTACTCCACTTTCATGAACCACAGAACTATTGCACCCATCAATAAAAGTGCTACCTAGAAGCTTGTACAGAGTTCCAATCCAAACTCCCTGCATCAATACCAGTGCTCCCCGAACCATCTTGCAAGTATCCTTCCTGAACATTGTTTTTACACCTTTGCTTATAGAAATCAGATTTCTACCCAATGCAGGAATATGAAGAACAGCATGAAGTGTTCTAATCCTTCCACCTTGAAAATTCAACTTGAATTTCATGTGTCTAATGATTTTGGCCTTCCTATCACCCCTTAGGAAGACGTCACCACCATCATATTTCTCATATTCGCAGAACCACACCCAATGGGGAGTGAAGTGAAAGGATGCACCTAAGTCAATCAACCATGCCTCATGATCTACATGTGTACTTGAAGAAGAATCCAAGTAAACATCCCCACCTTAATCTGAGGTGGTTTTCACCTATGTAGAAATAGCATCATCAGATCCCTTTCTTTTCTCATGAGCTTTAGTTCTACAGTCATTTTTGAAGTACCCTTCCTTTCCGCTTTTCCATCACACATTTATAGGTTTTCTTGGAGGTTTATATCTCCCTCTAGATTTAGATCTCCCACTCGAGGACTTATTTATTTTTTGGTTATGGGAATATCCTCGTACAAGAAAGAAATTTCCATTTTGGCCCTCCATATTTTTCCATTTCATCTCCTTCGACGGCAAGGATGATACTAGTTCATCAAACTTGAAGGTAGTTGTATTGCTACCTATTGCAACAACCAAACTATACCACGAACCTAGTAGAGAACAAAAAAAATGAATGCACTTATCTTCGTATGGAATTTTAATATTAACATATAACAAATAGCTTACCACAATATTAAAGGTGTTCATATACTTTGTCACCAAGTATCTATCCTTCATCCTTAGGTTATACAACTTTCTTTGTAGGAACAATTTGTTTACCATATACTTAGATTAGTACAAAGTCCCTAACTTTTCCCACAAAGCCTTCCCCTTAGCTTCCCCTAATACATTCAACAATATTGAATCTGAGATACACAATCATATTGTGCTCTTTTATTTCCGATCTAACTTCACCCAATATTAATTTGGAATTTTGGTTGGTTTAGTACCTGAATCGACCATGACGCACTGATATTTATCCACCAGCAAATCCTCCATCTTGAGCTTCCACAAAAAAAATCTTTGACCATCCTCTTTCACTGCAAGAATCGATCTTGCAGACCTCCTATTGAACAGGGTCTACCACATGCCCAAGAAAAACACCACAACAACAGAGGTGTCCCCTTGAATCCGAAAAAAATCAAATACCAAATGTAGGTTTTAACCCCGTATAGAAATTACCCACAAACGAATTCTTAAAAAACATAGAATAAAAAATGGAGATAACATAAACATAAAACACATAAACACATAGATTCCCCCCTGGATCCCAAAATCAGGACTACTAAATTGATTTTTCATTATATTCATTTCAATGTTACAATATATATATATACATGCCGAAGCATTCACAAACCCCAATCCATTAACCCTGGATTAGAACATAATTGTAGTTCCCTTGACCATATCTACAAAATACCATGGACAGAAAGCCATCATGCCCAAAACCATGTGCAAAATCCATGCACAAAACCATAGTTAGGTCCCTATGTTACTAGTATAGTCCCTTATTGTTGTTATTGTAACCCCCTTATTGTTATTATTGTACCCCTATAACCCCCATATTGTTATTATTTTACACTTAAATTATTATTGTTAGGTCGGTTAGGATTGCATTGTGGCCCACTAGGATTACATTATGGCCCCATGGACTCCTATATATAGAAAGGAGGTTTTGTAAATTGTATCATCCAAGAATTGTTCATTTATGTAATGTATTGGAGGTTTACCCCTCGAAGTGGCTTATTTCTAAGGCATTGATATCCTTTTTCTTCTATTTTTGGAGCTGGTTACACAACATTTGGTATCAGAGCTTTGGATTCTGGGGTTTCGCTGCTCCAAACACGTCATCGTGGCATTTTCGCTATAACTTTTTTTATACGAAGCTTCAGAAGCTGAAATTTTTAGGGTGCGAAGCTGAAATCTTGAGGAAGGTTGTCTAAAAATTTCAGATCTTGGTTCGCAATATTTGAGGAGATATCATCTGTGGAAGTTAGGTATTTGTTCAGGCTCATAAACAGGTCATCGTGGAATTTGCGCTATAAATTTTTTTGTACGAAGGTTCAGAGTCTGAAATTCATATGGTGCGAAGCTGAAATCGTGAGGAAATTCGTCAAAACATTTTAGAGCTTGGTTCGCAATATTTTTGGAGATATGATCTGTGGAAGGTAGTGCTTTTTCAGGCTCCTGAATTGCATCTCAAAGAGGTGATCGTGGGAAAAGTTCAATAACTCTCTCTCTGGGCATCGGATTGAAGTTCTGTAAAAATTGGTCGCAATTACACAGATTGAAGTTTCTTGGCTATCAATTTCAGATACAAAGGACGAAACAATGACACGTGGCAAGTCGTACAAATTCGCTCTACTAAACCAGTCCATAATTAGGTCATTGTGGGAGATTGGACACAACTTTGTCTTGGAGAATCCAAATCAGGTCAGACCTGTGGCATTCAAAAGAGAATTCAGAGGGCTACTTCAGTGCTAAATTTCAGATATTTAAGATCCAAAATAATAGAGATAATACAATTTCAATATCGAGCTCCTCAAAGCAAGTAAAAGGTGTGTATTTTTTTTCCGAATTGCATAAGTCTTGAATCAATTTGAATTGATTGAAAGGGCCTATTGTAGAATAGATATCAATATTGAAGTATAAAATGGCCCCTAAAAAGATTTCGACACCAATTAAGCCTTTGGAAAGCTCTACTATGACTCATGAAGACGAAGAATGGCAACATGACATATCAAAATTACAAGAGCAAGTGCAACAAATTTCGCTCTCGCAAAGAGAAACAAAAAATGACATGGAAGTTTTGAAGAAAGGCGTGGAAACCAAGATAGATGGCATGGAAGCTGGCATGGAAGCTAAGATGGATGACATGAAAGACCACATGGAAAACAACATGAAAAACATGAAGAATGATCTAAAAGCAGACATCAAAGATTTGACCAAGATGATACAAGAAATGTTTCCTAATGGTGAAAAGATAGTAGAAGAACCTCATGATGAGAACAAAATAAATGTTAATCGTGATTTCATAAACTCTAATGTTGGCGGGAAGAACCACCATATTCCAAAAATGGATATGAGAAAGTTTGATGGAAATGATCCTGTAACATGGATACTACAGATGGAGCAATATTTTGATCTCCATAATGTGCAAAACACACAAAAGGTACACATTGCAACTTTACATTTAGAACAAAATACATTTGTATGGTATCAATGGCTTTGCTCTCGTAAAAAAATTGTCACTTGGTCAATTTTACGGAGGAAATGATAGCACATTATGAGGATACAAAGAGCAACACCTTCTTTAGCCAATTGATAAATCTCAAACAAAAGGGTTTAGTGGGGCGGCACATTGAGGACTTCCAAAAATTGAATATAAGGGTAACTGATATTCCAGAGGAACACAGGATTGATCTCTTCATAGGTACTCTAAAGGATAACATCCAACATGAAGTTCGTGTGTTGGAACCTGATTCATTAGAGAAGGCATTTAGGTTGGCAAGAAAAGTTGAATGTAAAATTATGGCGACAAGGAAGCCTACCACTCAATTCTATAAAGAAGGAAGTGTTGCTACGCCTAGATTTCCACAACCTACAAGGTTGACACCACAACAATTGGAAGAAAAAGAGCAAAAGGGCTTTGTTATAGTTGTGATAGCAAATACACTAAAGGTCATAAGTGTGCTGAGAAGAAATTATTTTACATAGATTGTGAAGAGGAAGAAGAAAATGAACAAGAAGAGGATATACACCGGGAACCAGCCCTAGAAGAGGAAGAAATGAATCCGACCATATCGTGTAATGCACTGGCAGGAATTACCACTCCTCAAACTCTCAAGATAGAAGGACAAATCAAGAAGAAAAAGGTAATAGTGTTGATTGATTCAGGTAGCACCCATAATTTTGTTCATTGTAAGGTAGCCAAGGAATTAAATTGTTTCCTATACCCAGCACCAGAATGTCAAGTGATGGTTGCAAATGGAGGAGCTATAAATTGCTCTGGAAAATGCCATAATATCAAGCTAACCATGGGGGAATATGTGTTGACTAGTCCAATGCTTTCCATTCCTATGGGAGGTGCTGATGTTGTACTAGGAGTACAATGGTTACAATCCTTAGGGACGGTAGCTTTTAATTTTCAAGAACTTTTCTTGAAATTTTTTTCAGAAGGAAAGGAAGTCGAATTACGGGGTATTGAAGGGAAGCCGGGAAGGATAATAAGCTCTAATGTCATGACAAAGCTTCTAAAGAAAGAACAACGAGGCTTAATTTCACAATTATGCTCACTAGAAGTTTCGACATCAAAATCATCTATTTCTACAGATCTCCAACAAGTCTTGGACAATCATTCCAAGGTGTTTGAAACTCTCCATCGATGTACTGGTAGTCAAGATCATGCCATCTGTTTGATTCAGAAGTGTTCACTAGAGCATCGGAGCCTTATAGATATCCTTACTTCCAAAAGAGTAGAGGTAGATATGATTGCGAGAAGCTCTTAGAGCGGGTATAATTCAACCTAGTCAGAAGTCTTTTCTGCTCCTTAGTTTTTCAGCCTTTTTGTGACCCACCTGTTGCACCTGGGGAAATGAAAATGGGGGTCTACCGGCCCCCCTATGACCCCCTCACATGTGCAACTAGTCATGGAAAGAATATAACACACATTCAACACATAAATAAGATCTTGTGTGAAAGTGTGTGTATGGCTTTGAAGCAGGATGTGGAAAAATAGGTAAGGGATGTGGCAACTGCAATGCTTGGATATTTGCAGTTCTCCTTCCTTGTTTGGGAAGATTCCTTAAGTCCAATAAGATCCATATGGAAAATACGATACATTCAAGAAGAGAACATTGAGTGAGCCTATGATACCCGCATTCATTTTAGCATCTCTACTCCTCAACTTGGTGTTGAATCTACTTGGAGTTTTTCATAGTCATCTAATCGAGTAGAAAAAGGATAAGGGGAAAATCTATAGCGAGAAAACCTATATCAGAGGTTATATATATATATATGAGGGAGAAACCTCTTCTACTCTCAATAAGTCGGGCTCCCTCGTTTTCCCAATTTAAATAATAAGTTCCTAAGCACAGTTATACTGGTAAATAGATAAAGGGTGAAAGAAGAGAAAGGCTTCCTGAGCATAGAGGCGAAGCAAGTAACTTCATGGGGGTATTTTTCAAGCTCATTAGCAGCGAAACAATGCTTGTGCTCTTGTAGTGACTCTCTCGGGGTACTTTCTAGGCTTACTAGAAACAAATAAAAACTAGAGATGAAACTCATACTTTGAATATCTTAAACTCATGATTATATATTACCTTCCTATATTGAAACAATTGTGCTATGGCATGATCTTGGTGTGTTGAACCAATGAAAGCAATGGTGGATACTACATATATAATCGGGTTGAGTGGGAGAGCCAAGGAAATCTGATTGATGAATCAATACTTCAGGAAGGGATAAAACTCTACCGAAAGCTATTCCTAGGCAAAGAATTTGAAGCTCACCCAATGTGTCACCAAGTGTTGTTGTTGCTACAACACCCTCCAAAATTTTGCTACAGTCAAATTTTGGAGCCTACCAACCGTTATACCAAGTGTCGCTTTTGGTCATCAAGTGTCATTTCATGTTATTAGACATGTTACAAGTGTCCTTATTCTTTCCTAAGTGTCATCAGGTCATTAAGAACATCTATGGTGCACTTCATGGCCGCGACACATTTTCTAGTCACAAAATGACACTTTTGGTCGCAATTGTATATACTTTATCTGTTTTACTTAGAGAGTGTTTGTAAAATGGAGTGTTGATGTATACTTCTCATTATTGGGTCTTGTCTAAGTGTTATTGATGATTTTGTATCTGTCACACTCTATTTTATTCTTAACTCATTGTGTGTTCCCATGTTTCATCTTTTATACTTAGACAAATTCTCAAACTTTGCAAGCATGCCCACTAGGCTAGGGAGAGTGCATTGTGCACTCTCAGGACTTAGCTAGAACCCCCCTTATTTTATGATATTGTGCCTTATGCACAAACTAATCTATTCCCCTCTCTCTAGTTCATACTACACTCTCAAGCATCAATACCCTCCTTGTTCTTCCAAACTGCGCCAGACTTTCCCTCTCTCCTAGTTGAGTGAACAACACACCAATAGTGGTTATTCAAGCCTTCCTTGAGCCTTGAAAGTGCACCTTGCACTCTCCTTGTGCCCAATAATTCCTAGTTTAGCATTAGAGAGATATAGATAGTTATTTTGGAGATCAAGTAGTGGCTCTAGCACTCCATTATTGGAGCTAGTGGTGTTCATTGTACTCATGTATCTTGTAAATTTTGATTAATAATTGAAGCCTATTGGACCAAGACATTTTCATGCATAGATCATGGATGTTTAAGAATATTGTTTGAATGTTTTCGGTTTATGTTTCCGTTCACTTGTAATAAAGAAATTGAACTATTTTGTTGGCTTTAGTACTTATCTTATTGAACGTGTGTTGTGATAGTTATAATGATCATTGCATCTATGTTAAATATTTCTCTTGATAACTAACGATTCTTTTCATCCATGTGCATGTGTCTTTACTAGAATAGTACTATTAATTTTCTTTTAGAGACTCAATTTTGTTTCTCTGCAGTGAAATAACCTTGATATATTTGTAATTGAACGTTTCACAAGGCATACTTTCTTGCTCAATCAAAAGTACATGTGCACTACTCTATTATGCAAATTGCTCAAGCGAGGGAAAATATTTAAGCAAATGGAGACCAAACCATATTTATGGATGGGACTCCTACACCAAATGGTGTGAGGTTTAATTGGGACTTCATATCAAGGAGCTCCCATGTATGTTGGAAAGTTCTGACGCTGTAAAAAAGACAATATTCTAGAGGTAATCACCTTCTATTTGTCCTTAGTTCACGGGAAAATTCTCACCGCCGAGAATCTCATAAAGAGAAACATCTCTGGCCCATCTAGATGTGCTTTATGCTGTAAAGATGAGGATAATATTCCCCACCTTTTCAGCCTCTTACCATTTTCTTTGAGGTTTTTTAGATCATCTTTAACTCAGTCTCTCCCATTGCAGCTATCCTTTGTACGTGGAAGGAAGTGTTCAAAAATTTGAGAATGCAATATCCATGGAACATGAAGGCATCCTCCTTGTTGATTCGATGCTAGGAAAGTCTCCTAAAATTCTTATGTTGGTCAATTTGGATTTCTCATAATATAGTCATTTAAAAAAATGAAAATACTACCCCCTTATAGAGCAGCCTGCAAAGCATTATTTATGATTCTCGAGGCTATTTCAACTTACGAAATTAATCCAAATGAGGTTGGGGACTTAAATAAACATCAATGAGAATGGATTAAATATGGATTTATCTTTAATCATCCTATAAAATTTCAGCTCTGACCTGAAGTTAAAAGGGTTCCATGTATAATGTTGAATCAACAAGACATTAGGAAATGGAGGTAAGAGAAGTCCCAATTTTCTCTATTCTTTGATGGGGCGTCAAGAGGCGATATAGGGGACGTAGGAGCACGAGGCATCATTCTTAGCCCATATGAGAAAATTGTTTCCTAGTTCACCTGGGCCCTTGCAATATCTACATACAATCAAGAAGAATACTTATCCCTATGGAAGGGATTGGAGCTTGCAAATGAACACAAAATTTCTAGGATAATTGTTTTCGGAGAATCTATGCTTGCCATCCAAAAATTTACCAAAGCCAAGAAGGCCATCAGTTGCGAATCCTCAACATTAAGTCAAATTATCTGTGCTTCAATCTCTCAGTTTTAGTAGGTGGATTTCTTTCATGTTTATAGACATTTGAACTTGGTAGATGACGAACTTGCTAAAAAAGGTGCCACTGTGACACAAAGTACAATCAAAATGCATCATAGTTTGGGCTTCTCCCCAATTCCTTAATAGCGTTGGGCTTATCAAGTTATATTATGATAGATTGGGAAAGATCTTCCATCTCTTATCTCCTCCCTCCGAACTTGATGGGATTCTCAAGGAGTAATCAATTCCGACTCAAAATGGATCTTGGGCCCATCTCCATTTTTCTCTCTAGTCGACCTTCTCTCTTCTTCGGCCTTAGATCTGCATGGTCCTCCCTTGGTGTCAAATATCATTTTATAGGTGGCATCACATTTAGGTGCCTCTCCTTCTTGATAGTCTTGTCCATTTATTCTACCTTAGTCTCGAGTTATTGTTGAACTCCTTGGTTGTGTCCTTCAACACTCCGTGATTGATAATGGAGTTAATTCTCCCGTCCTTCCTTGCTCACCCCCTTGCCGTTTTCCTATCCTAGCGAGATTATTGTGGAGATTTGGGTTTATATGCTATAGTATGGCTCGTGTGAGGGTCCCAGTTTCAATTATATACCAAATCTCTTGGGCCTTATGTCCTCAATCTTTCCTTACCTAGTCTCAGAAGACTCCTTTGAGTTTGGTTGTTGGGTCTCGACTCCTATGTTCTTGCATTTTTTTTATGCCTGGTTTCATAAGTTGGTGGTGTTAAATTTTTGGTGTTGGGTAGTAGGGATTCAAACCCTCGTTCCAGGATGGCAAGCAACTCCGACTCTTAGGAGAATCTCAATGTACTGCAGTGATTGATAGACCTCTGAATGCAATTCATGCCTTTCTTGCTTCAATTAAAAAACTTGAAGACGTGGTCGAGAGGCAAAGGTGTTCCTTCCAGCTCTTCTTGGAGGCTAAGTTGTTATCACATCATGCCGATATGGAGAATTGAATGGATGGTTGAGGGACGAAGTTCATTTTCTCAGTGCACATTTCGCCACGTTGGAAGTCTTCTCCACTCCATTTGAGAGGTTGGCAATTGGAGGTTCTGGCTCTAGGGCTCCTGTATAAAGAACGAGGTCCGTCGCACTAGGGGTCTAAAGCAGTTAGTCATAGTCCATGGTGATCTTCGACCTTGTTTTTTGGAGAGAGTTTTTGGTATTTTGTGATTAATCAAGTTAAAACTCTCGTATTATTATGATAATATGTAAATTTTTCCTCTTCCTTTGATCATTTTACAAAGTATATAATGATCATTTCCTCTATTTGAAATGATTATTCAACCCAAAGAGCAGTGAACATTTTATTTACTATGTTGATTTTTTTTGGTGTGAAAATTTAAGTATAAAAGTTCCGGGCCCAATCCCAAATTTTATTAATACAAACATTCTTACCCGTTTCATTAGAATATACATATAATTCATATTTAATAAATTTTGTTATTTACTTTAAATAATATAATTATATTCATCCTTCCTTGTTCCTAAGCCATAAACATTCTTTTTCGTTACTTTTAAGGGAGACATCAATAATCTTTCCCACTTCAAAAATATATTAATATATACATAATCTTAAAGCATCTTAAGATTAATTTTTCCATCTTAAATTTTTCTCAACATTAATTCGAAACTCAAAAAACCTGCCAAATTTCAAATGTGCCCCACAAACGGTACAAATATTTGTATCATTAAGATATAATGTGTTCAACTAGGTAATCTTGGCCATCAAACGTTTATATATATTATTGTCATACGCATAGACAAGTTATAAATGTAAAAGATGTTGTCTTTAGTTTTCCAAAGATTCTGTCATGGAGATTTATAACAATTCATGCTATAAAGTACAACCTCTATTTAACTTTAGTTTTTCTTTTAAATAGATTCTTTTTTGAAGTATATTAAAAATGAATTTATTATTTATTTTATGTCATAATTTAAGAATTAATAACGTTAAGATTCCACTATTGACTCGAAGGAGGACAAAGCTTGTTTCAAGTGATGGAAGGGTGGTGTATGGTATGGTATGCCTCATTATAATGGAAAACTTTATCACATTGCCCCTCCCAGCCCTATCATGACAAGCAACCACGTATTACAAGGGACCCACACGCGGGAATATTTCACTCTGTCGCCTCAGTGTTTTTTTTTTGGGCTTTAAACGTATATACAAAGTTTCTTAAGTTTTAAGAGTTAGTAACATTGATTGAGTTATTTATTTATTAATATATGTGGTCGAGAATAAGATATTACATATCCAAATTTAATAAAGTTTTTAAATATAGTAACTGTTTTTACATTACTTTATGATGTAAAGTTTTAAAATTATAATTGAAAAACGTATACACTTTGAGAAAAGAAAAAAATAAATAATAAAAAATACTTCTTTCAAATCGTCTGTTCCTATTTCCTAGGTTAGCTAAATCTAGTTTCCTTATTTGGTGTGAGGTTGAGATATTCCCTCAACCAACTGATTGTACGTCCAAGATAGATTTCCTATCTTGAGACTAATTCTTGTATAAATGTGTGTAATCTATTTTATCAAGAATATAGTTTGCATATTAGATATTTATTTTGGTATCAGAGCCATATGGCCTGAACCTCGGCCCCTCCTGGGCTGAGGAAAAGTTTCTAAACCCAGTCGACCGGACCGCAAACCTGTGTAGTTGGTTCTTCCACTGCGCATCCAGCAATTCGTTTTCTTGCCAGCGCGTGTCCAACAATTCATTTGTTTGATGTTTTGTGCGTTGGAGTTGGTACGCCGGCGTCTGATACCCACGAATTTGAAACGGACGCATCCATCCATTCGTTCGCTGTGTTCAGCAATTTGCTCGACCTGCGTGAAGTTTCCAGTGAAGTTTCTGCTGCTGCTCTCTTCGTGCGCGGGAGGACAGAACATCTCCAGCCGGGTTCGGATGGTGCAGAGCCGTATTGATTTTGAAACATTTCAACCGCAGTTAATGTGTTAAAAGACTGCTTTCAACGTGCGTGATCCCCGTGCTGTGTTATGCGTGTGAGTTTCCGAAACACTCATTTTCTTCTGCGTTTCCAAAACAGAGCAGGATCTCTTGAATAGAATGTCGATGGATTGAAAAAGGGTGCAGATTGTAAAGTACGTGGAGTTCTTTTTTGGATAATTGCGTGCGGATTGACCTCAACGTTAAACAGAGGTGAATATTGCTGATCGAGTTTTTTATTGGGTATTTAAGTTTTTGGGTGCTGCGTTATCCCACCCATTTGCTGCATATAAAAAGACTGTATTCCAGTGAAAAGCGCAGGGGCCGTCCCTGTCACTTATTCCAATGAATCGCCGGTTTTCTGCATGTTCCACTGTCAATTGAATAAACTTCAGAACTTAATTCTGGTGCGGTTTGTTGAAACGGTTTTTGGATTTTGGGAGTTGAACAAATTTATATTTGTTCTTGTTATTTTTTTTTTTTAAAAAGGGGTTGCAAAAGGCAGATTGTATTTCCTTCTCTCTATTAAGAGTTTCTTGACAATGAGATGCTTGTGAAAATGTTCCATCGTGTTAGAGAACTGGAAACACTGCTACAAGAATGAACTGAATGGGCCCAGCAAAAGGTAATGCAGGCAGCTCGCAGACTGAGTAAAGACAAGGCTGAATTAAAAGCTCTCAGGCAAGAGAAGGAAGAAGATGTCCGCCTTAAAACAGGAAAAACAGTCTCTTGAGGAAAGTACCATGAAGAAACTTTCTGAAATGGAGAATGCATTACGTAAAGCCAGGGGGCAGGTAGAACGTGCCAATGCTGCTGTCCGCAAGTTGGAAGAAGAAAATACTCTGGTAAGGCATGAGATGGAGGCTGCAAAACTAAGTGCTTTAGAGTTTGCAGCAGCTTTGTCACGGAAGAAATGATATATGAAGTGATAACTACAACCAGTGTGAATACTGAACTTTTAAAAGACTTGTGTGTTGCTACCAAAACTTATATGGTAGGTTTGAGGTGTATGTGAATCGTAGTTGGGTTGGAGTCTTTTCAGTAATCTTATGCCACGGTAAAATGTCGTATTTGTGAAAATGTTTTGAAATTTGAAGCATTGAGCCTAGCTAACTCAATGGAGTGGTTTTGTTAGAATTAGCTACTCTAACAAATCGCGCAGGGGAATTCAAGACACCAATTAGACGAGAAAAAAAGCAGATGCGAAGATACTCTGTGGTAGATAGTAAGACAGAAGTGTAACAAATATTATTTTTGTGCAACAGCCCAACAACGACACTAAAAATTAAAGGATGATGGACATATAGGTGAAAGTTTGTGTGAATTAGTGTGGGTTTCTTAGAATAGACTTTTGATGATGAGTCACTCAGTTGAATGGTAAGCAAGTCTAGGATGGGTTTGTAGTGGTCATTTTATGTACCTGGTAATTCCAAGATATGGAGTATGTAAGCCTTATAAAGGCATGTGTATCCCTGTAAAAGTTCGTGGTCATCTCAAAACCACTTTGTAACTACAGGTTAATGGTCAGCCAAAAACCATTTTGCAGTGTCAGTTTGTGGTCAGCAAAAAACCACTGAAGGAAAAGCATGGTTACGGGTCATCCGATAAAACCCCGATGAAAGAAGAGCATGGTTACGGGTCATCCGATAAAACCCCGATGAACGAAGAGCATGGTTACGGGTCATCCGATAAAACCCACGTTGGAGGGGGATCTATAGATACAGGTACATGTATGCAGTGATAATGGTTGACAGAACCATGTATACGAAGGACATCCTACGAGACCAGCGGTTGCAGCGGTTGGTACCCATGCATTTCGGTGGATGGTTGCTCCTTTATATGGACGTCGACATATTCTTTGTTATGTTTGATCACAACTAGATTTTGCGAAGTGATATCGAGACAAGTAGTCATTAAGGGGGTGTGTTAGAATGTGTAATTACTACTTGTCCAGTTGTGACTCTCTATGAATAGAGTCTGTTCCTATTTCCTAGGTTAGCTAAATCTAGTTTCCTTATTTGGTGTGAGGTTGAGATATTCCCTCAACCAACTGATTGTACGTCCAAGATAGATTTCCTATCTTGAGACTATTTCTTGTATAAATGTGTGTAATCTATTTTATCAATAATATAGTTTCATGTTCACATTTTATTTGTTTAATATTTATCATTCATGTTTAATAAAATATAATGGATTATTTTGTGTCACAGTCTGATTTTTAAATTGATATAAGAGAGAGTGGGAATCCCACATAGGTGACAAAGTGAGATTGAAACTAGTAAAAATGAATCACATAGGGTCAATCATCACTTCCAAGACTTACAATAACTATCTATTGTTCATCACATTAAATCCTAACCATTTGATTCACGTTAACTTTCTTGCATTTCCAAATTAAAATCGAAATTAAAATCGAATGTAAAGGGAACACCATTAAAGGCGGCAATGTCGTGTTACTCTTTGCTTCCAAGTCTTAAGATATTAGCACCGTTATTAATATTAAATATTGGACAAAGGCATAGAAGATCGCTTGGGAAAAGCTTTTGAACGTAAAGTAATGTGTCAGAGGAGTTGTTGGATGGTTTTTAATTATCAGAATTTCCACTATTGTTCTCGTCAAATTCTAGGACACTTAATGCAAATCGTCTTGATGAAAAACACAATTTGGGAGATGAAAAACTAAACGGCTCGATCCAGATGAGATGCTTCATGCCGTTGTTTATTAACTTATGCAGGAGTACAGCTCGTTGGCGATCCATTTATTAACTTATGCAGTGAGTGACCATTAATTATAATTATATTTTATTTGGAGTGAGTGAAACTTAATTATAATAATGTATATAAAAATTAGATTCATTTTAAGTTGGAGTCCGTTTGAATATAGGATGAAATAATTATTAGTTAATATTATACAACACCTTACAAAGCAGACTCGCAATGTGATATCTAAACTTACACTTGAAAATTAACCATTTAAATGGTAGAAAATATAACATAGTAATTTAAGAGGTATTTCGTTCAAAGGCTAATCATAGCTGCTACTGCTAATATAATGCAAGCTGTTACCCACATTAGATTTATGCCATAGCAATATACGATAACAACGTATCAACGAATGGAGCAACGCTTTACTGTGACAGAGGGAAGAACTAAAGGAAGTTACGTGAAATGGTTGATTCCCACAAAGATCTTACAATATTCCAAATTCAAAGGTTAAAATTACGGCTAAGTTCCAAGTTCGAGACAAATGCTACGAAAGGCAAAAATAATTTGACCATTGATCTATTCAACAGGGTTAAAGATGAAACGAAAGATGAAATGAGTATATGTAATAATTGTAAATGTATATTTTGGAATATGGTTTTTATAATTTTAATTTAATTATTAATAAATATTACCTGATTTATTTTGGAATACGAATTTTATAATTTAATTTAATTATCAATAATTATTAGGTGAATGAGAGGACTCTTTATATGAAATGACTTATGGTTTTGTTGGCATGTGATATTGATAAGCCCTTGATATTATAACAAAATCTATTTACATAATAAGAAGCTCCATAGTTAATCTTGTTATATGTGAGTGTATTTCTTCTCCTTTACATGTTATATTGGATATGCTATAAATAACTTTGTTGAATTATTTGCTCTCAAACTTATTCTCTAATTAGATAGAGGATTAGAGTATGAACCAAAAGAGTTTGCAAATTCTTGTAGACAATAGGAAATTAGAAGGAAGTTCACCACCAAATATAACATAGAGCATAATGGAGTGGATCAAAGGAAGAATTGGACCATCATAAACATCACAAGGACCATGAACAAAGATAAAATGCTATATGATGATTTTTGAGATGAAGTTGTTGCTTGTTCTTTCTATACACTAAACATATCACTAATAAAAAAAGTGAAAGGTAAAAATGCAGTGGCATAAATTTAAGTGTCTCTCACTTCAAAATTTTTGATTGTATTGTCGATGCACGTGTCTGAGAAGATCTAAGAAAAAAACATGACAACATGAGAGGAAAGTGCATCTTCATTAGGTATAATGAATTATAAAAAATCCTACAAACCATTTAGCTCAATCACCTATAAATTTGTGGTAAGAATATATATGAAATCCTTGGAGGATAAATCTTGGAGTGACCAAGAATATGAAACAATGGAATATCAAAATCCATTTCTCCAAATAGATGAATAAGTGGAATGTTTAGGATAGAAAGTACCTCCACCAAGATTGCAAAGCTTATAGGTGCAAAGATAAGAAGAACAAACTAAAAATAATTATTCTTCCAACAGTGAATTAGTACATTTGGTGAGAAACTAGAGATATAGTTCTTCAGACAATGAGTCATTGGCTTCAATGAGAAATAAAAAAAAAGGAGCTTGAGGGAAATATATGAGCAACGAGATGGCATGAATCAACAAGATCACTTTTCCTTATTATCCAATCAACCTAATTATTTTAAAGAGACATTGAAAAAAAAGCGTTGGGTATATACCGTGAATGAGGATATTGAAGCCATTGAAAGGAATGGGCCATGGGATGTTGCTAACATCCCAATAGATAAAACTAGCATTGGCCTTAAGTGGCTTTACGATACACAACTAAATAAGAAAGGAAAGGTAGAGAAACATAAGGAAATACTAGTTGCTAAAGCATTTTATCAACAACTAGATATTGCCTATGGTGAGATCTTTTCTCCAGTAACAAGGTTAGACAATATTAGAGTTTTCTTAGATGTAATAGACTAGAAAAAATAATGTGGAAGAGGGATACGATGGCTCCAACAAGGGTTTCAGTCAGGGTTTTGCAAATCTATGCCACTGCTGAGGACGCCAACCTTGGTGCTACCGGCCCAACTAAGTTTTCTCTCGGCGCCAGCATAGCCGCCCTCACAGATCTTGCTACCTCAGGGATAATCGGTGGTCCAGAATCCCTCGCTACACCAGAAGCGGCTCTGGGTTCTGCCCCTGGCCTGGAGCTCGGGCTCCTAGCTTCAAGAGCTAGCATACACAAACTGAGAACCAAACACACAGAACAAGAACCTAAGAATAGGGATGAGCTTCGACCCAGGGTTTATTTCCAGCTAGATCAACTAGATTTGTCTTTCCCAGGCAAAGAGGACACTGCAAACGTTTCGGTGCACGACCATGACAATGAGGGAAAGGAGATCAGCCTAACCTGGGGAAGAAATCCAATCGAAAATCATAAGGATCCACAAGGGTTTCTGAGCATTAGTGTTGTTGGAGGCAGATTAGGCCCTAGCCTTGGATCGTCGCCCTTGGGATGACTCCCTGCACACAAGGGCAAGAAATATGTGATCGGATCTACTTCTCCTCTACTTCTCGTGAGAAAAGAGGTGCAGAGTTTCAAATGCTTTCTGCTGATACAACAGGTAAGGGAGATAGAGGAGGAATGCGTAGGGAAATAGCAGGACGACCCCCATGTTGAAAATATGACCCTACCAGGCCATTATAGGGCTTTTTACCCTACCTCAAGCAGGCGAAAGGTGTCATCGGCCTTGAAAGCAAGAGACATAGGCCCGATCAGCAACCAGTGGGAGTTGGAACATCTGATCCAGGATGGAATGGAAAATGTTTCCACAAACAAGAAGAGATCCAAAGGTAAATTTCTGCTACTAGTTTTTCTGATGAGAAATGACACAGGATTAGAAAATATTGGAATGAACATACAGGACCCCTTGTCTCTAATCCACGCCCTCTCTGGTTTCAAGAGGACAAAGCTCCTTGGCAGATTAGAGCAAGGACGAGCCTGGCTCCCTCGAATTCAGTGTGAGGTAAGGAAGTGGTTATATCTTCATTTACTGTGTAAGAAACCCTCATCCTTGCATCTTGATCTAGAACAGCGACAGGGTCTGTAACCACACTTAGATCTTAGGCAACAAGTAACTTTAAATTATTTTCATATTTTCATCAAACCCCTTGTGGGAAAAACTCGTTTAGCTTGGGTACAGGAATACAATACCATTTTGCAGCTGAAACAACAAATATGGAGACTGATGGGATATCCTGGCCCAATCCAATACCTGGTCAGTGGTATCCGCTCTCTTCAGGACTGTAGGTCTTTGAAGAATTATGAAATTAGCGCAGAAATGACCATCTCACTAAACCTTCGACTGAGAGGGGGTGCTGCGTACTAGGTTATATCAAGTCCTGCAGGAGGAGATAAAGGGAAAAAACCCACAACCTAGCAATAATCAAATGGAGGCCTCTCCTACAAAAATATTTTATAGGGGAACAAAGTTGCAGGGTCACCTCCACATCAAGGAGGATATGTACCGTGACCATACATCGTGGAACAGCTTGGAAAAACCCCTACTCTAAAGATCGATATTTCAAAAACAAAGGAGTACGTCAAGAGATATGAAACCCAGGAATTAATCTGTCGATTTAATTGCTTTTGGGTGAAACCAATGGACCTCTTCCATTGGATTTTCACTCAATGGACCATGGGATGTGATATTCATCTCTACTCCAAAGGGTTCTTTATTGTTAAATTTATATCTTCGGAAGTCAGAGATCGTATCATCATAGCAAGGCCTTGGTTTTGGGGAACTATGGGTCTTTTTACGACCCCATGGTTTCTAGATTTTGACCCAAACACTATGAATATCTCCAGAATGTCGGTATGGGTCTGATTATACAACCTCCCCCTTCATTTCTAGAGTGATCAGTTCTTGGAGGGAATTGGGAACAGTATTGGAAAATACATCAAAAAAGATACAGAGATAATCGAGGAGAGGATTTACACTTTTGCACGGATCTGCGTGGAAGTAGATCTAAGCAAAGGATTGTCGGAAAATATTATGCTGATCTACAAGCAACAGAACTGGCTGCAAGGACTATATTATGAAAACACTGCATTCAGATGCAGAATTTTTAGGATGATAGGACATTTACAAAGCACATGTCCAGAAGCTAAGAAAGAAAATAGCAAAAAAAACCAGAAATGGAAACAGAGAAAAGGGTGGCAATATACCCCTCCTGATTCAGAGGAGGACGAATCCGAAGTAGAGGAGGAAATAACTCCCACGGGAAATATTGAGCCTACACAGGGACAAGAGATCAAAACGAAAGACATATCAGCACATAAGGACTCTCAACATCACCCGAATCAACCAGAAAGGACTAGCGAGGACATGGGTACTGGAGGGATCAAACGACACCATTCCTCAGATACTTCAGATTCAGACAAGGATACAGGAACCCAGACAACAGAAAATTAGTTAGTCCTTGCAACGATTGTACCTTCCTACGGTGAGTGGCACAAGGTCAAGAAGAAGAAGGGGAGGAAAACCTAAGTTGTGGGACATCTACTCAGTCTCTGGTAGCAGTGGTTACTTTTTAGGGCCATCAATCTAGTTTTCTCTCACCTTTCCTCTCTTGACTCATATTTCTCTTTCTTACTTTTTTCTTATTTTTTTATGAAATTCAATGGTAGCCATGCTACGATGCATTGTGTGCCAAAGCACATGAGCCCTATGGGCAGTTGTCTGAAATTCTTAAATGCATATGCTATATGTAAATTTTCATTTTATAAATAAAAATTTGCTGATTTGTTTTCCGTGGAAAAAAAAAATAGACTAGAAAAAATGGCCAATTTACTATATGCATGTGAATTCAAAATTTTTGAATGGAGTTTTAGAAGAAGAGGTGTATGTATATTAGCCACCAAGGTTTGAAGCAAAATACCAAGAGTACTAAGTGTACAAGATGAAGAAATCCTTGTATGGCTTGGAGCAAACTCCTAAAGATTGGTACAATTGAATCGACTCTTACTTGCTCAAGGATGTTTTCAAGAGGAGTAATAATGAGCCCACTATGAATGCCAAATTATATTGGTAAGGTAATATTCTTATAATTTTTCTTTATGTTGATGATCTGATATATATTAGAAATTTTATGTTAAATGATTTCAAAGCTTCCATGGAAAGAGAATTTCAGGTGATAAACCTTGGTCTCATGAAGATATTTTTGGGAGTTGAAGTTAAGAAATCTACTTAAGGAATTTTAATATGTTATAAAATTAAGCTACATATATCTTAAAGTGGTTTAGGATGGACAAGTGTAAACCAATCGAAACACCTATTGTAATAGGAAAAGAATTGAGCAAGCAAGATAAAGTACAAACAATTAACTCAACAATGTATAAGAGGCTTTTAAGAAGCCTCATACACCTTACTACAACTAGACCTGATGTTATACATGTAGCTATTTTCATTGCTAGATTTATGGAGTTTCCCAAGGACTACCACTAGAAAGTTAGAAAAATAATTTTAAGGTATATTGTAGGTACAACTGATTATGGATTGTGGTACACAACTCTAAAGATAACACACTTAAATGATAAATGGAAAATGAATTTTCTCATAGCATTGATAATAGGAAGAATACCTTAGGATGTGCTTTTGATTTTGGCACAAATTTGATATTGACATGGGAATCTAAGAAGAAACTGATTGTCTCAATATCTTATACAAAATAAAAATATCTAGCAACTATTACAACATTGTGCCACACAATATGGCTAAGAATTCTCTTGAATATTGCACATGTGGAGAAGGAACTAACGTCTACTTTTTGTGACAATAGTTTAATAATTGCATTGTCCATGAACCATGTGTTTTCCCTTAAAAGAAAACACATTGAAACTCTTTATCTCTTCATTTTCAAGCTTATTGACAATAGCGATATCTCCTATCAACTATGTAGATTTAGAGATTAACTAAAAAATATATTCACCAAACCATTGGAAATAATTGTTATTGATTTTCATAGATATCGCTTAGGAATTATTAATGCTAAATAATGTAATAGTCTAGATTGAAGCAAATTATGAAAATGTAATATCACCTCACCAAGTCTACACAGAATTAGTTAGGTTTTTTTTGTTACTATTAAATGGCTATATATATTAGTATTTATTAACATTAAACTTTTGATGTTGTTATCTATTTAATTACGAGAAAGGAAACCTAGCCCTAATAGTTTTTAGTACTCTACCATACCTATTTGTGCCTATAAATTAATAGAATTAATATGAGCACTTGACTCAAGGAAAGTGGTTACTAAAAAACATCATTAGAATGAAAGCAAACATTGTAATTAACCTTCATGCAACCTTAAACTTTTGGGAAAGTTTAGAGAAAAGATAAGAATAAATGAACAAATCGTTAAAGAGCATTATCATATGAGATTTGAACACAAATAATTCTAACCATATGTATAAGGATCAGAGCCTTACAGCCTAGCTATTAAATCATTATATACACAATATAAAACAATCGAGCATGATCCATAAAGAATATGATAATTTATATTCATATCTAACCATAAGATATAACATGGAAAATAAGTATATTTGAACAACCTAAATAACATATTTAACAAGTAAAATATAGGTTGAAAAGTGAAATAATTGTTGATCAAAGGGATTGAATCCTAGATCATAATGAAATAAAGGGAAGCGGGGTTTAAGTTTTCGTGATTGAAGACCATATATTCTAGTGTCTAGTGGTTATGAGATCGTTTTTCCCTAGTGAAACACTTCATAGTTTATGTAAAGATGTTTTGTATTAATTGGTAGTTACTAAGAAATAAACATCAATCTGAGATTAAATAATCCATTTACTTATAAAGAAGGCTAAATCAATAGAAAAAAGGAATCAAATCTAAGAACAGGGGCTCTGCGAAGAATTATGAGAAATATGACAAAAGATAGAGATATTCCTATTAAATAATCTAAAGTTTTTCATAGAACATTTACAAATGCCAAAACTTAGAAATAAATTTAGAGAGGAACTAGTCATATAAATTAAAAGGTTGGTAAACTATGATTCACTATAAACATCAAAATACTTACTTCATGATACAATTCACGTTTCTAAAATTAAAAAGAGTATAAATTTATTTTAGATTATTATTATTAATTATAAAAAATTAATATCTAAGTTCAACATATATATATTTAGAAAACATGTAACGAATTCTTAACCATGAATATTCACTCCCAATTTACCATATTTTCAAATAGGGTTTGTTACAATACCATGGCTTATCAATACCACTTACTCAAAAAAACCATTACTCTTTATACTAAAAAAAACCATAAACCATTATTCATAAGGCTCTCATTTATTCACATTACATTTTATTTAATTAAAAGACAAAAAGAGCATAATTACTTTGGAGATTAGTCTCAACCTTTAATTGTGAATGTTGCTAAAAAAATTCTAGAATATTATGTGGAGATTTAATCTCTACCATCAACGTAATAATTCTTAAAAATTAAATTAAAATTATGAAAACCATTTTCTAAATAAACATCTTATCAGTGTAATTAATATAAATATATAATTCTTCCATCACAACATTTTATCTTATTCACTTCAATCACAACATATTTTATATTTCACTTGTTTTTATATTAATATATGAAACATTATATTACATAGTAAGTATGTATACATACATACAATAATCTATTGTTTAGAATTAAAAGTGTTTATTGAAGTTTAGAAGTATTTTAAATCAAATTTTCTATTTTCAAACTCAAATTCAAACTTTTTAACATCTATTTTTTATGATAAAATTTCAATTTCATTTCTTCATATAATTTCTACTTTTAATATCAATATTTACATTTTAAAAATCCAATTTCATTTTTAAAATACTTATATTCCGACTTCAAATCACACTTTAAATTCATAAACTTACTCAACATTTTCTCTTACCATTCTCATCTTAAAAAAAGGGTTAAATTTGAATATTACGTATGTCTAAATATTGATATATCATTCAAAATACTAATATCTCAGTACATGAGCTCTTAAAAATCTAAAGAGAGTGAGAGGCTTTTTTCACAATGCAAATCACACCATGATATTATTGATCACATGAAGCAATTACATATATAAGACTTAGATCATTAGCTTCAGCAAATTATGAATGAGACATGACAAGACTCCAACTCATAACTTAGGAATCAACAACTTCTAGATTGCCGCTTGGTAACTGCCAACGAAAATTCATAGCAACACATGGAAGCATTAATTATAATACCCTCCATTAATGCTTACATGTAGAAAATATAGAAAGCACACATTACAACAATAAATAAACCTTTGTCATATTTTTCTGATATGGTCATCACTATCATTCATATCCACTCCGAAATCTCATGGTTTCCACTCTTTTATTCACAATAGATTCTATCTTCCCACTTGATCTATTGAAGACAACTACTTTAGACCATCGTTGACGTACTTTGCATAATTGACACTTCTCAACCTGTTGGAGCGCAACGGGTTAGTCTTGATATTGAACAATCTTATGGAAGTGCTACCATTTTCTGAATCCAAGGCCGTCCGCAACCTTCACCAGCTATCTAGCATAACATTTTGGATACAGAATGTCTTCAATAGACAATTATACAACTTGACCTTGTATAAATAACCTGTACTGATGTTCTCGGAGCATGATGGGTCAAATTAGTCTGTTGAATAGTTGGTCTATTCTTTTTTATTCTGCATCATTCGATTCTTGCACAATATAATAACACAATACTTCTTCAATTCACACGACAAAATCAAACATACAAGCAAACACAAACCTTAATAAACTGCACCATAAAAACCATTAGCATCCAAATTGCAATACCAGATTGATCTAATAATAACCCCTCATATCCACATATAATTATCCTTCACATTTGATAAAGAAGAGTCCTAATTGACTTGAGAGTATTTTGTAAACATCGAAATGTTTTTTTTTTAAATTCTCTTCACAATAAATGGCCTTAATTAAGGCATATTCAAAACCATCACACCCTTCATTGAATAGTCGCTGCATGTGGTGGCAATTTTTCCTTCCTAAATGATTTTAACAACGAGATAATAATTATACATATAAAATCCATGCTTTAAGACTATTTCCAATATTAACCTTCTCCTTGAATGACCAGTGACCCTCGACGGATCTCCAATGTGGTTCATGTTCTAGCATCCATCTTCGTAACACAGAGTGTCTACGTGCTCAACAGACTGTAGCACATAGTGGAGATTTGTGATGAGGTGTTGGGATTGCTTGTCGTGATTTTTCCAGTGATTCTCTGAATTGCATTATATACATTATTGTGCATACATTTTTTGAAGGAAAGAATAATGTTGGTGTGCTTCTCCAAGAAATAGCAAGTGATAATTGCTCACGAGAAATTATAGCACGGAGCTAGGGAAGAACATAGGATATGATGGAACTTCTCAGAAATTCCATATTTGCGATACCCAACAAGGACAAGTTTTTTATCATTTTCTAGATTGTTGTAATTGGATGAAAATTTTGATTCAATCTTGTAGAAGTCAAGGTTGTTTCTATTCTGGTGGAGATTCTTGCAGATTCAGCCTCAAACAGAGGCTGGTTCAAGAGAGGCCTGGAAACATTGAATGATTTAATCAATTGCAGCAATGGATGCTCAAATGCTCTTTCCCATACCCTGACAATTCCTGATACTATGAGAATAATGTATTGGAAAGGTGGGGATATCATTGTAATACCACCTAAAAAAATAAATCTATCAAAAGTCACAGACTAAACTGTGTATAGAGAATCTATTAAAAGTCTCTCATCTTCCTTGTTAGGTCCCTATAATATTACTGTATCCTTATTTTTATTTTTAGTATATCCCCTTTATTTTTATTGTTGTTCCCATGTAGCCCCCATATTGTTATTATTGTGTCCCATAGAATCCCACTATTGTTATTTTTGTGCCCTTACATTATAGTGACTCTGATTATATAGTGACCCCTTAGACTCCTATTTATAGAAATGAGGTTTTGTCATTTGAATCATATAAGAATTGTTTATTTATGTAATGTAAAGGAGGTTTCCTCCTAAAAGAGGATAATTTTTAAGTCGTTTATTTATCTTTTCTTATATTTTGTGAGTTGGTTGCATAAAATTTGGTCTCAAAACTTTGGATTCAAGGGTTTTTCTTCTTCAAATAGGTCATATTGGAATTTTAACTGTAACTTTTTTTCTATGAATTTTTAGAAGAAGAAATTGTAACCACGTGGAGCCGAAATTTTGATGAACCTCTTGTATGGATTTGAGATCTCGGTTCTCTATATTTTTGAAGATATGATCTGAGGAAATTAGGATTTTTGCAGGCTCCTCAATTTCGTCTCAAACATGTGGCCTAGGGAAAATCATCATACATTTCGTTTCAGACATTTAATTTGAATTCTGTAAAAATTGGCCAAAAGTGCACAAGCTGTTGTTTTTCTTGTAGAAATTTCAAAGCCAAATATTGAAACGGTGACATGTGGAATCCCATATAACTTCGCTGTTGAGATCGAACTTTAGACCTTGGAATCCTAAATTACGGAGAGTTACAACCATTGCAATATTGCAGAGATCCTAAAGAAATTAAAAGGTGTGTATTGTTTTTTAAATGTACATAAATTTTTGTTTGAAAGCTACATTAAGCCCTCAAAAAGCTACACTATGATGCATGAAGAGGAAGAATTGCAACATGATATATCAAAATTATGGGACCAAGTGCAATAAAGTTATCTCTCACAAAAAGCAACCAAAGATGAGCTAAAATGTGACATGGATGGTTTAAAAGGAAACATAGATGGTTTTAAAATGTGACATGGATATTTTAAAAGACAAAATAGATGGCTTAAAATGTGACATGGATGGTTTAAAAGGTGACATGAATGGTTTAAAAGAAGACATGGTAGGTTTGACAAAGTTGCTATAAGAACGACTTCCTAATGGCGAAAAGGTGTTAGATGCAACTCATAATGAGAACAAAAGAAATTTTAATCATGATTTCATATGCTCTAAAGTTATATTTAAGAACCACCATATTCCAAAGATTGATATGCGAAAGTTTGATAATAAGGATTTGGTAACATGGATACTACAAATGGAGTAATATTTTGATCTTCATAATGTGCAACACACACAAAAGATACAAATTGCAACTTTATATTTAGAACGCAATCAGTTTGTATGGTATCGATGAATTTTTTCTTGTAAACCACATGTCACTTGGTCAATTTTTATGGAGGAAATGATGGAATAAAGTGAGGATACAAAGAGAAACACATTCTTTAGCCAATTGATAAATCTCAAAGAAAAGATTCAATGGTAGATCACATTAAAGACTTCCAAAAATTGAATATAAGGGTAAATGATTTCTTGTAGGAACATAAGATTGATGTATTCATAGGGACTTTAAAGGATAACATTCAACATGAGTTTCACCTTTGGGGACCTGATTCATTGGAGAAGGCATTCAGGTTGGCAAGAAAAATTGAAAGAAAAATTATGGCAACAAGAAAGCCTAACACTCACAACTGTAAAGATGGAAGTGTTGCTACTCCAGGACTTCCACAAACTACAAGATTTACAGCACAAAAAATTGAATAGAAAGGAGCAAAATGGATTCGCTACAGTTGTCATAGAAAATACACTAAAGGTCATAAGTGTGCTGAAAATAAATGATTTTACATAGATTGTGAAGAGGAAGAAGAAGAGCAACAAGATACTTCAAAAGAAGAGGATATACACAAATAACCAACCCTATAGAAAGAAGAAATGAATCCGACCATATATTGTAATGAATTGGCATGAATTACCACTCCTAAAACTCTCAAGATAGAAGGACATATCAAGAGGAAAAAAGTACTAGTGTTGATTGATTCGGGTAGTACCCATAAATTTTTTCATTGTAAGATAGCCAAGGAATTGAATTGTTTCCTATACCCAATGCCAGAGTTTCAAGTGATGGTTGTAAATGGAGGAAGTATAAATTTCACTAGAAAGTGCTATAATATCAAGCTAACCATGGGGGAATATGTATTGAAAAGTCAAATTCTCTCTCCCATTCCAAATGGTAGTTGCTAATGTTGTACTAGGTTTGGTGTTGTACTAGGAGTTCAATGGTTACAATCTTTGGGTATGATAGCTTTTAATTTTCAAGAAGTTTTCTTGAACTTTTTTTGGGAAGGAAAGGAAGTTAAATTAAGGGGTATCATAGGGAAACCATGAAATATAATCAACTCTAATGGCATGAAAAATATTCTAAAGAAATAACAATGAGGTGTAATTGAACTATTATCCTCACTAGAGTTTCAAACATCAAAATCATCTATTTCTATAAATCTCCAAAAAGTCTTGGACAATAATTCCAAGGTATTTGAGACTCCCAAAGGCCTCCCACCTACTTGTGATAATGATCATGTTATTCATTTGATTCCAGGAAGTATTCCTCCAAACATCAGGCCTTACATATATCCCTATGCCCAAAAGAGAGAAATTGAATATATGATTGCAGAAATGCTAGAGGTCAGTATAATTCAACCTATTCAAAGTTCTTTCTCTACTCCAGTAGTATTGGTGCACAAGAAGGATGGATCATGGCACATGTTTCCAAATTATAGGGAGATCAACAAGCTCAATATTAAATATAAATTTCCCATTCCTATCATTCATGAATTATTGGATAAGTTACATGGAGAAATTTACTTCACCAAGTTGGATCTTCGTTCAGGATATCATTTACATTAAATTAGAATGAACAGTGAAGGTAGAACACATTCGATAACAACATTTATAACTAATGAGGTTCATTGTGAATTTTTGGTCATGCCTTTTGGCCTTTCAATGCACCTTCTACATTTCAAGGTTTGATGAATTCCCATTTTCAAACCCTTCCTTGTGGAAAATTTGGTACTTGACTTAATTCTACTAGTCTACAAAAAGTCTTGAAGGATCCATATTAACCATGTTGATAGGTGCTCAACTATGGAGAAAACGATTATTAAAAGCCTCCAAAATGTTGTTGGGTAGAAATCCGGAGCTATCTAGGTCTGTTTACCCATATCGTGGAGGTGGACAGACAAACAACAAATTAAATACATAAAGGGGTCTTAAAATCCCCAGAGCTCGAAAGCATGCGACGATTTCTCGGGTTGACGGGGTATTATCGCGAGTTGGTTAAGAATTATGGGAGAATTGTAGCACGTCTAACAACATTACTATAAAAAGATGCATTTTCTTGGACTCTAGAAGAAACTAAGGCCTTTGAACATATCAAAGAGGCAATGTGCCAATCACTGGTCTTAGCTACGTTGGACTTCACAAAAAGCATTATGATGGAATGTGATGCCTCAGGAAGTGGAATTGGTGTTGTTTTAATCCAAGAAGGATGACCCATTTCTTTTGAAAGTCTACCAATCAAAGGAAAGTATTTACAAAAACCTATTTTTGAGAAGGAAATGTTGGCAATACTAAATGCACTAAAGAAATGGAAAATTTACGTAATGGGAAGACACTTCAAGGTAAAAATAGATCATGAGAGTCTTTTTGGAAAAAATATTATCTTCAGGAGAGAAACAAAAATGGATCAAAAAATGTTGGGTTATTACTTTGAAATCATCTACAAAAAAGGGAAGCGACAACGGAAGGATGAGGATGTGGAAACATTTTTTTATGTAATTTCTATTATCGAACTTCAGTGGATTAATGGAAGAATGACGAAGAAGTTTGGACAACGATTCAAAATTTGGAGCGTAATTGTAACATACAATACATTTAGTTGGAAAAATGATTCATTATGGTAAAAATATCACTTATATCTTTGTAATAATTTAAATCAAACAAAATATTATGTTGGAATTGCGCACCTTTCCCTTGGGAGGCACTCAAGATTTTAAGCGGCCACGGGGGTCGAAAGAATTTTCTTGGGATGGCCTTAAATCTGATATTCGAAAGTTTGTGGCGGAATGTTTGGTTTGCCAGCAGAATAAAGTGGAAACAATTAAGACCCCAGGACTTCTACAACCTTTATCCATTCCAAGTCAACGTTGGGAGGAGATTTCAATGGATTTTATCACGGGTTTACCTAAGTCCGAAGGAAAGAATGTCATCATGGTGGTAGTTGATAGACTTACCAAGTATGCACACTTTTGTGCATTATCTCATCCATTTAAAGCAAGTACAGTTGCTACTACATTTATGGACAAAATTCAAAAGCTACATGAAAACTAAAAGATTATTGTAAGCGACAGATATTCAATTTTCACAGGAAATTTTTTGACATAATTATTTTATTGTCTGGGTACTCAATTAGTTCATGGCTCATCTTATAATCCTCAATTTGATGGGAAAACTGAGATAGTGAAAAAATGTTTGGAAGAATATCTTCGTTTCTTTATAAATGACAAGCTAACACAATGGGTCAAGTGGTTACCTTTGGCTGAATGGTGGTATAACACTTCGTTCCATACTACAACAAAAATGACCCCATTTATGGCACTTTATAGATATCATCCATCATCCATCACATCGCCTTTAAGAGAAAATTATAATGCTCAAGCAATGGAATATCACATTGAGCATCAAAAACAAGTTCTCCAACTCTTGAAGGACAACCCCACTTTGGCGCAGAATTGATTGAAACAACATGCAGATCAACATCGCAACGAAATAATGTTTAGTGTAGGCGACTGAGTATTTTTACAGCTACAACCATACAAACAAATGTCCATCAAGAAGGCTAAGAAGGATAATGAATTATCACTAAAGTACTATGGTATTTACAATATTTTGCAAAAGATTGGTATGATGAAATAAAAATTGGAGCTTCCTGTATCTTCTCGAGTGCACCCAGTTTTCCATGTTTCATGCTTAAAGAATCTTATAGGTGACAAGCTCCTGGTTCAAAAAATATTGCTAGAACTTGACGAGGAAGGAAACTCATATTGGAACCTGAAGCAGTCACGGAAACAAGAACTTGACAACTACGAAATTGATCCATTTTAGAGTATCTCGTCAATTGAAAGAACTTATCTGTTGAATATTCCACATGGGAGGATGATAATTTTATACAAAATCATCTTGAACTATTCAAGCATTGAGGACAATTTTTTTTTTGAAGGAGACAGGCTTGTTAGGTCCTTATACTAGTAGTGTATTCCCTTATTGTTATTGTTAGTGTACCCCCCTTATTGTTATTATTGTGCCCATGTAGTCCCCATATTGTTATTATTGTGCCCCATATAAATTGACTATTCTTATTGTTGTTCTCTTACATTCTCTCGAATATGATTATATTGTGACCCCTTAGACTCCTATGTATATAAAATAGGTTTTTCTCATTTGAATCATCCAAGAATAGTTCATTTATGTAATGTAAATGAAGTTTCTCCTTCGAAGAGGATAATTTTTAAGTCATTGATTTATCTTTTATTCTATTTTGTGAGCTAGTTGCATAACATTCCTAGCCCTCACGTGAGGGAGTTAAGCCAGAACCCACTTTCATACCATGTTAGAAATCACATAAAGAAATTACATATATAAGACGTAGATCACTGACTTCGACAAATTATGACTTAGACATGACACACCTCCTACTCATCACTTAGGAATCAACAACTTTTAGATTGACGCTTGGGAACTCACAATGACAACTCATAGAACCACATGGAAGCATTACTTCCAACACATGCTATTTTTCTTTTTTCCCAATGAGATGCTCAACGACTATGGGTAATCCTTTCTCAAACTCTATGTATGGATACGCCAAAGCACAATCCCGCTCCTGTACTTTCCATCTGCCATTTGTTGTTCATTCACCCTTGAGTTAGATATTTAATAGTTTGTTTCAAAGAAAATTTAATACAAAGAATTTTTTTGGATAAGGGAACTATATACCTGAAGTTAAGTATTAGATGATGGATGAAGAAAGCACTCTCCAGTTTGGCAACTTCATATCCCGGACAAAGCCTTAGACCTCCGCCAAAAGGCATAAATGGATTTTCATATGAACCCTGTGACACAAAGCATATCATATTTCAAGACATCAATTTTAATTTTAGAATTAAAAACTCTAAAAAATCTATATTATAAAATGGAGTGGAAAAAGGAAAATATATTTCTAACCTGACATCTCCAGGGATTGAATTCCAAAGCATTTTCATGAAGAGATTCATCGAGATGCACCCCTGCTAACACTGGAAGCACCTTCCACCCCGCAGGGATTTGGAAATCTAAAACAAAAATTGGAATTAGAAAATTAGCATTTTTATATTCCATGAAAGCGAGAAATCATGAATATAATCATTTGATGTCGTAATTTTTTTTATAATTTAGGAATAATACCCTTAAAGGTGACGTCCTTCAATGCTTTTCTATGCACAAATTTGACTACATTACCATAGCGTAAACCCTCATTGATTACTTGAAATTCATAATTTGAAAATAACCTTATCCTCACAGTATGTAAAAGATATTTAAAATATAAAATTCATAATTTGGAAATAGCCTTATCCTCACACTATGTAAAAGATATTTAAAATATAAAAGTCATAATTTGGAAATAACCTTATCCTCACACTATGTAAAAGATATTTAAAATGTAAAATATATTTAATGAGACTATGTAAAAGACCCTCGTTAAATATTTAATGGATACCATTATTAACCAAACAAAGGTTTTGTTTATAGAAGTATTCGAAATTAGATTTTGCAAATGTAATATCAGATCTTACGGGGATGGGATATGATATATAAAGGAAAGAAAAAAGAATGTGTATATGATATAAAGGAAAGAAAAAAGAAGATGTAATTGATCATCTGCTTGTAATGGCTCAAGTCCAAGTGTTCAGTCTCGTGCTTTGTGCGGGCTATCATTTCATCTTCAGCCTTCAAAACTCAAAACGAAGCACTGGTTTAGAAAAGTGGGTATTGAAATTAAACCGACTTTAAAAAGTGGTGGCTCTCGGCTCTCTCCCCTTCCACTGTTGTAAGGCCAACTGTGAGTCACTGAGGCAGTGAACTATGACTGCCAGCAGTGCATAAGTGGTCTCATGCCCAGCCATTAACCATAAGCATGTATCATTAACCATAAGCATGTCAAGTAAATCTCCCGATGGTTTATACTCTGATCCTGGCCCGGATCTTTCTTCCATTATCATCTTCACAACAGAACAGATACTTTGTCTGGCCTGATAAAAACAAAACAGAAAACCCAAGTAGAATTATAATAATAATAAAAAAATCCATGCTAAGATCATGGTACTAATATGAATCCAAATCACAGAACTATTCTCTATCTAAGCAACAAAATAGTAATTATCTAAGTAACAAAATAGTTTGGAGGATAATTTTTTTTTCTAATTTACTTTAAAAAAAATTCAAAAATGTGTTTGAATTGATTTTTTTTTTTTAATGATAAAAATAAATTTAGCACCATAATAAAAATAAAAATAAAAATAAAAATAAAAACTGAAATTTACTATAACTCACATTTTCAAAAATCTTTACTCTAAATTTTCATCCATATTGTAATCATCCAAAACATGTAAAATTACCTGTACCGCTTTTGCATAACGTGTGCCTGGTATATTTATTGGCATCGAGACAAATCCTTTCATGAATGTAGCAAAGTCATGAAGGAGTCTGGCTGATAATGGATTCTCAGGTGTCAAGCTCAGCATCTGCTTCACTATAATATTGAATGTGAACTGCAACATATGTTATGTAAAACTCCATAATCAGATGATTTCTCTATTTCTAAATGACGGGAGTTCAATATAAAAAAAACAGTATGCCATTACTTTTCTATATTACCTTTCTACTTTCATCACAGAAGATTACTGTCTGTTTATCCTTCCATGAATTTATCACCAGCAGCGCATTTTTCTCGATGTTCGCTAGAAATTCATGTTTGGATTTTACAGCATTTACGAGATTTAATACATGACTACGCAGTCGTTTGTGTTCATCTCCAACTATAGAAATTAGAGATGAACTTCCACATATATCATGTACGGGCTTTGGATAATTCAATTGAAAGAGACGATTGAAATTTCTGATAATTTCGAACGAAACAGAGGAAGCAAAGTTCCTCAACTCAACACAAAGAATTGAGAGAAATATGGACAAAGAAGATGGAGAAAAGCTATGTTTTTATTAACCATAAAAATGACAATAAAAATTACAAACTTCTTCAGAACTACAGTTCTGGAGTAATCAAAAACTCCATACTCTGTTTTTACAAACTCTGTTTTTTAACACAGATTCGTGTTTCAACAATAGGCAGATAGTTGCTGAAACTCCACACAGTCTGTTGTTGAAACACACTGACAGTCGCTGAAACTACCTGTAGAATGCATTGCTGCTCCAAAACACAACGACTCTGTTTTTTTCCTGTTTTTCCTGCTTTGCCTTCTTCTCTGTCTTTTTCTATTTCTCAAACTCTCTAACATTAAAACGAACTGCTGTTCATTACATTTATAAGTGAAAAACATATTTGACTTATAATATTTAAAAATACAAAATATCTTCTAAAGCTTATCTGCGTATTGAATGCACAGGAAGCGGTGGGAGTTAACGTGCTGGCTTTTGGAAAAATGAAGTCGGTTTTCTGTCGGCTCAATAACTTCTGCAAATTTAATGCTTGACTTTCAGGCATCCGCCTTCCTGAAATATTTGCGGCAATCAGATTTTCTGTCCAGCTGTTTTATGTTGCAGGTTGAATTAAATTCCAACACTTCGAATTTCAATCAAGCAGGGTTTTTCACATACCCGTGCATTTCGAAATGGTCAAACTTTTGCCAATGGTTTTGTCAAGATGTCATCTAGCTAATCCTTCCGTTCTACAAAGGCTACAAAACAATCTCACCATTGTTAACCAATTCACGTATGAAGTGAAACTTGGTGTCTATGTGCTTTGTTCTTTTATGAAAAACATAATTTTGAGACAATGTTATCGTCGACCTATTGTCACAGTAAATGGTTGTGCCATTTTCTTTTTCATGACACAAATCTCTGAGAAATCTTCTTGGCCACACTGCTTGGCATGCTGTTTCTGTTGCTGCCACATACTCTACCTCTGTTGTTGACAAAGCCACAATTGGTTGCTTCTTGGAAGCCCATGAGATGGCTCCCGATCACATATGAAACACATATCATGATGTGCTCTTCCTGTCATCAACACTTCCAGCCCAGTCACTGTCAGTGTAACCTATCAACATGAAACTTTCAAAAGAGGAGTATAAAATACCAAACCCCTTCGTTCCATTCACATACCTTAGAATCCTCTTGGCTACCTATCAATGAGTCTCTTTCAGTATTTCCATAAATTTGGAGATTAAACTCACACAATGAATTATATCCGGCCTAGTTGCAGTCAAGTACATGAGGCTGCCAACTATGCTCTTGTACAAGTTTGGAACAAACTCTTTGCTGCTATCTTCTTTACTCAATTTCAACCCCATTACAGTTGGAATCACAGCTGCCCTGCTTTTCTGCATGTTAAATCTCTTCAACACTACTTCTACATATTTAACTTGGGAAATGAAAACACCATTTTCACTTTGGTCTACTTCAATTCCAAGAAAATATCTTAGGAAGCCCAAGCCAGTCATTTCAAATTCCCTTTTCATGACTGCTTTAAAATCAGCAATGACAGAAGCATCATTGCTAGTAAAAATTAAATCATCTACATATAAAACAACAATAAGAATCTTACCGTCATTCTCCTCTATGTAGAGTGTGGGTTCACCATCACACTTCTCAAACCCATTCTCAATTAGGTAAGCATCTATTCTGCTGTACCATGCTCTTGGAGCTTGCTTTAGCCCATAAATAGCCTTCTTTAGTCTGCATACTTTATGCTCTTGGCCTTCAACTTCATAGCCTGGAGGTTGTTCAACATAAACCTCTTCTTTTAACACTTCATTCAGGAATGTAGATTGAACATCCATCTGATAAATCTTCCATTTGTGTTGTGCTGCAATAGACAATATTGTTCTGACTGTTTCCATCCCTGCTACTGGTGCAAAGGTTTCATCATAGTCTCTACCTTGTTGCTACTTGTAGCCTTTCACAACAAGTCTTGCATTGTGCCTATCGATCTTGCCTTCAACATTGCTTTTGGTCTTATAGATCCACTTAACTCCAATGGCATATTTGCCTTCAGGGAGGTCCACTAAAACCCATGTTTTACTCTTCTCAATTGCACCAATTTCTTCATTCATTGCTTCAATCCATTTATCTTCATTTACAACATTTTCAAAATGAATTGGGTCATCAACATGACAATATAAAGCGAATAAAGAATTCAAACTGGTATTGTTACTTAGTTTTCCTTGTTCATAAATCTCATTCATATTTCTGAATCTTTGTCTTCTTGGTGTGCTTGGAGTTCCATTTGAACTTGAGGGCATTTCTAATCCTTGTGGTGTGCTTGGAGAAGCACTTCCTTGACTTCTCAAGGCTGTTCGAATTCCAGCTTGTGGTGTGGTTTGTTGTACTTGCTGTGGTGGAGGAGTACCCACCAAGGAAGAATGATTTGCCACTATCCCTTCCTCTTCTTCTTCGTGAGACACAATTGTCTTCACGTTCACTGTCTTCTCTAAGATTCCATCCTAAGCTTCATCTTCAATGAACTGCACATCTCTACTTACTATCAATTTCTTGATGGATGGATTATAAATTTTGTATGCTTTTGACTCATCACAGTAGCCAATAAAGACACACTTCTCCTCCTTACTGTCACGCTTCTTCCTTAGCTGATTCAGTACATGTGCATATGCTACACATCCGAATACTCTTATGTGAGTGACAGTTTGCTTTTGTCCACTCCATGCTTCTTCTGGTATTTTGTTCATGACAGCTTTAGTTGGGCATCTGTTCAAGATGTAAACTGCGGAAGTGGTACCTTCTGCCCAATACTCATGCGGCAGGTGTTTTTCCTTCAACATACTTCTGACCATGTCAAAAATGGTCCTATTCTTCCTTTCTACAACACCATTTTGCTGAGGTGTATACCTCGCGGTAAATTGCTTTTGTATGCCATTCTCTTTGCAGAAACACAAAAAGTCTTTTGAAATGTATTCTCCACCTCTATCTGTTCTGAGCACTTTGATATAATGCCCACACTGCTTCTCAACAAGAATTTTGAATTGGCATAATTTATCAAACACTTCACCCTTATGTTTCAGCACATACACCCATGTATTTATGGTGTAATCATCAATGAAAGTTAAAACATATTTATTTCCAGCAAATGAAGGTATTTGCATCGGTGCACACACATCAGTGTGAAAAATTTCCAAGGGTTATTTTTCCCTTATACTCTTTCCTGCTGGAAAGCTTTCTCTGTGTTGTTTTCCCAAGATGCAGCCTTCCGAAAGGTTGTCTGGCTTCTCAATCAATGGAAATCCCTTTACCATTCCTTTTCTGTGCAGCAGATTCAAGCCTCCGAAATTGAGATGTCCAAATCTCAAGTGCCACAACCAATTTTTATCTTTCACTTGTTCTTGAAAGACTTCTTGTGTTACAGCTACAATAGTTCTTCCTTCCTTCAAATGTGCTCTGAGTTTGAGAGGAACATTTTATTGTTGGTCATCTGCACATCTCCAATGATCTTCTTACTTGGAGGTATGTCTCTGATTGTACACACATCATTTTTGAAGAACACATTGTAACCTTTTTCAATGAGCTGTCTAATGCTGAAAAGATTACATTTCAGACCAGGTACATAGTATACCTCTGGCACAATCATCTATTCTCCATTTCTTGCTAGGATACTGACTCTGCCTTTACCCTTGACAGATATCTTACTATCAGTTCCTGTTGTTACCTCAGATTTCACATTTTCATCTAGATTGGCAAACATTGCAATGTTTCCAATCATGTGATTACTACAACCTGAGTCTAAGAACCAAAAATCTTCTTGTTTGTCTTGTGCAATGTTACATGTTAACAGCACAATATTTGGGTTCTTATCTTCTTCATTTGTAAAATTATCATTTTGCCTATTATTCATGTAATTTTTCTTTTTCCTACATTCGTTGGCATAGTGCCCATATTTCTTACAATAATGACATAGGACTTGGGATTTTTCATACCTTTGTCCATGAGCTTGTTGTTTGCTTGAACCTTCATCTTGGTTCTGATTGTAGCTCCTTCCACTTGTGCTTGCAGGATTATTTCTGCCTCTGTTTTGGCTTCTTCCACGAACTCTGTTATTTTCTCTGCCTCGACCTCTTCCTTGGCCGAATGACATCTGAGTCTTGAATGTTTGCTCCAAAGAGGAATCTATTCCTCTACTAAGTCTGTGTTCATGACACATAAGAGAAGCACTCAATTCATCTACTGTGAACTGTAAGAGATCCTTTGTCTCTTCTATTGCTACAAAAATAGCTTCAAACCTTGAGGGTAAACTTCTTAAGATCTTCTCTATAATCCTTCTCTATTCGAGAGCTTCACCATGAGATCTTATCTGGGTAATCAACCAAATAACCTGAGTGAAGAATGAATCTATTGTATGAGATTCCTTCATGTTGAGGGTTTCAAAGTCTCTCCTCAACATCTGCAACTTTGCAGTCTTCACCTTCTCCATACCTTGATAGGAAGTTTTGAGAATATCCCATGCCTCCTTGGATTTTGTTGTTGCTGCAATCTGTGGGAAAACACTCTCATGTACTGATTGAAAGAGAAAAAAGAGGGCCTTGGAGTCCTTCTTCCTGTCGCTCTTCAACAATTCTCTTTCTGCTACTGTCAAAGTAGCCAACGCTGCTGCATCTGCAGGTTCAGGGTAGCCAGTTTCAACTAGCTCCCATAATCCTTGAGAAGAAAACAAAGCTCTCATATTTATGGACCAATAACTATTATTATTCCCATTAAATCGGTTGAGAATTTGTCAAGCCAGTTCCAGCAACTGCCATCTTAACTGTAAAAATCAAGAAAAAGATACTGATTGTATAATAAAACAAGCAAGAACCTTCTCTGCTGGAGAAATATGCTCAGTTAAGCTTCTTACAACTCCTGCAGTGGAAAAAACAAACTTTGTTTTTTTCTCACTGAGTGCCTAGACCAGCTCTGATACCATGATGGAAATTTCTGATAATTTCAAACAAAACAGAGGAAGCAAAGTTCCTCAACTCAAGACAAAGAAATGAGAGAAATCTAGACAAAGAAGATATGGAGAAAAGCTCTATTTTTATTAACCATAAAAATGACAATAAAAATTACAAACTTCTTCAGAACTACAGTTCTGGAATAATCAAAAACTCCATAATTTTTTTTTACAAACTCTGTTTTTTAACACAGATTCGTGTTTCAGCATCTGGCAGACAGTTGCTGAAACACCACACAGTCTGTTGCTAAAACACAGAGACAGTTGCTGAAACTGCCTGTAGAATGCATTGCTGCTCCAAAACACAGCGACTCTATTTTTCTTCTGTTTTTCCTGCTCTGCCTTCTTCTCTGTCTTTTTCTATTTCTCAAACTATCTAACATTAAAACGAACTGCTGTTCATTAAATTTATAAGTGAAAAACACATTTGACTTATAATATTTAAAAATACAGAATATCTTCTAAAGCTTATCTGCGTATTGAATGCAGCAAGCGGTGGGAGTTAATGTGCTAGCTTTTGGAAAAAATGAAGTCGACTATCTGCCGGCTCAATAACTTCTAAAAATTTAATGCTTGACTTTCAGGCATCCGCCTTGCTGAAATATCTGCGACAATCATATTTTCTATCCATTTGTTTTATGTTGCAGTTGGAATTAAATTCCAACAAGAGACGATTCTCGTTTTGAAGTACAAAGGCATTCAGCTCCGGGTCACATGAAACAATGGTTGGTGATCCAAACAAATGGGATTTGAAAACATTGCCATACCTGCAAAATCACAGTATAGATAGATGCAAATTCTAATTTAATCCAATTACTTTGATGGAAAGATAATGAAGGCCTTAAATCATTCACCAAAAGTTTTATATTATAACTAATATAGATCTATCTTAATCAAGACCTAGCAAGAGCCGAGACTCTAAAGGATTCAAGAAATTCTTGAAGCGAAAACTTTTTTTAGAGTGTAAAATTTGACACTAACAGTAATTTCTTGAAGTGAAAACTTTTTATAGAGTGCAGAATTTGACACTTAGAAGAAGAATATAGATGTTTTATTATACTATAGATGAATATCTTTCCGATTAATCACATCATTAGAACCAAATCTTAATGATGTGATTAATTGGAAAGACATTCATCTACATTATGGATCACAAAAGTCTTAGATCTAAAATTTTATTATACTTTTAATCAAACAAACCAACCAAGTGTGTTGATTTTGTGTTTATTTAAATAATTTTTTACTTTTATTTTAAAATGGACACACTTCAAGTTGAACAATGACATGCTTACACATCTACTTATGGATCTGTCATACTACACTATAGAATAAACCTCTCTACTAAAAAATACAAAACACATAACTAAAACATTTTTATCATAAATTTTCTAAAAAATCGCATCATCATTTGATAAACAGAAGTGTTTCAAACTACTAAGTGCACTAATTTATCATTAAAGAAATAATGATATGGCTGAGTAAACTACTTAATGTAATTCATCATAAAAAAATAATGATATAGCTGAGTAATTCTAAACCAATTTCTCAAAAAATAATATAATTTTCAAAAATACATTATAATAAAATAAATATGAATCACAAAAATTTACACTCTCAAATTATAACTTTATTTATTTTAAAACAATAAAAAACCAAACTACCAAAGAATCAACGTGTTTGGACGAAATTTGGTTGAATACGATAAATATTTTATGACCTTTTGTAGCGATCGTTCATAAATTTTCCTCTACTTCTTGGATGGTGGGGCTTGAGGAAAGCCAATGTTTCTCCCACTAATTTCCAATTGCAGGCGGTAGCACAACAGCAATGAAGATCGATGGTAAAGTGCGAGCACGTCGACAGGGATCGACGGATTACGGGACGATAACTCGCTCGATGGTTAATGGAAGGCAACCCTCCGCATTTGACTTGACAGTTGGGCGTTGACCCAAAATATGTGGATGTGGTTTATTACGGGGGCTCACCTATTTGATGGGTACGGGCAGAACCATACCCCCCGCAACCACCAGCTTGTGGTGGCTCCACCCACACGCCGCCAGCGCGCCACCAAATCCGCCACCACCGCGTAAATTTTCCACCGCTGCCAGCAAATCAAATTTGACATAAATTTTTTAAACGGTGCTGACATAAATTTTTAATGCCATTTATGAAATTTGTAAGCGGTGATATTTTGGGTAATTGTTGTCAACAAATGACATTAATTATTTTTAGATATTTTGTTTATAAATATACAACAGAGATATAATGTAAATTTTTTTTAACACACAGAATGTAATGCAAATCAGTGTTTTTTGAATATTAAAAAGACAGTGAGAGTGATATGCACAGCAGTGCATTGTTTTTTTTTTTTAAAAGACAGAGCTGAATTAAAATTACACACAACAGTGTATATTTTAAAAACAGTGAGTTGATTTTGATTAAAAAAAATAGAGACAGTGAATGAGAAATTCACAGCAGATTTTTTTTTAAAGAGACAGAGAAGAGTTTTTTTTGTTTTGGAGCTGTGATTTGAAGTAGTCCAGCAATTGTAAATCCCTCTGTGATTGAGGAAGAACTTGTAAACAATTTTATGAAATAAAATTTGTGTTATAGAGTTGAAATTCTTTTTTCTGTAGAGTGATATTTATTTCTCTGTGTTAAAGAGGGAGAATTCTGGAATTTTCAAATTTCCAACATGGTATCAGAGCCAATTCAGGCTATTTGAAGGTCAAATACGCCGAAGAAAAGGAATTCGTTATTGCAGAAGCCTCTCCAGTAGTGTGAAGGTTCAGACAAGAAGAATTCGAAGGTATTTCTCTATATATTTCTTGTGTTACTGTTGCAGTACAGTTAGTTAATTTAAACACACAGTCAAGTGTTTTTGATTCATAGTTAAGAGTGCAGAATGGCTGGCTCTAGCACAGGTATGAGTTTGGGAAATATCCATCTCCCACAATTTAATGGGAAAAATTATGACTACTGGTCAATAACTATGAAAGCTTTATTTACCTCACAAGAGTTATGGGAATTAGTTGAGGATGGCTTTGAAGAGCCAGCAAATGAAGTAGAATTTCTTCTTTTAACTCAGGCAGAAAGGGAGTCACTGAAGAACAATAAGAAGAAATATGCCAAGGCTCTTTTCTTCTTGTATCAAGCAGTGCATGAGAGCGTGTTTCCAAGGATAGCAGCAGCTAAGAAATCCCAAGAAGCATGGGAAACTCTCAAGACAGCTTATCAAAGCATGGATAAGGTGAAGACATCAAAACTTCAGTTGTTGAGGAGAGACTTTGAGACTCTCTGTATGAAAGAGTCAGATAATATTGACTCATTCTTCACTCATGTGATTGGAATGGTCACACAAATAAGATCTCATGGAGAGACTCTTGAGGACAAGAGGATTGTTGAAAAACTCTTGAGAAGTTTACCCTCAAGGTTTGATGTGATTGTCACCACCATAGAGGAGACTAAAGATCTCACAAAGTTTTCAGTGGATGAACTTCATGCATCACTGATGACCCATGAACAGAGATTGGGTAGGAGTGAAAACTCATCTCTTGAACATGATTTTAAGACCCAGATGTCTTTCGGAAGAGGAAGAGGGCAAGGCAAAGGAAGAGGAAAAGGCAGAAGCCAAAACAGAGGTGGAAGGAACAGTCCAGCAAATGCTCAAGGAAGGGGCAGCAATCCAAATCAGCATCAAGGCCAAGGCAGCCAGCAAAGTGGACAGCAGAATGATCAAGGACAAAGGTATGATAAATCCAATGTTCAATGTTACAATTGTAAGAAATATGGTCATTATGCTAATGAATGTAGAAAGAAGAAACAAGATATGAGAAGTGAAACTAGTGCAAATTTCACAAGAGAAAATAGCAGCCAAAACAATTTGTTTCTAGCTTGTAATATGGCTGAAGAAAAGAGTGAAGACTTATGGTTTCTAGACTCCGGTTGTAGTAACCATATGACAGGAAACTTAGCAATGTTTTCTATGTTAGATGAAAGTGTGCAGTCACAAGTCACACTAGGAACTGATAGCAAAGTTTCTGTTATGGGAAAAGGAGATGTAAATGTTCTAACAAGATTAGGAGCAAAGAAAACCATAGCAGATGTTTATTATGTTCCAGGAATGAAGTGTAATCTCTTAAGTATTGGACAACTTGTTCATAAGGGATATAATGTTTTCTTTGATAATGATGTTTGTACCATCATGGATAAACCACCCAGCAAACAATGTATTGCTGAAGTGAAGATGACAAGGAACAGGATGTTCCGTCTCAGAATGAGAGCAGACTTGAAGAATGGTGAAGAGAAAGCAACAGTTACACAAGAGACTTACCAAAGCGAACCAAAAGGTGATAATTGGTTATGGCACTTGAGATTTGGACATCTCAACTTTGGAGGTATTAATTTATTGAACAGAAAAGGAATGGTAAGTGGTTTACCATTGATAGAGAAACCAGACAGCCTTGGTGAAGGTTGTATCTTGGGGAAACAACACAGAGAAAGTTTTCCTTCCGGGAAGAAAATAAGGGCAAAAGCACCCTTAGAGATTGTCCACTTAGATGTGTGTGGACCGATGCAAACTCCATCCCTAGCAAGCAGCCACTATGTGTTAACATTCATAGATTATTTTACAAGAAAAACTTGGGTTTACTTTTTGAAAAACAAAAGTGAAGTGTTTGAAAAATTTTGCAATTTCAAAGCACTTGTTGAGAACCAGAGTGGGCTGCATATCAAAGTCTTAAGGACTGATAGAGGAGGTGAGTATATATCTAAATATTTTCTACGCTTTTGTAGAGAAAATGGTATTCAAAAGCAGTTTACAACTAGATATACTCCGCAGCAAAATGGAGTAGCCGAAAGGAAGAACCAAACCATAATGGACATGGCGAGGAGTATGTTAAAGGCAAAGCATTTGCCTAATGATTATTGGGCTGAAGCTGTACGTTGTGTAGCGTACATCTTGAATAGATGTCCTACAAAAGCAGTTATGAACAAAGTGCCGGAAGAGGCATGGAGTGGCACAAAGCAGGGTGTCACACACATGAAGGTTTTTGGATGTGTGGCTTATGCACACATTCCGGATCAGCTAAGAAAGAAGTTGGACAGCAAGGGGGAGAAATGTATTTTCATTGGATACAGTGAGGAATCCAAGGCATACAGGTTATATAACCCATCTACCAAGAAGTTTATTGTGAGCAGGGACGTTCAGTTCATTGAAGAGGAAGCTTGGGATGGAAGCATAGAGAAAACAGTGAATGTTAAAAACTGTTTATCTCATGATGAAAATGAAGATGAGTTGGCTGAAATACATCCCCAAACAGCAACACCAACAAGAGAGCAGCAAAGCACACCCTTGAGGAGAAATGAAAGTGCTTCTCCAAGCACACCACAAGGAGGAAATTCAAGTGCTTCTTCAAGTACTTGTACACCTACTGAAAGAGGTAAGAAATTCAGAAGCTTGAAAGAAATTTATGAACAAGATTTAACAAATGAAGGTATCAATTCTTTGTTTGCTTTATATTGTCATGTTGATGATCCTGTTCATTTCGAAGAAGCTATCAAGGATGAGAAATGGATAGAAGCTATGGATGAGGAGATAAATGACATAGAGAGGAACAAAACTTGGGATTTGGTTGAACTCCCAAAAGGTAAAGATGTCATTGGTGTTAAATGGGTCTACAAGACCAAGAGTAATGCTGAAGGCAAGATAGAGAGACACAAGGCAAGGCTTGTTGTCAAAGGCTATAAGCAGAAGCATGGCATAGATTATGAGGAAACTTTCGCATCGGTTGCAAGAATGGAAACCGTGAGAGCAGTGTTGTCTATTGCAGCACAAAACAAATGGAAAGTTTACCAAATGGACGTGAAGTCAGCATTCCTGAATGGAGTGTTAATGGAAGAGGTTTACATTGAACAACCTCTCGGCTATGAGAAGAAAGGCCAAGAGCACAAAGTGTGCAAGTTGAAAAAAGCTCTTTATGGGCTGAAGCAAGCGCCAAGAGCGTGGTACAGTAGGATAGATTCCTATCTACTGGAAAATGGTTTTGAAAAGTGTGAGGGAGAACCCACCCTCTACATCAAAGAAAAAGATGGTAAAATCTTGATTGTAGTCTTGTATGTTGATGATGTTATTTTTACAGGTAATGATGATCGTGCTTTATTGAACATTTCAGATACCATGAAAGAAGAATTTGGAAAATGAAATGCGATATAGGTTTGTTAAGATACTTTGAGAATTGAAGTAGAACAAGATGAAAGTGGGATTTTCATCTCACAGTAAAAGTATGTTAATGAGGTACTTGAAAGATTTAACATGCAGAGAATGCAAAGTAGCAATCACTCCCACAAGGATGGGATTAAAACTCGGCAGGAGAGGATAGGCAAAGCGGTGATTTTGATCCTAGTTTATACAAAAGCATAGTTGTGACTTTCATGTATTTGACCGCAACTAGGCCAAGACATAATGCATCACTGGTAGTTTGATTTGCAGTTCATGGAAAAGCCAAAGGATACATATTGAAACGTGAAAAAGGATTTTTGAGGTATGTTGTGGAAATGTGCTAGGTTTGGTATTTTTATACTACTTCGAATACATGTTCAGATTATTGGATACACTCATCAGTGATGATTGGTTAGAAGTGTAGATGATCTAAGAGCACTGCGTTATGTTTTTCATATGGGTTCGGGAGCCATTTCATGGGCTTCTAAGAAACAAACCATTTTAGCATTTTTCTACGACGGGTAGGCGGAATATGTGGCAACCACGGCAGACAACATGTCTGCCCAGCGGTTTGGATGCGGAAAATGTTAGAAACTTATGTCAAGAACAGTAAAAGGGATAGCTGATTTTTTTGTGACAATAGCTCAACTATTGCATTTTCTAAAAATTCGTTTTTTCATCGCGTTCCTTTGTTTTTCGAGGCCTCCTCGAGCAAACATTTTGATAGATCTCCTCGCTCCCTCATCTTTCTTTTCGTCCCCCATGGGCATCCGTCAAGGTTCGCGAGGCCGATCTTGCAAAGGTTCCACCATCAATCCCTGGCTCCCTTAGTACCCCACCCTCGTTGGGGACATGCGAAAAGGAGATCGAGAAAAAGCGTATTCTCTCGATACCACCGATCCAATTTACCCGAGGAATGCAATAGAATAAACACATAACCATAAATACAAAGATGCAGTGGAAATACACATTTCATTTCATATTATCAAAGAAATGAAATTTGTTGACAGTAGTAATGGAAATAAACTAGCTAGCACTGCAGCCCATCTCGAGAAGAGATGTAGTGCTCAGGGCTCCGAACCCGAGTTACAATGAGGCTCGAGGGCCTATTTATTATTGAGAAACAATGGAGAACCCCAGCATCCCAAAACCTAACCCTAGGAGATGAACGCTAAAACTATGGGCCCGTTTGGGTAAATTGGTGTTTCAACTTCCCGGGGACGTAACTCTTTGGCATACTATCTCCCGTTTGACGCACATGATACATCATTAGAAAGCTCTATCCGAGGACTGGAACTTTTTGTGATGATTTGATGATCAAATCCCAACCCAAAATTTCATACCCAAAACACTGCTAGGGCCTCAAACGGCTCGAAGTTCAGGACCCAAAAATGCTAAAAGTAGTAAGTTATGCCAAACCAAAAAAATGAAAGAGCAATGGTGGGGGCTATGCAATAGGCGGTGGCCACCAATATCCACTCAGATCAAAGAACTTCAAAGGCTATCTTTTTTTGTAATCTTTTGAAGTTTTTGCCTGCACTTGGCTATAAAAATTGTCATTTGCATCTTCCTTGCTTTTTGAGGTCAAAAGATGAAAGCAACCTACTCTGATCCCTAGGAGTTTTCTTCTAGTATTGTGCATATGTAACAGCCTTTAATGCTTCATTTATGATTTTAATTTCTTTGTATTTCTCCATGATATATTTTTCTTTCTCCATTGGTTTGCCGGATGATGAAACCTCTGCAGTATTTTTCTTTTGAATGGTTTGTGAACTAGAAGTTGATGGCACAAGTGTTTCTTCTGAAAGTGTTGGAGGTGCATTATCTCCGAAAAAAATATATGTTTCAATGGTTTCAACAGTCTCTTCTTGCTCTATCACTGGATTTAGTTTTGTTTTCTTTCTATATATAAGCTTGAATTTAGTCTAAGATACTCTTCTGATTAAGACCCTTCTTCTCTAGCCCTTTTTTAATTTCTATCCTGTGGGGCTGGAGTAAGTAGGATGGAACTAGTATCAAGCTTCTTTTCCACCTCCTATAGTAGAGTTTCCCAACCACCTTGACTGGTTGGAATATTTCTCAATTTTAAGCTTAGAATCATGAAAGAAAGGGGTCAATTTGAACTTAAATCTTAATTTTCTTATGACACCCAAGGGGTCATATGACCATTTTAAACTGCTGCTAAAATTTAAATCTTGGAGACATCTTTCTGCTTCCTTTCTAGAATTCCTATTGTTGCATATAAAAGGCCCTAGTTGATTTTTAATATTGAATCATGTCTTCTTTTTAGCTGAAAGGAAATTGATCTCATCAGAATTCAATATTTTTCTAATGTATTCCAAAGCAAATATCCTCATTGGGAGGTATTTTGGAAGCTTGTATGGAACTAGTTGGCTTCCATACACTCTCATTTCTATATGATTCCAATATAAATAACAGTCTCCTATTTTGCTCTGATATGATAAATGTAGAACCTTTTTTATTTCTTCACTGATTCTTGGCTGAATGCTACTGCTAAGCATATTAACTGCTGGATATACAAAATAATCAATACAGTCTTTGAAACTGAATTTAGTGGAATCTTTTCTCATCAAGGATGTCCAAAATATAACTGACTCGGGATTACCCTCAGTGTCAAGTTTTTGTATGTTGACTGCAAACCTTTCTGATTGAAAATATATGAACAAATGGAATGACACTGAAGAGTATTTTAATACTCCTTTTGGTAGTTTTATCAGTTGATCATGCATGGCATCTGCCAGGTATTGGGAAAAATTGAAAGTTGTAGCTGGAGGCTGACCTGGGAAAAAGATGGATAGCAAACAAAGAATAGATTCATCTACATGCTCATCAGTGAAATATCCTAAACTACATGATAAAATTATCAGAATTTGTCTGTTTCTTTTTGAAAACATGGTAGGGAGGAAAGTATGAAAATTTTGAAACCTTTTAGGGAAGTCTAGCTTTAAGTAAAGCTCAGTAAGGGTTTCAATGGAGAAAGGCACTCCATCAGGCTGTTATTTAATCCACAAAATTTGATTGATGGATTGAGCAGTGATAGTAAATAGGATTTCTTGGTTATGGGTGACTATGGATCTTTCATTGGGAAAATAGTTGATTTGGCATAGTCTTATGAATTCAGGGAACTGATAGGTTTTTGGAAATGTGTACTTGGGTAGGTTAGAGTCCTAGAGATGAATATCATCAACCTGATCAACAAATTTATCATGACTCCAACAATGGAGTTGCAAAATGTTGCTATTAGTTACAGTTTCATTAATTTTGAATTCCTTATTGGCCAAAGGAGTGTGGTCGACATCTAACAGGGGTGGTTGAAAAGGGTTTACAGTTAGGATGCCCTAGGAAGCCATTAATTTGTTTCAATTTATTAATAAAATGGATTATTTAATGGTTTCAGGTACTTAGAATTACCTGGAATATCTTGAATTGGTCGTGGAAGGAGTCCAGGTAGCAGCAGTCTTCAATCTTGGTCGGCAATGGCTTTTTGGTATTTTTCACAAATAAACAGAGATAGTGAATTAACAGTTTAGGGCAGGGTTTTATTATTTTTTAATCATTGGGGCTTATCGCATGGCACGAGCGTTCTATTATTTCAAATAGTGGTGGTTTCATCGCACGCCTTGGAAACGGTTTGGTGTTTTATCGCACGTCGAAGGATGGTTTTACAGTTTGGGAATGGGGGGCAGGGGTGTGATAGAACATGGTAGCACTACATGGTAGGGGAGCGGGGGATTGAAACCACCCATTTCGCACCCCCCCCCCTCCATTTTAAACTTCGAACAATGGGGAGTGTGAAATTGTTCAGAGGGTTTTAGATTTGATTCGCTGCGATCGGATGGTTGATGGGTATTGTGAGTTTCTAAAGAGGTGGGGTCGGGTAGTTGACGGGCGGAGGGTTAATATGAAATGGGGTCGGGGAATATATATCCAGAGAGTTAAAATGAAAGCTGGGGGGGTTTATGAAATTTATTAAGCGGGATGTTAAAAAATATATTAGGAGGTGGGGTTAAGTCAAAAAGGGGGGGTCCACTTAATATTTAGCGCTCTGAACTATTGAAAAGTGGCTTTTGTTGTTATATTGAAAGCATAAAGTTACTCAAGGGAAGAAAGGGGTTTTTTTAGCAAGGGAAAAGGGTTAGGATAAGGGGAAATGGTTTCCAAGAAAGGAAAAAGGGATTTAGTAAGGGGAAATGGTTTCCAAAGGGAAAAAAGGGATTAGGACAAGGGAAAGGTGTTAGAAAATATTTTAGATCATAGATAAGCATAATGAGACTTATATAATCTTTGAAAAAGTACTCTACCTACCCTTTTATTCATCCTAACATTTTTTATTTCCTTTATTGGGTGAATTAGAGCTTTCTGACCCTTTTATTTTCTTTTGATAAGAAAACTAACTTATTCCTAACCTTATATCTTCCAATGGCTCAGATTAAACTTATGATCTCACTTTTATTCTCTACCTAACTATTGATCTGCCAATATTAAATGATTTGGTCAGATGTTTATTCATTATCTATCATAACAAGAAATTTAAAGGCATGAATGACCAAGATTAGATTGTATGCTCATCATGAATTGTGAAATTTTGAACAAGATGCACACAATTTATTTGCAAAAGTAAAGTAAACTAAGAGTAGTGGCATTTGAATGTGCAACACTTTCATAATTTATTTTTGTTTCTTTTTATGGGGTTCATATTTTATGTCTTTTTTATCTTTCTTTCTGTTGGTCCTTTGATTATTCTTTTAGGACATGCCCTCTTTTCATTTTTTCATATGGAAAAAATTTGCAGAAATGCAAAGGTATGTACATTATTACAAGACTTAACATAATTAATTCAAAATTATGATCCCTATTATTATACGACCCTAACAGTCACGATGGCATTGCTGAGGCTATAGTGATTGGAGTTCCTTGACATTGATCAACGTGTAGATGAATTTATTGTTGGGGTTGTTTCCATTTTTCCAATAAAACGATGAATATGTAATAAATATTTTAGGGGATAAAATAACTTAATTGTATATATGCAGGGAGAAATGCACTCGATTCTATGTATGCAAGTTCATTTGAATTAATCTCACATGCTTTGGAACTCTCATAACATTCAACGAAAACAGAGTTGAGTATCGTTTGTTGGGTCCAAAAACATTTCCTACATTGTTTCAATAGTATCCAGTTTTCACCTAACTATCTGGTTTGATGCATTGCAGTTGAATTACATGGCATGGGATCACGTGTGATTACAACATTAATTTCCATAGGAGTCTTATTGTTGGTGAGTACTATGATATGCATTCACCACACTTGTGAGAATGAAGATTTAATCTCAACATATGAGCACATGCTATCTGGAGTAAATACAGATAACATGTTTCCCCAGTTTTGGCATATAATTATTTTGATACTCCTTTTCTCATCTGTGATGGTATGTTGTATATAAGTATCTTTTTTTGTGCTTACAAAATTAGTAATGATGAGCTTCCAAAATAATATCAAGAGGTCATGATGTAATAACTGACTCTAGATACATTCTGTATCTAAATGAATCTTCTATACAAATGGTGAGTACAATGTTTGGCACCCATGTATCTCGGTAGATGGGATCTCGTGGATAGAATGACTAGTAGTTCAATGTTTACTGCAAAAAAGAATTGTTTCTTTTTGAAGCTACTACTTAAGAGATCGAGGGGTGTAAAACTTGATATGGATGGTTGTCCAGATAGTTTGGAAGTTGTGGATCTAGGGAAGTATCCCTCATTTGTTGAAGGCGTGGGAGTGGCCTTCTCATGAGATTATGTGATAGCTTGGGATGTTATTCAATAATTAACTTCATGAGATCCTTGGTTTAGGAGATAGAGAGTGGAACTTAGGAATCCAGTTTGCTGACTACACATTTCCGAGGGTTATGAGACAACTTGATGGAGTTCGCTCTATGAGATTTTGAAGATGTTTAAAGAATATAATGAATATGTTGCAAACAAGAAGAACAAGGAAAGTACTCATTATCGGAGGCACTTGGAGAATTAAATGCTACTTGTATTGTGCCTATTAATTTATGTTCATCATTAAATGTAATTTTTGTGTGATTGTTGATTATTTGTATCTAGATATTTAGCCCAACTAATATAAGTCCTATTTTAGTGTTTGGTTGAGATATTTTCTCAACTATTTGATTGTATGGTTAAGATCAAATTTCTATCTTGAACCTACTAGCACCCAATCTGAACCTCAGGCTGAAAAAGGCAAATCAGGGTAAGAACTAAACCACGCTCTGCCTTGTAGCTAGCCCTACAAGGACATGAGAGGGCTCTCTCCGTAGAATAGATATTCAATAAAATGGTAATGAACTGATTTTAGGCTAGGTATATAAATGGGAAAAAGAGTTTTTATGAATTACTGAAATTTAAGGAATGTATGGGACAAGAGGACAGTATGAGCTGAGGAATTAAATTGGGATACAGAATATTTCATAGGGCAAGATAGGCAGGAGGTTTAGCAATCAAGTCTAAATAAGATGAAATGGAAAGATTTTTGAGAAGTTGAAAAGGGCATAATAAATGAATCCTTTTCAAACAGAATAAAATACACAGAGTACGAATGATTCCCCAAGGCAGAGCATATAAAATGGATTCTACCTTTCTAACTTGAAAACATTCAACTGGAGATGTTAATGAATGAATGGTGTAACAGAACAATGTACATATGAAACATAAAGGAGAAACATATGCTAAAACTCATACCACATGAATCCCATAAATCAGAGCTGCATCACTTTATTTAATTCCCTGCCAAACTGTACAACGGATCTCAGAGCTCACTGCCACACTATTCCCCTACTTCTGAGTTTTCAGACCTCAGACCTTCTTTTTTTTTTGCAAATAATTAGAATTTACAATAAATAGACGAATTTTTCCGGAATACAAATTGATGGAAGGGGAGAAATCATAACTGAAGATAGAAGGCCAAAATCCAACAGTCTCTTCGTAAAGGAAGAGCTGCATTACATCTGGCCAGTGAGAAGGCAAAAAATTGTAACGTAGATTTCTCTACAACGTAACTGAAGATGTGACTGTTACAATTTGGGTCTCGGCCTCTGGCTGTCGCTTTGCTTTCCATTATTCCTTTTGAATAACTGGCTTTTAATAAGATGTCGTTGCAGTAAACTGGAATAAACTGAAATAATGCCTTACGTGAAGGGAAATAGTGAATAAGAAGGAAGGGAGAGGAGGCAGGACCAGCATCTTAATCGCAATCGGGATTGGGGAGCGGGAAAATATATAAAAAATAAAACTTTTGATGCGGTTGGATTAAACCATGGGAAGTCCTTTAATAAATGTAATAAAATGCGATTTTGGGACTTACAAAGGGGAAAGGGCCTTTATATTATAATGGGGAGTAAGTGATGTATGGTGGGCCAGGGGATAAAATCGCAATCGCAATATTGGAATTTGCGATGGGAATTTTGCGATGGGAATTTGCGATGGGGATTTTGCGATGGGAATTTTGCGACGGGGATTTTGCGACGGGGAATTTACGATGGGAATTTGTGATGGGAATTTTGCGATGGGAATTTGCGATGGGGATTTTGCGATGGGAATTTTGCGACGGGGATTTTGCGACGGGGAATTTACGATGGGAATTTGTGATGGGAATTTTGCGATGGGAATTTGCGATGATCGCACATCGCACATCGCAAATTCCACATCAACAAGACACTTGAATCTCTAAACTTGCGATTTTGCGATTTTGCGCTAAAGTGGTGGGGTTTATATATATGATATAACTTTGTTATAAAGTTTGTGGGGTATTGGTCGGAGAAGTGTTTAAGGGGAGGGAATTTGTAATATGAAGTTTTTTATTATAAAGTCCAAAGGCATGGAGGGGAAGTGGTTGGGTAATAAAATCACATATTTTATTAAATGATTTACAATGCGATATTATAATCGAAAGGGGGAAGGAAGGGGTTTTTAAAGGGATTTGAACATAAAGTTAAAGGGGAAACATGGGAAATAGGTGGGGCTTAGGGAATAGAGGGCTTTTACTTCACTTAAGCACAAAATTCAATCCAGAAGCCAGTTTTGAGAGTGTAGTATACCGTTGGAAAGCTCTTTTCGGGCTCTTTCTGATGGATCTACTTTGAAGATGATTTGGTGTTGAGCATACTGCGAAAAACTTCTCTGAATGTAGAGACATCACTTTGTGGAGATAACAACTTCTGAATTGTGGCTGAAAGGCAAAGTATCATGTCTTCACCTCAAAACATGGTTTTGAGGTGAAGCTTGCATCAAACCGAACAAATGATATCTTGTATCTTCTTGGTGCTATGACTTTGTATTTATTGACTTGCTCATGACTTCGCTGATCTTTATTTGACACTTGACTCATTAATTTGACAATGGCAAGAACTTAGAGACTAATGAGACCCATCCTATGACCTACTGATATGATTTTGAGAATGAAAGTGACAAATGACTGAAGATATAGGAAGGAAAATCAGCAAGTATCTCATGAGGGAAAACTAGTAACAAATTACTACCATCAATGAATCCATGAGCTAACGGAATGGTGAAATTGATTATTATGGGACTCCTAATATGCAAATGCAAAAGAGCAATTTTGATCACTGATGGCAGTATGACTAGAGTGACACTAACATTGGCTCCAATGGGGATGGTAGCTCCTTGGAGGTGCCAAGAACACCGTAGACCAAGTAGCCTTATCCATTGGGCATGGAGTCAAAAATACTGAAAAATTGACACAATGCATACTGACACTGACTCGAGACTAAGACTATAAAACTGAAATAAACCAAACCATACACATATCATTCAAGTTTTATAGCCTTCACTTCGGGCCACAAACTTCAATGACTGTGTACTCTGAACTCTGATAAACATAACATGGTATATACAATGATGATGACATATATCCTGATCCTTTGTTTTCAACAATGGTAGTGTTTCAAAAGCCTACCATTTACTGCTCCTCCAGGACAATTTTGGCCATCCATTTCTGAAAGAAAGAAGGCATTCTGTCCTCTGTAAGCTGAGATCCTGTATGGTCCTTTCCACAGATTGTCGAACTTACCATGCTTCCCTTTGTCTTCATTTCTAGCATCCCATTTCAACACTATATCATCCAGCTGAAACTTTTCTGCCTTTGTCTTCCTGTCATAGATCTTTTTAATTTTCTCCTGCAACTGAATAACGTTATGTGACACTTCCTCTCTTGTTTGCTGAAGGTGGATCATTTGATTGATTCTTTGCTGATTGTCATTGTCCTCGCTGCCAACTTCTTGCAATAATTTCATAACTGGGACTGTAAGGGATGTAGGAAAGACAACGTCAGTACCATAAACCAGCTCAAATGGTGACATACCTATTGATCTTTTACTGCTAACTCTGTCTGCCCACAGCGCGTTGATGAGCTTTCGGTGCCAATTTCTTTTGTTTGCCTCCAACATGTTTTTAATTATATTCACCAATGATTTGTTAGATAACTCAGCCAGGTCGTTTCCTTGTGGATAATAAGCTGTCGAATGGCCCAGCGCGATGTTGTATTTGTCACAAAAGTCGATCATTTTCTTGGATCTGAACGTTGATGCATTGTCTGTTACGATTTTCCAAGGGCAGCCAAAATGAGATAGAATATTCGATTCCAAGAATTGAATGATTACCGCGTCTGTTGCTTCCCTGGATGGGATGGCCTCGATCCATTTAGTAAAGTAATTTGTCCCTGTCAAGATCCATCGGTGCTGTGCTGAGGAAGCAGGATGAATCTCCCCTATAAAATTGAGCCCCCACTGTTGAAAGGGTGCGTTCACTGAAACTGGTTTCAAAGGAAGTGGAAGCAATTTCTTCTTCCCTTGGAAGATTTGGCATTCATGACATTTCATCACTGTCTTATATAAATTAGAAAATAATGTGGGCCAATAATATCCTACTCTCAATATCTTGTTAGTTGTAGTCTTCCAGAACAAGTGGCTGCCGCAGTCGCCTTTATGAAACTCGTGCATTACCTTCTGCGCTTCTTATTCAACCAAAAAATTGAGCAGAACGCCTCCTGGATCTTTCCAATACAGAGTGCTGTCTAAAATGCAGTATTTTGCAGATTTTAGCTTCAGAGATCTACCTTTGCTTTTGGACATGCCCATAGGAGGAGACAAATGCTGAAGGATATAGACGATATATGAATACCACAGGGACTATAGAAAAATGTCTGCAATTGGAACCAGCAAACCTTCATCTTCCTCTTCTGCCACTGCTGTTATAAGGTTTATATCTAAGGCGTGTAGATTTGATTGGGCCATCAATTTCGCCAAGCCTTGGCCTTTGATCAATTTCGTGGGCTTGATCTCCAGATCATACTCCAACATGGCTGCTATCCACTTACCTCTTCGACCTTCTGGATCAGTTTGCATCAACACCTCCTTCACTGCTGTGTTTGGGACATATGCTATAGTATGTGAATGCAGAATATAGACCCTGAAATCCTTCAATGCTTTGATAAGGGCCAATGCCTGTTTTTCAATGATATTATACCTCAAAGTAGCGTCTCTAATAGTTCTATTGAAAAAGGCAATTGGCTTTTCGATCTCGTCTCTCTTTTGCATTAAAACAGCCGCTAAAGTATGCTCAGATGCAAACGAAAATATGATAAATTCTTGAGTGTAGTCAAGACTGATCAAAACTGGGGCATTGGACAAAGAAAACTTTACCAGATTGAATGATTTGATAGCCTCCTCACTCCATTTAACAGTGCTGTCTTTCTTTAACATATTAGTCATTTCCCTCAAATGCTCAGCCAGATTGGGTATAAATCGACGTAATAAGTTCATCTTACCATTGAATGCTTGGATCTCCTTCTTGTTTCGTGGCAGGTCTATGAGCTGGATTGCCTCCACTCTAGCTGGATCGATGCGAATACCATCTCTGGAGATGATATGTCCCAGCAGCTTGCCTTCATCCATGGCGAAGAGGCACTTCTTGGGATTGAGAGAAATTCCGAACTTTCTGCATCGCTGAAAAACAACTCTCAAATGGTACAAATGCTCATCATCTGATCCTGAAAACACTGTCAAATCATCCAAATAGACAACGAGAAAAACATCTTTTTCATTTGCAAAGGCGATGTCCATTGCACGTTGGAAAGTATCTCCTGCATTATTCATTCCGAAAGGCATTTTGGCATACTGGAAGGTTCCCCAGGGTGTTGTGAAGGCAGTTTTATCTTGGTCCTTCTCATGCACCAAGATTTGGTTGTAGCCTGAGTAGCCATCAAGTAGTGACATCCTGGATGCTCCAACTACTCTCTGCAGAATATGGTCCATTTTCGGAAGTGGATAATTATCCTTTAAGGAAGCCTTATTCAAGTTCCGAAAATCTATGCACAACCTTATTTCTCCAGTCTTCTTACGTACCGAGACCAAATTTGAAATCCAGTCAGAAAATCTAATGGGGACTATGATACCAGCTTTGTATAATCTGTTTACCTCTTTTTCAATGGATGGTAGCAGCTTCGGATTGATTCTTCTCAGCTTCTGTCTGAATGGCTTTTGATCTGGCTTGATAGGAATAGTATGCTAGATTATGTTCCTATCATATTCTTTCAAATATGAATAATCCCATGCAAATACATCAGAAAAATCGGAAAGCAACTTCACATACTTATCCTTCACTTCAGGGGACAATGTCTTTGACAATTTCACGAACTTGGGCTGATCAGGTGTTCCAAGATTCACATCTTCAACTCCTTTCTCTATGGGCACCAAGCTTGGCTTCTTTGCAACATCGTCCTGATCAAACAGCTCCTCTAGAGGTATGAGACCTCTAGGAATTACGTTATCTTTCAGCTGCAATATGTCCATCTAGTTTGTTTCCATTTCTTGATCATCCACCACATACTCACCTTCTATGAGAGTGTCCTTGAATTTTCCATCACCCTGCAAAAATTCATTTATCTCATTATCATCCCAAAATACTTGCCAATACCTCAAATTATCCGAAACATCCAGCCTATGTTTGACATGGATTTCGAATTTGTTGCTGGAGTTCATCGGAATTTTCAGGTTACTTGCAGTAGTTGCAAGAGAATCAGCAATAAGATTCTGCATCCTGGGCACTGTTGTCAAAGTGTACTCTGGGAATGTCTTCAAAATGTCCAAAACTGCATTTTTGTATGCCCTCAGTCTTGGATGTTTAGCTTGGTACTCTCCTTTCACCTGCTTGATTATTAACTCAGAGTCACCATACACAAAAATCCTTTTTGCCTTCAACTTCTTCAAGATTTTGAGGCCTGCAATCAGAGCTTCATACTCTGCTTCATTGTTAGAGCATTCAAAATCCAACTTGTAAGCACATACTCTAACATTACTAGGGACCTTCTCAGGTTGAAAAATAGGACTCCTAATCCATATTCCAATGCCAGCTCCATCCTTACCAACAACTCCATCAAAATCCATACTCCACGGACCTTCTTCTTCTTCTTGTAGATGCTGAAAATTTGTTTCTTTCTCTTCTTTGCCTTGGCTGATTTCTGGCTGTTCATTATCCATTTGCTGCTGGCAGGCAGAAGGCTTAGAAGTACTTGCTACTTTGTCTTTTTCCTGTTTGAGGATTTCTCTGAAATCTCAGGTATCTCCTCCACTTGTACCAACTGAACATCCTCATCATTTAAACCACCATCTGAATATAAGACAAAAGACTCTAAATCTGTGTGTACTGCATTGATGGGATGATTTACTGGCTTGTCTTTGCTAGTGATCATGTATTTCATTTTCTTTTCCCTATATAACTTTCTCAACTGGCCAAACACAGGGATTGTGGCATAGGAGAAATCAAGTTGTATGGTCCCCTTAAGTTTGGCACCCCAAGACCTAGATAGGAGCATTCCAAACCTTGGTGGGACATCGGCAACAACTACATCCATCAAGACATTTTTGGCTGGGATTTGATCTAAAGACACTACTAAATCTTTGATGAGACCAATACAGTGGACCCTACTTGAATCAAAAGAGTACAAATCATGGTATTTTCTAGTAACATCAAGGCCTAACTTCTCCATGACAGCTTTGGGCATTAAATTATGGGAGGCCCCAGAGTCTAACATGGCATTATTGAAGATAAACTCATGTAACCTAAGACTAAGGTAAAAGGAGGGAACTTCATTTTCTTCAGACTCTTGTGTGGCTGGACCAAAAATAAGTTCGGGGTAGTCATCCTCCACATTAACCATATCAGAAAGAGGGTCAATTTGCAAGACTTTAGACACCTGATTTTTATATACACTATTCTTTACCAACTCGGTCAAGGGCACAGACACTTTCAACTTGGAAATTTCATTTTCTAAATTAAAGGAGGGAGCTTTTTCTACCTCTTTAATAGGAGGGTCTTTCTTCTCCATTTGTTCTCTCGCTACGTTCTGCTGGCCTTTTTCTTTTTCGGCATTCTTAGCTGTGGGTGCTTTGCTGGATGAAGGATTGGCCAGCTCTTTTCCTTTATTCTGTGCCTCGTCCTTCATTTGTAGTTCTTTTCTCCTATGAATGGGGCTAATGGTGACATTTATGTTCCTTAGAGAATACTGCCCTTGCTGGGATAACAGCGCGTTCATATAACCTCTCTGGTAGTCATCAGATTCCTTTTCTAACACCACGTCATTGGCCAAAATGAAATTTTCATCCCCTTGAATGTCTGGAGTCGCCACTATGTATTCTTCGTCTTCTGTGAGGAAAATGGGTGCACCATCAGCTGTGAAAAAATGATTGGTTTCAAACAGAGGACCATCGTCGTCTGAGTCAGTCCCTTGCACGTAGTTCTATTGTAACAGTGTTTTAATTGGCTGTTGTGGTGCCGCTTGGTCCTACGCCCTTTGTTCTCTCTGTCTAATTCTGAATTGTGTTTGCTGTTTTCCTCTAAAATTTGGATTTCTTATTTGAGTTTCGGGTCTGTCGGAAATCGTCAAATGCTCAACCATCTTTTCCATTGTACGAATTAGAGTGTCCATTCTGCTGTCCAAAGTGGAGGCTTCCTCTTTCACCACGACTTTCTTTTCGGTTCTAGCTCGAGCTCTTCTGGTCAGCAGATTAGCTTCAACGCTTACTGCTATTTTTGCATTTCTTCAAGAGACGGTGGATCTCTTTCACGCAGCTGATATGCCATATCGGCATCAAAACCATCTGGAAACTTTAGCATAGATGAATCCACGGGTGGTTTGAGGTTGGCCGGAATAGCATTGTATGCAGCATTGAATCTTAAACAATAGTCTTGCACAGTTTCACCCACATTTCTTTTCATATTCTCATATTCAGACAGAATTTGGTGTGGGTTCCTTTTCACCTCCCACCGGTCTAGGAACTGTGTGTAACTCTTGCAAAGTGTGAATAGAGCCTGCTAGTAAAGCTCTGAACCACTTTCTCACTTCACCTCCGAAGCTTTGAACAAACAACCTGGTTGCTACATTCTCTTCTTCCACTTCATGCAAGTCAAAAAAGTCATTCATCTTGTCAACATGCTGCTGGGCTGTAATGCCCTGAGTGGCATCAAAGATAGCAATTTTACTCTGATAATCAACAGGCATATCATTGAGAACCTGAGGTAAAACCAAGGGTGCATACCGGGCAGCCATATTTCTGGGAGGATTTACCACAACGTTTGTAATGCTGGAATTTGAGGTAGGTGTTGATGGAGGAGATGAAAACTGGGAATTGATTGATGGGAATGCTGATGAATCAGGAGGATGGAATGCTGCGCCTGATGATTCTGAAGGCTCAGGAATATAAGTTGCAGTGATGTACTGAGGCGAATTCAAAATGTAGTCATCAATGGAAGAATTTTCTCTCTGAACTTCAATATCTACAAGAAACTCCGGATCTAAAACCGTGTCTTCAAGTGCAGTTTCAGACTTACTTCTAAACAAAGAAAGCTCAAAATTCTCATCAAAAGAAATCTCCTCTACAAAAAAACATTCATTGGGCCAAGTATGGGACCTGAAAATAGGTGTAGGACTTGGTGATCCCTCTTGTCTTCTGACTATTCTTGGGATAAGATTCGGATTTTCGAACACAGGGGGAGGATTTGGATCAGGATTAGCCCTTGTATATCTTCTTGAAGCCAGTGTGGTCAACTTACTACTATACAATATTTATATCAACCTAGAAAATTCTGAAATATCATCATCGAGACTTTGCAAGAAAAATATTACTGGGGTGATAAATCTTCTACGCAAAAGTTTGTAATTGCTTCCCCAGTATGGTCGCCAGAGATGTTAGCACCCAATCTAAAACTCAGGCTGAAAAAGGCCAAATCAGGGTAACAACTAAACCACGCTCAGCGTTGTAGCTAGCCCTACAAGGACAGGAGAGGGCTCTCTCCGTAGAATAGATATTCAAATAAATGGTAATGAACTGATTTTAGGCTAGGTATATAAATGGGAAAAAGAGTTTTGATGAATTACTGAAATTTCAGGGATGTATGGGACAAGAGGACAGTATGAACTGAGGAATTAAATCGGGATACAAAATATTTCATAGGGCAAGATAGGCAGGAGGTTTAACAATCAAGTCTAAATAAGATGAAATGGAAAGACTATTGAGAAGTTGAAAATGGCATAATAAATGAATCCTTTTCAAACAGAAGAAAATACACAGAGTATGAATGATTCCCCAAGGCAGAGCATATAAAATGGATTCTACCTTTCTAACTTGAAAACATTCAACTGGAGATGTTAATGAATGAATGGTGTAACATAACAATGTACATATGAAACATAAAGGAGAAACATATGCTAAAACATACCACATGAATCCCATAAATCAAAGCTGCATCACTTTATTTAATTCCATGCGAAACTGTACAACGGAGCCTAGAGCTCACTGCCACACTATTCCCCTACTTCTGAGTTTTTAGACCTCAAACTTTCCCCCCTTTGCAAATAATTAGAATTTACAATAAATAGACAATTTTTTCCGGAATACAAATCGATGGAAGGGGAGAAATCACAACTGAAGATAGAAGGCCAAAATCCAACAGTCTCTTCGTAAAGGAAGAGCTGCATTACATCTGGCCAGTGAGAAGGCAAAAAATTGTAACGTAGATTTCTCTACAACATAACTGAAGATGTGACTGTTAGAATTTGGGTCTCCGCCTCTGGCTGTCACTTTGCTTTCCATTATTATTTTTCAATAACTCGCTTTTAATAATATGCCGTTGCAGTACACTGGAATAAAATGAAATAATGCCTTACGTGAAGGGAAATAGTGAATAAGAAGGAAGGGAGAGGAGGCGGGACCAGCATCTTAATCGCAATCGGGATCGGGGAGCGGGAAAATATATACAAAATAAAACTTTCGATGTGGTTGGATTAAACCATGGGAAGTCCTTTAATAAATGTAATAAAATGCTATTTTTGGACTTACAAAGGGGAAAGGGCCTTTATATTATAATGGGGATTAAGTGTTGTATGGTGGACCCAGGGATAAAATCGCAATCGCAATATTGGAATTTTCGATGGGAATTTTGTGATGGGAATTTGCGACGGGGATTTTGCGATGGGAATTTTGCGATGGGAATATTGCGATGGGAATTTTGCGACGGGGATTTTGCGATAGGAATTTTGCGATGGGAATTTGAGATGGGAATTTTGCTACGATCGTACATCGCACATCACAAATTCCACATCAACAAGACACTTGAATCTCTAAACTTGCGATCTTGCGATTTTCCGCTAAAGTGGTGCGGTTTATATATATGATATAGCTTTGTTATAAAGGTCGTGGGGTATTGGTCGGAGAAGTGTTTAAGGGGAGGGACTTTGTAATATGATGCTTTTTTATTATAAAGTCCAAAGGCATGGAGGGGAAGTGGTTGGGTAATAAAATCGCATATTTTATTAAATCATTTACAATGCGATATTATAATCGGAAGGGGGAAGGAAGGGGTTTTTAAAGGGATTTGAACATAAAGTTAAAGGGGAAACATGGGAAATAGGTGGGGCTTAGGGAATAGAGGGCTTTTACTTCACTTAAGCACAAAATTCAATCCAGAAGCAAGTTTTGAGAGTGTAGTATACCGTTGGAAAGCTCTTTCTGGGCTCTTTTTGATGGATCTGCTTTGAAGATGATTTGGCACTGAGCATACTACGGAAAACTTCTCTGAAGGCAAAGACATCACTTTTTGGAGATAACAGCTTCTGAATTGTGGTTGAAAGGCAAAGTATCATGTCTTCACCTCAAAACATGGTTTTGAGGTGAAGCTTGCATCAAACCAAACAAATGATATCTTTGATCTTCCTGGTGCTATGACTTTGTATTTATTGACTTCCTCATGACTTCGTTGATCCTTATTTGATACTTGACTCATTAATTTGACCATGGCGAGACCTTAGAGACTAATGAGACCCATCCTATGACCTACTAATATGATTTTGAGAATGAAAGTGACGAATGACTGAAGATCATAGGAAGGAAAATCAGCAAGTACCTCATGAGGGAAAACTGGTAACAAATTACTACCATTAATGAATCCATGACCTAACGGAATGGTGAAATTGATTATTATGGGACTCCTAATATGCAAATGCAAAAGAGCAATTTTGATCACTAATGGCAGTATGACTAGAGTGACACTAACAAAACCAATACTTGTTGTATTCCTATGTGATCTTTAATAGAATACAATGGAGTTTTGGTGTGCAATCTGATTTTTAAATTGGTATTAGTGCCAGTTGGCTCTGTGGGTAATCCCTTAATGGAGAGCTCAAGATCTAGATTGAATTAGTGTAGATATGTTTGTATGTCTGATTGTGTGAGTTTGTTGAAGTGTGTGATTTGGGATTTTGAAGGCATGTGGGTGAGATCCATTAAATGAAATGCCCAGGGCTGTTACTTCATAGGGAGGGTAGAAATTTAGGTTGAGTAGCTATGTCCATTCAAATTGACGCGAATCATCAAAGTTTTTTTTCTTTCTGGTATTCATTGCATTGAGTTAACTATGTATGAATAGAGCGCTAAAGATGGTCAATGCATGGTATTAAAGGTTTTGTGTTGCTACCGTCGTCGAATATGTAAAGTCAACATGACATTTCCAAGGCTATGATGATTGGAGTGCCTTGACCTCGATCAATGTGTAGGTGAATTTATTGTTGGGGTAGTTGCCATTTTTCCAATAGAATGATGAATATGGAATCAATATTTTAGGGGTGAACTGCACTTGATTGTATATATTCATGGATCAATGCCCTTGATTCTCTGTATGCGGGTTTATTAAAATGGAGCTCACAAGCTTTGCAACTCATATAACATTCAATGCAAACAGAGTTGAGTATCCTTTGTTGGGTCTAAAAACATTTCCTAGATTGTTTCAATAGTATCCAATTTGCACCTAGCTATCTGGTTTGATGCATTCCAGTTGCATTACATGGCATGGGATCACGTGTGACTAAAACATCAATTCCAAGAGGAGTCTTCTTGTTGGTGAGTACTGTGATATGTGCTCATCACACATGTAAGAATGGAGATTTAATCTCACCATATGAGTACATAATATCTGGAGTAAATACATCTAACGTGTTTCCCTATTTTTGGCATATCATAATTTTGATACTCCTTTTCTCAGTTGCGATGGTATGTTGTATATAAGTATCACTTTTTTGTGCTTATAAAATCAGTGATAATGAACTTCCAAAATCAGATCAAGAGGTTATGATGTAATAACTGACTCTATATACATTCTGTATCTAGAAGACTCTTATACACAACTAGCAATTACATTGATTGGCACCCATGTATCTCGGTAGATGGGAGCTCATACATAGAATGGCAAGTAGTTCAATGTTTATTACAAAGAAGTAATCGTTTGTGTCTGAAGCTACTACTTAAGAGATTGAGTGGTGCAAAACTTAATATGGATGGTTGTCCAAAAGGTTTGGTAGCTGTGGATCGAGGGAATGATACCTCATTTGTTGAAGACATGGGAATGGCCTTCTCATGAGGTTATGCGATAGCTTGGGACATTGTTTAGTAATTGACTTCGAGAGATCCATGGTTCGGGAGTTCGAGAGTGGAACTCAGGAATCCGGTTTTCTGACTACACCTTTCCAAGGGTTATGAGACAAATTGATGGAGTTCGCTCTATGAGATTTTGAAGACGTTTAACGAAGCTAGTGAAGACGTTGTAGACAGGAATATCAAGACAAGTACTCATTAAGGGAGGGACTTGGAGAATTAACTCTTACTTTTATTGTGCCTATTAATTGATGTTCATCAATAAATGTAATTGTTGTGTGATTTATAAATATTTTGATCTAGATATCTAGTCCAACTAATATAGCTCCTATTTTGGTGTTTGGTTGAGATATTTTCTCAACTAGTTGATTTTATGGTTAAGATATAATTTCTATATTGAAACATACTTATTGTATTTATATGTGATGTTTAATAGAATGCAATGGAGTTTTTGTGTGCAATATGATTTTTAAATTGGTATTAGAACTAATGGCTCTATGGGTAACTCCCTTATGGGAGGGATCACGATGTAGATGTTGATTGAATTAGTGTAGATATATTTGTATGTTTGATTGTGCGAGTTTTTTGAAGTGTGTGACTTGGTATTTTGATGGGATATGAGTGAGATCCGATAAATACAATGTGTAGGGCTATTACTGCATAGGGAGGGCAAAAGTTAGGTTGAGTAACTATGTCCATTCAAATTGCCATGAATCATCAAAGATTTTTTTTTCTTGCCTATATTCATTCTGTTGAGTTAACTATGTATGAACAGAGAACTACGCATGGTCAATGCATAATGCTAAAGGTTTTCTTCTACTACCATCATCGAATATGTTTCGTCACCATGGCATTGTCGAAGCTACGGTGATTGGAGTGCCTTTACCTCGATCAATGTGTAGATAAATTTATTTTTGGGGTTGTTGCCATTTTTCGAGTAAAATGATGAATATAAAATCAATATTTTAGGGGAGAAATGCACTTTATTGTATATATGTAGGGATAAATGCACTCAATTCTATGTATGTAGGTTTATTTGAATGGATCTCACAAGGTTTGCAACTCTCATAAAATTCAATGCAAATAGTGTTGAGTATTGTTTGTTGGGTCCAAAAACATTTCTTACATTGTTTCAATAATATCCAATTTGCACCTAGTTATCTGGTTTGATGCAATGCAGTCGAATTACATGACATGGGATCACATGTGACTACAACAAAAATTCCCAGAGGAGTCTTCTTGTTGGTAAGTATTGTGATATGCCTTCACCACACATGTCAGAATGGAGATTTAATCTAAGCATATGAGCACATGCTATATGGAGTAAATACATCTAACATGTTTCTCTAGTTTTGGAATATCATAATTTTGATACTCCTTTTCTCAGTTGTGATGGTGTGTTGGATATAAGTATAATTTTTTTTTGTGCTTACAAAATTAGGGATGATGAAATTCGAAAATCAGATGAAGAGGTCATGGTGTAATAAATGACTCTAGATACATTCTCTATCTAGACAACTCTTTTATACAATGAGTACAATGATTGGAACCCATGTATCTCGGTAGATGGGAGCTCATCCATAGAATGGCTAGTAGTTAAATGTTTATTGAAAATAAGTAATTGTTTATGTCTGAAGCTACTACTTAAGAGATCGAGTGGTGTAAAACTCAATATGGATGGTTTCCTAGACAATTTGGCGGTTGTGGATCAAGCGAAGGATCCCTCATTTGTTGGAGACGTGGGAATGGCCTTCTCATGAGGTTATGCGAAAACTTGGGGCATTGTTTAGTAATTGAATTCGGGAGATCCATGGTTCGGGAGTTCGAGAGTGGAATTCATAAATCCAATTCGCTGACTACAGATTTCCGACCATTATGAGACAACTTGATGGAGTTCGCTCTATGATATTTTGAAGATGTTTAAAGAAGCAAATGAAGACGTTGCATGCCAGAAGATCAAGACAAGTACTTGTTAAGGGAGGGACATGGAGAATTAACTCTTACTTGTCCTGTGCCTATTAAATGATGTTCATCATTAAATGTAATTGTTGTGTGATTTCTAATTAGTTGGATCTAGAGATTTAGTCCAACTAATATAACTCCTATTTTGGTGTTTGGTTCAGATATTTTTTCAACTGGTTGATTGTATGGTTAAGATAGAATTTCTGCATTGAATTAATACTACTTGTATTTATACGTCATGTTTAATAAAATATAATGGATTTTTTGTGTGCAATCTGATTTTTAAATTGATATAAGAGCAAGTGAGAATCCTACATAGGTAACTAAGTGGGATTGAAACTAGTAAAAATGAATCACATAGGGTCAATCATCACTTCCAAAACTTACAATAACTATCTATTGTTCATCACATTAAATCCTAACCATTTGATTCAGGTTGACTTTCTTGCATTTCCAAATTAAAATAGAAATTAAAATCGAATGTAAAGGAAACACCATTAAAGGCGGCAATGTCGTGTTACTCTTTGCTTCCAAGTCTTAAGATATTAGCGCCGTTATTAATATTAAATATTGGACAAAGGCATAGAAGATCGCTTGGGAAAAGCTTTTGAACGTAGCGTAATGTGTCAGAGGAGCGCTTGTTGGACGGTTTTTAATTATCAGAATTTCCACTATTGTTCTCGTCAAATTCTAGGACACTTAATGCTCGATGCTTCATGCCGTTGTTTATTAACTTATGCAGGAGTACAGCTCGTTGGGGATCCATTTTATTTAGAGTGGGTGACCATTAATTATAATTATATTTTATTTGGAGTGACTGAAACTTAATTATAATTATGTATATAAAAATTAGATTCATTTTAAGTTGGAGTCCGTTTGAATATAGGATGAAATAATTATTAGTATATTAGTAATATTGTACAACACCTTAGTGTAGAAAATATAACATAACATAGTAATTTAAGAGGTATAGGTAGAAAATATAAGATAGTAATTTAAGAGGTATTTCGTTCAAAGGCTAATCATAGCTGCTACTGCTAATATGATGCAAGCTGTCACCCACATTAGATTTATGCCATAGCAATATACGATAACAACGTATCAACGAATGGTGCAACGCTTTACTGTGACAGAGGGAAGAACTAAAGGAAGTTACGTGAAATGGTTGATTCCCACAAAGATCTTACAATATTCCAAATTCAAAGGTTAAAATTACGGCTAAGTTCCAAGTTCGAGACAAATGCTACGAAAGGCAAAAATAATTTGACTATTGATCTATTCACTAGGTTAAAGATGAAAGGAGTTTATTTCAAAAAAGTTTAATTTTTAAATGTATATTTTGGAATAGGGTTTTTATAATTTTAATTTAATTATTCATAAATATTAGGTGATTTATTTTGGAATAAGATTTTTATAATTTAATTTAATTATTAGGTGAATGAGAGGACTTTTTATATGAAATCACTTATGGTTTTGTTGGCATGTGATATTGATAAGCCCTTGATATTATAACAAAATCTATTTACATAATAAGAAACTCCATAGTTAATCTTGTTATATGTGAGTGTATTTCTTCTCCTTTACATGTTATATTGGATATGCTATAAATAACTTTGTTGAATTATTTGCTCTCAAACTTATTCTCTAATTAGATAGAGGATTAGAGTATGAACCAAAGAGTTTGCAAATTCTTGTAGACAATAGGAAATTAGAAGGAAGTTCACCACCAAATATAACATAGAGCATTATGGAGTGGATGAAAGGAAGAATTGGACCATCATAAACATCACAAGGACCATGAACAAAGATCAAATGCTATATGATGATTTTTGAGATGAAGTTGTTGCTTGTTCAATCTATACACTAAACATATCACTAATAAAAAAAGTGAAAGGTAAAAATGCAGTGGCATAAATTTAAGTGTCTCTCACTTCAAAAATTTTGATTGTATTGTCGATGCACGTGTTTGAGAAGATCTAAGAAAAAAACATGACAACATGAGAGGAAAGTGCATCTTCATTAGGTATAATGAATAATAGAAAATCCTACAAACCATTTAGCTCAATCACCTATAGATTTGTGGTAAGAATATATATGAAATCCTTGGAGGATAAACCTTGGAGTGACCAAGAATATGAAACAATGGAATATCAAAATTCATTTCTCCAAATAGATCAATAAGTGGAATATTTAGGATAGAAAGTACCTCTACCAAGATTGCAAAGCTTATAGGTGCAAATATAAGAAGAAAAAAATAAAAATAATTCTTCTTCCAACAGTGAGTTAGTACATTTGGTGAGAAACTAGAGATATAGTTCTTCAGACAATGAGTCACTGGCTTCAATGAGAAATAAAAAGAAAGGAGGTTGAGGGAAATATATGAGCAACGAGATGGCATGAATCAACAAGATCACTTTTCCTTATTATCCAATCAACCTAATTATTTTAAAGAGACATTGAAAAAAAAGCGTTGGGTATATACCATGAATGAGGACATTGAAGCCATTGAAAGGAATGGGCCATGGGATCTTGCTAACATCCAAATAGATAAAACTAGCACTGGCCTTAAGTGGCTTTACAATACACAACTAAATAAGAAAGGAAAGGTAGAGAAACATAAGGAAATACTAGTTGCTAAAGCATTTTATGAACAACTAGATATTGCCTATGGTGAGATCTTTGCTCTAGTAACAAGGTTAGACAATATTAGAGTTGTCTTAGATGTAATAGACTAGAACAAATAATGTGGAAGAGGGATACGATGGCTCCAGTAAGGGTTTCAGTCATGGTTTTTCAGATCTATGCCGCTGCTGAGGACATCAACCTTGGTGCTACCGGCCCATCAAAGTTTTCTCTCGGCGCCAACATAGCCGTCCTCACAGATCTTGCTACCTCGGGGATAATCGGTGGTCTAGAATCCCTCGCTACACCAGAAGCGGCTCCGGGTTCTACCCCTAGCCTGGAGCTTGGGCTCGTAGCTTCAATAGCTAGCATACACAAACTGAGAACCAAACACACAGAAAAAGAACCTAAGAACAGGGACGAGCTTCGAGCCAGGGTTTATTGCCAGCTAGATCAACTAGATCTATCTTTCCCATGAAAAGAGGATGCTGCAAACGTTTCGACGCACGACCATGACAATGAGGGAAAGGAGATCAGCCTAACCTGGGGAAGAAAGCCAATCGAAAATCGTAAGGATCCACAAGGGTTTCTGAGCATTAGTGCTGTTGGAGGCAGATTAGGCCCTAACCTTGGATCATCACCCTTGGGACGACTCCCTACACACAAGGGCAAGAAATATGTGATCGGATCTATTGCTCCTCCTCTACTACTGGTGAGAAAAGAGGTGCAGAGTTTTTAAGGCTTTCGGCTAATCTTAGGCAACATGTAACTTTAAATTATTTTCAGATTTTCATCAAACCCCCTTTGGGAAAAACTCGTTTAGTTTGGGTATAGGAAGACAATACCATTCTACAGCTAAAACAACAAATATGGAGACTGTTGGGATATCCTCTCCCGATCCAATACCTGGTAAATGGTAGCCGCTCTCTTCAGGACTGTAGGTCTTTGAAGAATTATGAAATTAGCGCAGAAATGACCATCTCACTGAACCTTTGACTAAGAGGGGGTGTTGCGTACCAGGTTATATCAAGTTCTGCAGGAGGAGATAAAGGGAAAAAACCCACAACCTAGCAACAATCAAATGGAGGCCTCTCCTACAAAAATATCTTATAGGGGAACAAAGTTGCAGGGTCACCTCCAGATCAAGGAGGATATGTACCGTGACCATACATCGTGGAACAGCTTGGACAAACCCCTGCTCTAAAGATCGATATTTCACGAACAGAGGAGTACGTCAAGAGATGTGAAACCCAGGAATTAATCTGCCGATTTAATTGCTTTTGGGTGAAACCAATGGACCTCTTCCATTGGATTTTCACTCAATGGACTATGGAATGTGATAGTCATCTCTACTCTAAAGGGTTCTTTATTGTTAAATTTATATCTTCGGAAGTCAGAGATCGTATCATCAGAGCAAGGCCTTCGTTTTAGGGAACTATGGGTCTTTTTATGACCCCATGGTTTCCATATTTTGACCCAAACACCATGAATATCTCCAGAATGTCGGTATGGGTCCGATTATACAACCTCCCCCTTCATTTCTGGAGTGATCAGGTCCTGGAGGGAATTGGGAACAATATTGGAAAATACATCAAAATAGATACAAAGAGAATCGAGGAGAGGATTTACACTTTTGTACGGATCTGCGTGGAAATAGATCTAAGAAAAGGATTGCCAGAAAATATTATGCTGATCTACAAGCAACAAAACTGGATGCAAGGAATAGATTATGAAAACGCTACATTCAGATGCAGAATTTGTAGGATGACAGTACATTTACAAAGCACATGTCCAGAAGCTAAGAAAGAAAATAGCAAAAAAAACCAGAAATGGAAATAGAGAAAAGGGTGGCAATATCCCCCTCCTGATTCAGAGGAGGACGAATCCGAAGTAGAGGAGGAAACAACTCCCATGGGAAATATTAAGCCTACACAGGGACAAGAGATCCAAACGGAAGACATATCAGCACATAAGGACTCTCAACATCACCCGAATCAAACAGAAAGGACTAGCGAGGACATGGGTACTGGAGGGATCAAACGACACTAGTCCTCAGATACTTCAGATTCAGACTAGGATACAGGAACCCAGACAGTAGAAAATCAGTTAGTACTTGCAACGATTGCACCTTCCCAGGGTGAGTGGCACAAGGTCAAGAAGAAGAAGAAGGGGAGGAAAACCTGAGTTGTGGGACATCTACTCACTCTGTGGCAGCAGTGGTTACTTTTTAGGGCCATCAATCTAGTTTTCTCTCACCTTTCCTCTCTTGAATCATCTTTATCTTTCTTACTTTTTCCTTCTTTTTTATTAAATGCAATGGTAGCCCTGCTAAGATGCATTGTGTGCCAAAGCACATGAGCCCTATGTGCAGTTGTCTGAAATTCTTAAATGCATATGCTAGATGTAACTTTTCATTTTATAAATAAAAATTTGCTGATTTTTTTTCTGTGGAAAAAAAAAATAGACTAGAACAAATGGCCAATTTACTATATGCATGTGAATTCAAACTTTTTGAATGGAGTTTTAGAAGAAGAGGTGTATGTATATTAGCCACCAAGGTTTGAAGCAAAATACCAAGAGTACTAAGTGTACAAGATGAAGAAATCCTTGTATGGCTAGGAGCAAACTCCTAAAGATTGGTACAATTGAATCGACTCTTACTTGCTCAAGGATGTTTTCAAGAGGAGTAATAAAGAGCCCACTCTTAATACCAAATTAGATTAGTAAGTTAATATTCTTATAATTTGTCTTTATCTTGATGATCTGATATATATTAGAAATTTTATGTTAAATGATTTCAAAGCTTCCATGAAAAGAGAATTTCAGATGATAAACCTTGGTGTCATGAAGATATTTTTGGGAGTTGAAGTTAAGAAATATACTTAAGGAATTTTAATATGTTTGAAAATTATGCTACATATATCTTAAAGTGGTTTAGGATGGACACGTGTAAACCAATCGAAACACCTATTGTAATAGGAAAAGAATTGAGCAAGCAAGATAAAGTACAAACAATTGACTCAACAATGTATAAGAGGCTTTTAAGAAGCCTCATACACCTTACTACAACTAGACTTGATGTTATGCATGTAGCTATTTTCATTTCTATATTTATGGAGTTTCCCAAGGACTATCACTAGAAAGTTAGAAAAATAATTTTAAGGTATATTGTAGGTACAACTGATTATGGATTTTGGTACACAACTCTAAAGATTACACACTTAAATGATAAATGGAAAATGACTTTGCTCATAGCATTGATAATAGGAAGAATACCTTAGGATGTGCTTTTGATTTTGGCACAAATTCGATATTGACATGGGAATCTAAGAAGCAACTGATTCTCTCAATATCTTATACAAAAGAAAAATATGTAGCAACTATTACAACATTGTGCCACACAATATGGATAATAATACTCTTGAATATTGCACATGTGGAGAAGGAACTAACGTCTACTTTTTGTGACAATAGTTTAATAATTGCATTTTCCATGAACCACGTGTTTTCCCAAAAAACATTTGCGAGGATTTCTCGAGTTGACAGGGTATTATTGCAATTTTGTTAAGAATTATGGGAGAATTGCAGCATGTCTAAAAAAATTACTATAAAAAGATGCATTTTCTTGGACTCTAGAAGAAACTAAGGCCTTTCAACATATCAAAGAGGCAATGTGCCAATGACTGGTCTTAGTTACGTTGGACTTCACAAAAAGCTTTATTGTGGAATGGGATGCCTCAGGAAGTGGAATTGGTGTTGCTTTAATCCAAGAAGGATGACATGTTTCTTTTGAAAGTCGGCCAATCAAAGGAAAGTATTTACAAAAACCTATTTTTGAGAAGGAAATGTTGGAAATACTAAATGCACTAAAGAAATGGCAACCTTACCTAATGGGAAGACACTTCAAGGTAAAAACAGATCACGACATTCTTTTTGGAACAAATATTATCTTCATAAGAGAAACAAAAATGGATGAAAAAAAGTTGGGTTATTACTTTGAAATCATCTACAAAAAAGGGAAGCAACAACGGAAGGATGAGGATGTGGAAACAATTTTTTATGTAATTTCTATTATCAAACTTCAGTGGATTAATGGAAGAATGACGAAGAAGTTTAGACACTAATTCAAAAGTTCGAGCATGATCCCAGTATATCTGATACATTTAGTTGGAAAAATGATTCATTATGGTACAAATATCAGTTATATCTTTGTAATAATTCCCAACTCAAACAGAATATTATGTTGGAATTGCACACCTTTCCCTTAGGAGGGCACTCAAGATTCTAAAAAACTTACCATAGGGTCAAGAAGGAATTTTCTTGGGATGGCCTTAAATCTGATATTTAAAATTTTGTGGTAGAATGTTTGGTTTTTCAACAAAATAAAGTCGAGACAATTAAAACCTAGGGTATGCTACAACCCTTATGCATTCTAGGTCAACGTTAGGAGGAGATTTCAATGGATTTTATCATGGTTTTACCTAAGTTTGAAGGAAATATTTCCGTCATGGTGGTAGTTGATAGACTTACCAAGTATGCACACTTTTGTGTATTAACTCATCCATTTAAAGCGAGTAAAATTTCTATTGCATTTATGGAAAAAATTCAAAAGCTACATGGAAATCAAAATATTATTGTAAGCGATAGATATTCAATTTTCACAGGAATTTTTTTGACATAATTATTTTCTTGTCTAGGTACTCAATTAGCTCATGGCTCATCTTATAATCCTCAATCTGATGGGAAAACTGAGATAGTGAAAAAATGTTTGGAAGAATATCTTCGTTGCTTTATAAATGACAAGCTGACACAATGGGTCAAGTGGTTAACTTTGGCTGAATGGTGGTATAGCACTTCCTTCCATACTACAACAAAAATTACCCCATTTATGGCACTTTATAGATATCATCCATCGTCCATCACATCGTCTTTAAGAGAAAATTATAAGGCTCAAGCAATGGAAGATCACATCGAGCATCAAAAACAAGTTCTCCAACTCTTGAAGGAAAACACCACTTTGGCGCAGAATCGAATGAAACAACATGCAGATCAATATCGCAATGAAATAATTTTTGATGTAGGCGACTAAGTATTTTTACAGCTACAACCATACAAACAAATTTCCATCAAGAAAGCTAAGAAGGATAATGAATTTTCACCAAAGTACTATGGTATTTACAAGATTTTACAAAATATTGGTACGATGAAATAAAAATTGGAGCTTCCTGCATCTTCTCGAGTGCACCCAATTTTCCATGTTTCGTGATTAAAGAAGCTTATAGGTGACAAGCTTCCAGTTCAAACAATATTGCTAGAACTTGACGAGGAAGGAAACTCATATTGGAAGCTGAAGCAGGCACGGAAACAAGAACTCGACAACTACGAAATTGATCAATTTTAGAGTATCTCGTCAAGTGAAAGAACTTATCTGCTGAATATTCGACATGGGAGGATGATAATTTTATAAAAAAGCATCTGGAACTATTCAAGCATTGAGGAAATTTTTTTTTGAAGGAGACGGGCTTGTTAGGTCCTTATAATACTAGTGTATTCCCTTATTTTTATTGTTAGTATAACCAACTTCTATTACCAAATCTTCTAGTGACTTTATCCTGTTATAATTTGCTTGTGATGAAGCTCTCTTTAGTTTTGACTGTGAATTTATATTTTCAAGAGTGTTCTGCAAATTCTGGACACTTAGAGCTTTATGTGTCATCGTTGAATAGATAATTTCTCCTGCCTGTTTGTGAAATTCAATCTGGTCAATTGGATGCACATCTTTGGCAAGAAATTCAAAGGCTGTCTTTTTGTAATCTTCTGAAGTTTTGGGGGCCTGCACCTTTAGCTATAAAAATTTCATTTGCATCTTCCTTGTTTTGAAGTCAAAAGCTGAAAGAAACCTACTCTGATCCCTGGGAGTTTTCTTCTAGTATTGTGCATATGTAACAACTTTTAATGCTTCATTTATAATTTTAAATTCTTTGTATTTCTCCATGATATAATTTTCTTTCTCCATTGGCTTGCTGGATGATGAAACCTCTGCAATATTTTTCTTTTGAATGATTTGTGCACTAGAAGTTGATCGGATATGTGTTTCTTCTAAAAGTGTTGGGGGTGCATTATCTCTGACAACAATATATGTTTCAATGGTTTCAACAGTCTCTTCTTGCTCTATCACTGGATTTAGTTTTGTTTTCTTTCTGTACATAAGCTTGAATTTAGTCTAATATATTCTTCTGAATAAGACGCTTCTTCTCTAGCCATTTTTTAATTTCTATCCCGTGGGGCTGGAGTAAGCAGGATGGCTCTAGTATCAAGCTTCTTTTCCACCTCCTATAGTAGAGTTTTCCAACCACTCTAACAGGTTGGAATATTTCTCAATTTTAAGCTTAGACTCATGAATGAAAGGGGTCAATTTGAACTTAAATCTTAATTTTCTTATGACACCTAAGGGGTCATATGACCATTTGAAACTGCTACTGAAATTTAAATCTTGGACACATCTTTTTGCTTCCTTTCTAGCATTCCTATTGTTGCATATAAAAGGCCCTAGTTGATTTTTAATCTTGAATCGGGTCTTCTTTTTAGCTGAAAGGAAATTGATCTCATCAGAATTCAAGATTTATCTGATGTATTCTAAAGCAAATATCCTCATTGGGAGGTATTTTGGAAGCTTGTATGGAACTAGTTGGCTTCCATACACTCTCATTTCTGTATGATTATAGTATAAATAACAGTCTCCTATTTTTCTCTGGTATGATAAATGTAGAACCTTTTTTATTTCTTCACTGATTCTTGGCTGAATGCTACTACTAAGCATATTAAATACTGGATATACAAAATAATCGTTACAATCTTTGAAATTGAATTCACTAGAATCCTTTCTCATCAAGGATGTCCAAAATATAACTAACTAGGGGTTACCGTCAGTGTCCAGTTTTTGTATGTTGACTGCAAAACTTTCTGATTGAAAATATATGAACAAATGGAATGACACTGAGGAGTATTTGAATACTCCTTCTTCTAGTAGTTTTATCAGTTGATCATGCATGGCATCTGCCAGGTATTGGGAAAAATTGAAAGTTGTAGCTAGAGTCTAACCTGGGAAAAATATGGATAGGAAACCAAGAATAGATTCATCTACATGTTCATCAGTAAAATATCCTAATCTACATGACAACATGGTCACAATTTGTCTGTTTCTTTTTGAAAACATGGTAGGGAGGAAAGTATAAAAAATTTGAAACCTTTTAGGGAAGTCCATCTTTAAGTAAAGCTCAGTAAGGGTTTCAATGGAGAAAGGCACTCCATCAGGTTGTTATTTAATCTACAAAATTTGATTGATGGATTTAGGAGTGATAGTAAATAGGATTTCTTTGTTAGGGGTGACTATGGATCTTTCATTGGGAAAATAGATGATTTGGCATAGTCTGATGAATTCAGGGAACTGGTAGGTTTTTGGAAATGTGTACTTGGGTAGGTTAGAGTCCCAGAGATGAATATCATCTACCTGATCAACAAATTTATCATGACTCCAACAATGGAGATGCAAAATGTTGCTATTAGTTACAGTTTCATTAATTTTGAAGTCCTTATCGGCGAAAGGAGTGTGGTCGACATCTAACAGGGGTGGTTGAAAAGGGTTTATAGTTAGGATGCCCTAGGAAGCCATTAATTTGTTTCAATTTATTAATAAAATGGATTATTTAATGGTTTCAGGTACTCAGAATTACCTGGAATATCTTGAATTTGGTCATGGAAGGAGTCCAGGTAGAAGGAGGCTTCAATCTTGTTTGACAATGGATTTTTTGGTATTTTTCACAAATAAACAAAGATAATGAATTAACAGTTTAGGGCAGGGTTTTATTATTTTTTTTAAATTGGGGCTTATTGCATGGCACAGGGGTTCTATTATTTCAAATAGTGGTGGTTTCATCGCACGCCTTGGAAATGGTTTGGTGTTTTATCGCACGTCGAAGGATGGTTTTACGGTTTGGGAACGGGGGGCAGGGGTGTGATAAAACATGGTAGCGCCGCATGGTAGGGGAGCGGGGGATTGAAATCACCCATTTCGCACCCGCCACCCCTCTGTTTTAAACTTCGAACAATGGGGAGTGCGAAATGGTTCAGAGGCTTTTAGATCTGATTGGATGTGATCGGATGGTTGATGAGTATTGCGACTTTCTAAAGAGGTGGGTTCGGGTGGTTGATAGGCGGAGGGTTAATATGAAATGGGGTCGGGAAATATATATCTAGAGAGTTAAAATGATAGCCTTGGGGGGGGGGGGGGGGGGTTTATGGAATTTATTAAGCGGGATGTTAAAAAATATATTAGGAGGAGGGGTTAAGTCAAAAATGCGGGGTGCACTTAATATTTAGTGCTCTCAACTATTGAAAAGTGGTTTTTTTGTTTTATTGAAAGCATAAAGTTAGTCAAGGGAAAAAAGGGGTTTTTTTAGCAAGCGAAAAGGGTTAGGATAAGGGGAAATGGTTTCCAAGAGAGGAAAAAGGGATTTAGTAATGGGAAATGGTTTCCAAAGGGGAAAAAGGGATTAGGACAAGGGAAAGGTGTTAGAAAATGTTTTAGATCAAGGATAAGCATAATGAGACTTATATAATCTTTGAAAAAGTACTCTACCTACCCTTTCATTCATCCTAACATTTTTTATTTCCTTTATTGGGTGAATTAGAGCTTTCTGACCCTTTTATTTTCTTTTGATAAGAAAAATAACTTATTTCTAACCTTATATCTTCCAATGGTTCAGATTAAACTTATGAGCTCATTTTTATTCTCTACCTAACTATTGATCTGCCAAGATTAAATGATTTGGTCAGATCTTTATTCATTATCTATCATAACAAGAAATTTAAAGGCATGAATGACCAAGATTAGATTGTATGATCATCATGAATTGTGACATTTTGAACAAGCTGCACACAATTTATTTGAAAAAGTAAAGTAAACTAAGAGTAGTGGCATTTGAAAGTGCAATACTTTCAGAATTTATTTTTGTTTCTTTTTATGGGGTTCATATTTTATGTCTTTTTTTTATCTTTCTTTCTTTTTGTACTTTGATTATTCTTTACGACATCCCCTCTTTTTATTTTTCATATGGAAAACATTTGCAAAAATGCAGAGGTATGTACATTATTACAAGACTTAACATAATCAATTCAAAATTATGATCCCTATTATTATAGGACCCTAACAATCACCATGGCATTGTCGAGGCTAAAGTGATTGGAGTTACTTGGCATTGATCAACGTGTAGATGAATTTATTGTTGGGGTTGTTGCCATTTTTCCAGTAAAACGATGAATATGTAATAAATATTTTAGGGGAGAAAATAACTTGATTGTATATATGCAGGGAGAAATGCACTCGATTCTATGTATGCAAGTTCATTTGAATTAATCTCACATGCTTTGCAACTCTCATAACATTCAACGAAAAGAAAGTTGAGTATCGTTTATTGGGTCCAAAAAAAATTTCTACATTGTTTCAATAGTATCCAACTTTCACCTAACTATCTGGTTTGATGCACTGCAGTTGAATTACATGGCATGGGATCACGTGTGATTACAACATAAATTACCATAGGAGTCTTATTGTTGGCGAGTAATGTGATATGCATTCACCACACTTGTCAGAATGGAGATTTAATCTCAACATATGAGCCCATGCTATCTGGAGTAAACACATATAACATGTTTCCCCAGTTTTGGCATATAATAATTTTGATACTCCTTTTCTCAGCTTTGATGGTATGTTGTATATAGGTATCTTTTTTTGTGCTTACAAAATTAGTGATGATGAACTTCCAAAATAATATCAAGAGGTCATGATGTAATAACTAACTCTAGATACATTCTGTATCTAAATGAATCTTCTATACAAATGGTGAGTAGAATGTTTGGCACCCATGTATCTCGGTAGATGGGATCTCGTGGATAGAATGACTAGTAGTTCAATGTTTATTGCAAAAAAGTAATTGTTTTTTTCTAAAGCTAGTGCTTAAGAGATCGAGGGGTGTAAAACTTGATATGGATGGTTGTCCAGATAGTTTGGATGTTGTGGATCTAGGGAAGGATCCCTCATTTGTTGAAGACGTGGGAGTGGCCTTCTCATGAGATTATGTGATAGATTGGGATGTTGTTTAGTAATTAACTTTGGGAGATCCTTGGTTCGGGAGTTTGAGAGTGGAACTTAGGAATCTAGTTTGCTGACTACACATTCCCGAGGGTTACGAGACAACTTGATGGAGTTCTCTCTATGATATTTTGAGGATGTTTAAAGAATATAATGAAAATGTTTCAGACAAGAAGAACAAGGAAAGTACTCATTATCGGAGGAACTTGGAGAATTAAATGCTACTTGTATTGTCCCTATTAATTTATGTTCATCATTAAATGTAATTTTTTTGTGATTGTTGATTATTTGTGTCTAGAGATTTAGCCCAACTAATATAAGTCCTATTTTGGTGTTTGGCTGAGATATTTTCTCAGCTATTTGATTGTATGGTTAAGATAAAATTTCTATCTCGAACCAATACTTGTTGTATTAATATGTGATTTTTAATAGAATACAATGGAGTTTTGGTGTGCAATCTGATTTTTAAATTGGTATCAGAGCTACTGGCTCTATGGGTAACTCCCTTAATGGAGGGCTCAAGATGTATATTGAATTAGTGTAGATATGTTTGTATGTCTGACTGTGTGAATTTGTTGAAGTTTGTCACTTGGGATTTTGAAGGCATGTGGGTGAGATCCAATAAATGAAATGCCCAGGGTTGTTACTTCACAGGGAGGGTAGAAATTTAGGTTGAGTATCTATGTCCATTCAAATTGACGCGAATCATCGAAGTTTTTTTTTTCTCGTATTCATCGCATTGAGTTAACTATGTATGAACAGAGTGCTACAGATGTTCAATGCATGGTATTAAAGGTTTTGTGCTGCTACCATCGTCGAATATGTAAAGTCAACATGGCATTGCCAAGGCTATGATGATTGGAGTGCCTTGACCTCGATCAACGTGTATGTGAATTTATTGTTGGGGTCGTTGCCATTTTTTCAATAAAATGATGAATATGGAATCAATATTTTAGGGGTGAAATGCACTTGATTGTATATATTCATGGATCAATGCCCTTGATTATATGTATGCGGGTTTATTAAAATGGAGCTCACAAGCTTTGAAACTCTCATAACATTCAACGCAAAAAAATTTGAGTATCCTTTGCTAGGTGTAAAAACATTTCCTAGATTGTTTCAATAGTATCCAATTTGCACCTAGCTATCTGGTTTGATGCATTCCAGTTGAATTACATGGCATTAGATCACGTGTGACTAAAACATCAATTCCCAGAGAAGTATTCTTGTTGGTGAGTACTATGATATGTGTTCATCACACATGTCAGAATGGAGATTTAATCTCACCATATGAGTACATACTATCTGGAGTAAATACATCTAACGTGTTTCCCTAGTTTTGGCATATCATAATTTTGATACTCCTTTTCTTAGTTGCGATGGTGTGTTGTATATAAGTATTATTTTTTTGTGCTTATAAAATCATTGATAATGAACTTCCAAAATTAGATCAAGAGGTTATAATGTAATAACTGACTCTATATACATTCTGTATCTAGACGGCTCTTTTATACAACTAGCGATTACATTGATTGGCACCCATGTATCTCGGTAGATGGGAGCTCATACATATAATGACAAGTAGTTCAATTTTTATTACAAAGAAGTAATTGTTTGTTTCTGAAGCTACTACTTAAGAGATTGAGTGGTGCAAAACTCAATATGGATGGTTTTCCCAAAGTTTTGACAGTTGTGGATCGAGGGAAGGATACCTCATTTGTTGATGACATGGGAATGGCCTTCTCATGAGGTTACGTGATAGCTTGGGACGTTGTTTAGTAATTTACTTCGAGAGATCCATGGTTCGGGAGTTCGAGAGTGGAACTCAGGAATCCAGTTTTCTCACAACACCTTTCCAAGGGTTATGAGACAAATTGATGGAGTTCACTCTATGAGATTTTGAAGATGTTTAAAGAAGCTAGTGAAGACGTTGTAGACAAGAATATAAAGAAAAGTACTCCTTAAGGGAGGGACTTGGAGAATTAACTCTTACTTGTATTGTGCCTATTAATTTATGTTCATCATTAAATGTAATTGTTGTGTGATTTATAATTATTTTGATCTAGATATCTAGTCCAACTAATATAGGACCTATTTTGGTGTTTGGTTGAGATATTTTCTCAACTAGTTGATTTTATGGTTAAGATATAATTTCTATCTTGAAACTTACTTATTGTATTTATATGCGATGTTTAATAGAATGCAATGGAGTTTTTGTGTGCAATATGATTTTTAAATTAGTATCAGAGCTAATGGCTCTATGGGTAACTCACTTAAGGGAGGGATCACGATGTAGAGGTTGATTGAATTAGTGTAGATATATTTGTATATTTGATTGTGTGATTTTGTTGAAGTGTGTGACTTGGTATTTTCATGGGATATGAGTGAGATTTGATAAATAAAATGTGTAGGGCTATTACTACATAGGGAGGGAAAAAGTTAGGTTGAGTACCTATGTCCATTCAAATTTCCGCAAATCATCAAAGATTTTTCTTTCTTTCCGGTATTCATTGTGTTGAGTTAACTATATATGAATAGAGAGCTACGAATGGTCAATGCATAATGTTAAATTTTTTTTGCTGATACCATCATCAAATATGTTTCGTCACCATGGCATTGCCGAAGCTATGGTGATTTGAGTGCCTTTACCTCGATCAACATGTAGATAAATTTATTGTTGGGTTCGTTGCCATTTTTCCAGTAAAATGATGAATATGAAATCAATAGTTTAGGGGAGGAATGCACTTTATTTTATATATGCAGGGATAAATGTACTTGATTATATGTATGCAGGTTTATTCGAATGGATCTCACAAGTTTTGCAACTCTCATAAAATTCAATGCAAATAGAGTTTAGTATCGTTTGTTGGGTCCAAAAACATTTCTTACATTGTTTCAATAATATCCAATTTGCACCTAGCTATCTGGTTTGATGCAATGCAGTTGAATTACATGACATGCGATCACATGTGACTACAACAACAATTCCCAGAGGAGTCTTCTTGTTGGTAAGTATTGTGATATGCCTTCACCACACATGTCAGAATGGAGATTTAATCTAAGCATATGAGCACATGCTATATGGAGTAAATACATCTAACATGTTTCTCTAGTTTTGGAATATAAAAATTTTGATAATCATTTTCTCAGTTGCGATGGTGTGTTGAATATAAGTATAATTTTTTTTTGTGCTTTTAAAATTAGTGATGATGAAATTCCAAAATCAAATCAAGAGGTCATGGTGTAATAAATGACTCTAGATACATTCTGTATCTAGATGACTCTTTTATACAACTAGCGAGTACAATGATTGGAACCCATGTATCTTGGTAGATGGGAGCTTGTCCATAGAATGGCTAGTCGTTAAATTTTTATTGAAAATAAGTTATTGTTTATGTATAAAGCTACTACTTAAGAGATCAAGTGGTGTAAAACTCAATATGGATGGTTGCCTAGACAATTTGGCGGTTGTGGATCTAGGGAAGGATCCCTCATTTGTTGAAGACGTGGGAATGGCCTTCTCATGAGGTTATGCAACAACTTGGGGCGTTTTTTAGTAATTGAATTTGGGAGATCTGTGGTTTGAAAGTTCGAGAGTCGAATTCATAAATCCAATTTGCTGACTACGCATTTCTGACCATTATGAGACAACTTGATGGAGTTCGCTCTATGATATTTTGAATATGTTTAAATAAGCTAATGAAGACATTGTAGGCAAGAAGATCAAGACAAGTACTTGTTAAGGGAGGGACTCGGAGAATTAACTCTTACTTGTCCCGTGCCTATTAATTGATGTTCATCATTAAATGTAATTGTTGTGTGATTTCTAATTAGTTGGATCTAGAGATTTAGTCCGACTAATATAACTCTTATTTTGGTGTTTCGTTGAGATATTTTCTCAACTAGTTGATTGTATGGTTAAGATAGAATTTCTATATTGAACCAAAACTTGTTGTATTTATACGTCATGTTTAATAAAATATAATGGATGTTTTGTGTGCAATCGGATTTTTTAATTGATATAAGAGCGAGTGGCAATCCCACATAGGTGACGAAGTGGGATTGAAACTAGTAAAAATGAATCACATAGGGTCAATCATCACTTCCAAGACTTACAATAATAGTCTATTATTCATCAAATTAAATCCTAACCATTTGATTCAGGTTAAACTTCTTGCATTTCCAAATTAAAATCGAAATTAAAATCAAATGTAAAGGGAACACCATTAAAGGGGGCAATGTCATGTTACTCTTTGCTTCCAAGTCTTAAGATATTAGCACCGTTATTAATATTAAATATTGGACAAAGGCATAGAAGATCGCTTGGGAAAAGCTTTTGAATGTAGCGTAATGTGTCACAGGAGCGTTTTTTGGATGGTTTTTTGCTATCATAATTTCCACTACTGTTCTCGTCAAATTCAAGGACACTTAATGCAAATCATCTTGATGAAAAACACAATTTGGGAGATGAAAAACTGAACGGCTCGATCCAGATGAGATGCTTCATGTCGTTGTTTATTAACTTATGCAGGAGTACAACTCATTGGGGATCCATTTTATTTAGAGTGAGTGACCATTAATTATAATTATATTTTATTTGGAGTGAGTGAAATTTTTTTTTTTTTGTAAATATAGTAGGGCCTCACTATTTTCTATTAATATAAACAAGCAGGTTAAAAAATTATAAGTTCAGTTTGTGGCCTCAACCTACCCGAAGGAAACCGGGTCTCTTGGCCATCTAAATGCATGAAAAGCCTACCAAAGTTGATACAGTTTCATCCGCCTATATCCCTCTTGAGCTAACTTTTCTACAACATAATTATCTACAATCTGGAAATAGAAAATAGTTACATTCAAAATTGGATTTTCCATAAAACCAAAGTATTAAAGGAGCCTCTAGCCATCTGAAGATGAAAAAGGAGCTGGATCTTTAGCATTAGATCCTGGCATGTCCACTTGCTGGAGTTGTTTTTCCATTCGGCCTACTCTGTCATCAACTCTAGCCATACGGTCAGCTGCCTGGTAATGGGTAATATTTATATGATATAGCTGATTCTGCATGTCATGTAGTATGTCCATAATGCAGGAATCTAACTTATTTGAGTCAATTTGATTCTGACCAGGGGGGAAACTCTGCATGGCTTTTGCAAGAAGGCATTTGAGAATCCAATAGGTATGGATAGTCTGTTGAAAAAGAGTGAGATGGCCTCTGGTGTTTCCAGGATCAATGATAAATTCAAGGATTTCTGCCTCAGCTTCATTGTTCTTGGGATCAGTTTGGATGTCTCTTTCCCATTCCCGGATGTCTTGGCGAATTGCGAAAGAATTTCCTGTGACATAGTTGCCAGCTAGTGTTTCAATAATCTCTTGATTGGACTTGTAACCTTGTTTTTTTGGTTGGGGATCGACCGGATGTTTTCCTTTGATCGACTGGGAGGTGGCTTGATGCTTCCCCATGGTACGGTGAAGCCTAAACAAACACAAGAACAGGTAGCAAGAAGAGGTGAGGACGTGAATTACTTTGGGAGACCTTTCAATTTTTACTCTGTGAGCCTTAGGGGAGTTGCGATGCATCCAACAGAGAACATTAAACAACAAAACACAATAATCGGTGGTCGAGGACCCTGTGTTACAAGTAAACCCGCTAAAGGTCTGAGCAGAATTGGGCTTGGGGAACTGAATTATTGCGACCCGAAAATTGGGGAGGATGGTAAAGCTCGCAATATAAACAGTTGCAGGGATGATAGCAGGTAAAGGGCATGGCTGTAGATTCACAGAAGTGATACTCCCTTCTAATCGCCATCAGAGAGCTTGACGACTTAATTTCCTGTGATTAGCCCAATAGTTGGACCCTATGACCCAGAAGCGACTACCCTTTCCCATCTGGAGGATGCCAGATAGAGTGAAATTGATTATACTCCCATGACTAACACTGGTTAAAATACTATACTGAAGGTTCGAAAGACAATTGCAAGGGTCAGTGCTATCAATGGTGGAATAATTATAATTAACATCATAGAGCTTATGGTTTAAGAGGAGATTACAAGGGTCGCGGAAGCATCGGTGGATCTACTTCAAAAGGGGAATGTTAGAGCTGAAGCCATTTAAACAAAACTGAAACATCAGAGTATACATTTTACCATTGAAAACCATAGCAGCAATAACTATGAACGAGAGAATAGGGTGATATACATACCCCAAACCGATCGAATTGCTGAGAGTTGGTTCATTACCCGGCTTCCTCCGCTTCAACATCCAGACGCTCGCATGCAATGAGAAATGCAATAGCTCATGGAGTGAGGGAGGAAGCCCACTTACCCAAGCTAAACCTTGTTGTCCGCTGCCTGACAGTACAGGCTGTCGTCCCGCATGCAAAATCATAAAGGATCGCTCGCTCCCTTCGTGCCGAGAGTTGAGATACTAATGCTCCATTATGAGTGTTGGTGGCCTGGAGGATGGATCAACCACCGTGATGCCACGTTTCTGGGCTATGATCAGACATTTTCACCCCGATCGGGGGGGAGTGCGTGAAACTTAATTATAATTATGTATATAAAAATTAGATTCAGTTTAGGTTGGAGTCTGTTTGAATATAGGATGAAATAATTATTTGTATATTAGTAATATTATACAACACCTTACAAAGAAAATTAACCATTTAAATGGTAGAAAATATAACATAGTAATTTAAGAGGTATTTCGTTCAAAGGCTAATGCAAGTTGTTACCCAAATTAGATTTATGCCATAGCAATATACAATAACAACGTATCAACGAATGGTGCAATAATTTACTGTGAGAGAGGGAAGAACTAAAGGAAGTTAGGTAAAATGGTTGATTCCCACAAAGGTCTTACAATATTCCAAATTCAAAGGTTAAAATTACGGCTAAGTTCCAAGTTCGAGACAAATGCTACGAAAGGCAAAAATAATTTGACCATTGATGTATTCACTACAGGGTTAAAGATGAAGATGAGTATATGTAATTTTAAATTATTTCAAAAAAGTTTAATCATTTTAAATGTTTATTTTGGAATAGGGTTTTTATAATTTTAATTTAATTATTAATAAATATTAGGTGATTTATTTTGGAATAAGATTTTATAATTTAATTTGATTATCAGTAATTATTAGGTGAATGAGAGGACTCTTTATATGAAATGACTTATGGTTTTGTTGGCATGTGATATTGATAAGCCCTTGATATTATAACAAAATATATTTACATAATAAGAAGCTCCATAGTTAATCTTGTTATATGTGAGTGTATTTCTTCTCCTTTACATGTTATATTGGATACGCTATAAATAACTTTGTTCAATTATTTGCTCTCAAACTTATTCTCTAATTAGATAGAGGATTAGAGTATGAACCAAAAGAGTTTGCAAATTCTTGTAGACAATAGGAAATTAGAAGGAACTTCACCACCAAATATAACATAGAGCATAATGGAGTGGATGAAAGGAAGAATTGGACCATCATAAACATCGCAAGGACCATGAACAAAGATAAAATGCTATATGATGATTTTTGAGATGAAGCTGTTGCTTGTTCAATCTATACAGTAAACAAATCACTAATAAAAAAAGTGAAAGGTAAGAATGCAATGGCATAAATTTAAGTGTCTCTCACTTCAAAAATTTTGATTGTATTGTTGATGCATGTGTCTGAGAAGATATAAGAAGAAAACATGACAACATGAGAGGAAAGTGCATCTTCATTAGGTATAATGAATTATGAAAAGTTATACAAACCATTTAGCTCAATCACCTATAAATTTGTGGTAAGAATATATATAAAATCCTTGGAGGATAAATCTTGGAGTGACCAAGAATATGAAACAATGGAATATCAAAATCCATTTTCCAAATAGATGAATAAGTGGAATGTTTAGGATAGAATGTACCTCCACCAAGATTTCAAAGCTTATAGGTGCAAAGATAAGAAGAACAAACTAAAAATAATTCTTCTTCCAACAGTGAGTTAATACATTTGGTGAGAAACTAGAGATATAGTTCTTCAGACAATGACTCATTGGCTTCAATGAGAAATAAAAAAAACAAGGAGCTTGAGGGAAATATATGGGCAACAAGATGGCATGAATCAACAAGATCACTTTTCCTTATTATCCAATCAACCTAATTATTTTAAAGAGGCATTGAAAGAAGAGCATTGGGTATATACCATGAATGAGATATAATAAACACCTTAGAAATAAGCCACTTCGAGGGGGCAACCTCCAATACATTACATGAATGAACAATTCTTGGATGATCCAATTTACAAAATCTCCTTTCTATATATAGGAGTCCATGGGGCCATAATGTAGTCCTAGTGGGCCACAATGTAATCCTAGCCAACATAACATTAATAATTTAAGGGCAGAATAATAATAAAATGGGGGTTACAAGGGTACAATAATAAAAATAAGGGGGTTACACTAACAACAATAAGGGACTATACTAGTAATATAGGGACCTAACATGCCCCTCTCCTTCAAAAAAAGTGTTGTCCTAAACACTTGAGTAGCTCTAGGTGCTTCTGTATAAAATTCTCATCCTCCCATGTAGAATATTCAGTGGGTAATTTCTTCCACTTGATGAGATACTCTGAAATTGATCGATTCCGTCGTTGTCGAGTTCTTGTTTCCGTGACCGCTTCAGGTTCCAATATGATTTTTCCTTCCTCATCAAGTTCTGGTAATATTGTTTGAATTGGAAGATTTTCACCGATAACCTTCTTTAAGCATGAAACATGGAAAATTGGATGTACTCGCGAAGAACCAGGAAGCTCTAATTTGTATGCCATAGTACTAATCTTTTGCAACACCTTGTAAGGACCATAGTACTTTGGCGATAATTTATTATCCTTCTTAGCTTGCTTGAGGGACATTTTTTTGTATGGTTATAGCCGTAAAAATACCCAATCTCCTACATCAAAACTTCTCTCGCTGCGATGTTGATCTGCCTGTTGTTTCATTCAATTTTGTGCCAAATTCAGGTTATCCTTTAAGAATTGGAGAACTTCTTGCTGATGCTCGATGTGATCTTCCACTACTTGAACCTTCTAATTTTCCCTTAAGGATGATGTGATGGATGGTGGATGATATCCATAAAGTGCCATAAATGGGGCCATTTTTGCTGCAGTATGGAAGGAAGTGTTATACCACCATTCAGCAAGAGGTAACCATTTGACCCATTGTGTTTGTTTATCAGATACAAAAAAATGAAGATATCCTTCCAAACATTTATTTACTATCTTATTTTGACCATCAGATTGAGGATGATAAGATGAGCTATGAGCTAATTGTGTACCCAAACAAGAAAATAACTCTGTCCAAAAATTTCCAGTAAAAATGGGATCTCTGTCACTCACAATAACCCTTGGGCTTCCATGTAGCTTTTGAATTCTGTCCATAAATGTAGTAGCAACTGTACTTGCTTTAAATGGATGACATAATGCACAAAAGTGTGCATACTTGGTAAGTCTATAAACTACCACCATGATGACACTCTTTCCTTCGGACTTAGGTAATCCTGTGATAAAATCCATTGAAATCTCCTCCCAACGTTGACCTGGAATGGATAAAGGTTGTAGAAGTCCCGGGGTCTTAATTGCTTCCACTTTATTCTGCTGGAAAATCAAAAATTCCGCCACAAACTTTTAAATATCAGATTTAAGGCCATCCCAAAAAAATTCTCTCTTCACCCTGTGGTAATTTTTTAAAAATCCTGAGTGTCCTCCTAAAGGAGAAGTGTGCAATTCCAGAAGAATCTTTTGTTTTAGTTGGGAATTATTACAAATATATAAGCAATCTTTGTACCATAAGGAATCATTTTTCCAACTAAATGTATCAGATGTACTAGGATCTTGCTGCAAATTTTGAATGAGTGTCCATACATATTTGTCCTTCTTCCATTCATCTCTTGCTTCGGTTATACAATCTGGTTGGATAATAGAAATGGCATAAAGCAATGCTTCCACCTCTGCATTCTTTCTTGAGAGTGCATCTGCAACAACATTAAGCTTTCGTTTTTTGTAAATTATTTCAAATTCATAATCCAACATCTTTGTGACCCATTTTTGTTGCTCTTCTGACGATAGTTTTTGTTCCAAAAAGTGTTTAAGACTATCATGATCAATTTTTACCTTGAAGTGTCTTCCCATTAGGTAAGTTCGCCATTTCTTTAGTGCAGGCAGTATTGCTAACATTTCCTTCTCAGAAGTAGGTTTCTGTAAATACTTTCCTTTGATTGGACGACTTTCAAAAGCAATGGGTCTTCCTTCCTACAATAAAACCGCACGAATTCCATTTCCTGAGGCATCACATTCCACAATAAAGGTTTTTGTGAAGTCTGGCGTAGCTAAGACCGGTGCTAGGCACATTGCCTCTTTAAGACGTTTAAAGGCCTTAGTTGCTTCAGGAGTCCATGAAAATGCATCTTTCTTTAATAATGTTGTTAGAGGTGCTGCTATTCTCCCATAATTCTTAAAAAACTTGCAATAATACCCTGTTAACCCAAGAAATCCTCGCAACTGCTTTATGGTTTTAGGGACTTTCCGTTCCTTAATGGATTTAATTTTGTTAGGGTCTACTTTAACACCCTCTTGAGATACAATATGACCCAGATATTCCACCTCTTGTACTCCAAAGAAACATTTGGGTTTTTTTGCATATAATTGTTTCTCCTGCAATAGTTTGAGCACCCTGTCAACATGTTCAACATGATCCTTCCAAGACCTGCTGTAGATTAGTATATCATCAAAAAATACTAGCACAAATTTTCTAAGGAAGGGTTTGAAAAGGGAATTCATCAACCCTTGAAATGTAGAAGGTGCATTGGTAAGGCCAAAAGGCATGACCAAAAATTCATAATGACCCTCATGAGTTCGAAATGTTGTTTTTGGAATATCTTCGGTCTTCATTCTAATTTGATGATATCCTGAACGAAGATCCAACTTGATAAAATAAATTGCTCCATGTAATTCATCCAATAATTCATCAATCACAGGAATGGGAAATTTGTCTTTAATGGTGAGCTTATTGAGCTCCCTATAATCAGGACACATTCGCCATGATCCATCCTTCTTGTGTACCAATACTACAGGAGCAGAGAAAGAACTTTGACTAGGTTGAATTATACCCGCCTCTAACATTTCTGCAATCATACGTTTAATTTCGCTCTTTTGGAAGTAAGGATATCTATAAGGCCTGATGTTTGGAGGAACACTTCCTGGAATCAAATGAATAGCATGATCATGATCATGAATAGGTGGGAGTCCTTTGGGAGTTCAAACACCTTGGAATGATTGTCCAAGACTTGTTGGAGATCTGCAGAAATAGATGATTTTGATGTTGGAACTTCTAGTGAGCATAATTGTGCAATTACGCCTCATTGTTCTTTCTTTAGAAGCTTTGTCATGACATTAGAGCTTATTATCCTTCTTGGCTTCCCTTCAATACCCCGTAGTTTGACTTCCTTTCCTTCTGAAAAAAATTTCAAGAAAAGTTCTTGAAAATTAAAAGCTACCGTCCCCAAAGATTGTAACCATTGTACTCCTAGTACAACATCGACACCTCCCATAGGAATGGAAAGCATTGGACTAGTCAATACATATTCCCCCATGGTTAGCTTGATATTATGGCATTTTCCAGAGCAATTTATAGTTCCTCCATTTGCAACCATCACTTGACATTCTGGTGCTAGGTATAGGAAACAATTTAATTCCTTGGCTACCTTACAATGAATAAAATTGTGGGTGCTACCTGAATCAATCAACACTATTACCTTTTTCTTCTTGATTTGTCCTTCTATCTTGAGAGTTTGAGGAGTGGTAATTCCTGCCAGTGCATTACACGATATGGTCAGAGTCACTTCTTCCTCTTCTAGGGTTGGTTCCTAGTGCATATCCTCTTCTTGTTCATTTTCTTCTTCCTCTTCACAATCTATGTAAAATAATTTCTTCTCAGCACACTTATGACCTTTAGTGTATTTTCTATCACAACTGTAGCAAAGCCCTTTTGCTCTTTTTTCTTCAAATTTTTGTGGTGTCAACCTTGTAGGTTGTGGAAATCTAGGCGTAGCAACACTTCCTTCTTTATAGAATTGAGTGGTAGGCTTCCTTGTCGCCATAATTTTACATTCAAATTTTCTTGCCAACTTGAATGCCTTCTCCAATGAATCAGGTTCCAAAACACGAACTTCATGTTGGATGTTATCCTTTAGAGTGCCTATGAAGAGATCAATCCTGTGTTCCTCTGGAATATCAGTTACCCTTATATTCAATTTTTGAAATTCCTCAATGTGCTGCCCCACTAAACCCTTTTGTTTGAGATTTATCAATTGGCTAAAGAAGGTGTTGCTCTTTGTATCCTCATAATGTGCTATCATTTCCTCCGTAAAAATTGACCAAGTGACAATTTTTTTACGGGAGCAAAGCGATCGATACCATACAAATGTATTTTGTTCTAAATGTAAAGTTGCAATGCGTACCTTTTGTGTGTTTTGCACGTTATGGAGATCAAAATATTGCTCCATCTGTAGTATCCATGTTACAGGATCCTTTCCATCAAACTTCCTCATATCCATTTTTGGAATATGGTGGTTCTTCACGCCAACATTAGAGTTTATGAAATCACGATTAACATTTATTTTGTTCTCATCATGAGGTTCTTCTACTATCTTTTCACCATTAGGAAACATTTCTTGTATCAACTTTGTCAAACCTTCGATGTCTGCTTTTAGATCATTCTTCATGTTTTCCATGTTTTCTTTCATGTCATCCATCTTAGCTTCCATGCTAGCTTCCATGCCATCCATCTTAGTTTCCATGTCATCTATCTTAGATTCCGCCTTTTCTTCAAACCATCCATCTTAGTTTCCACGCCTTTCTTCAAAACTTCCATGTCATTTTGTTGCTCTTTGCGAGAGTTAAATTTGTTGCACTTGCTCTTGTAATTTTGATATGTCATGTTGCCATTCTTCGTCTTCATGAGTCATAGTAGAGCTTTCCAAAGGCTTAATGGGTGTTTAATTCTTTTTAGGGGCCATTTTATAATCCAATACTGATATCTATTCTACAATATTCTCTTGCAATCAATTCAACTTGATTCTTCAAACAAGACTTATGCAATTCAGAAAAAAATTACACACCTTTTACTTTCTTTTGAGGAGCTCGATATTGAAATTGGATTATCTCTATGATTACAGCTCTTAAATATCTGGAAATCAGTACTAAATTCGCCCTGTAAATTCTGTTTTGAATGCCACAGGTCTAACTTGATTTGGATTCTCCAAGACAAAGTTATGTCCAATCTCCCACAATGACCTAATTATGGACTCGTTCAGTATAGTGAAATTGTATGGATTTCCACGTGTCACTATTTTGTACTTCGCCTCTTAAATTGGTAGCCAATAAACTACAGTCCGTGTACTTGCAACCACTTTTTACGGCATTCCAATCCGATGCTCAGAGAGAGAGTTATTGAAATTTTCCCACGATCACCTCTTTGAGATGAAATTGAGGAGCCTGGAAAAGCACTACCTTCCACAGATCATATCTCCAAAAATTTTGCGAGCAGAAATACTGAATTTTGTGAAGAATTTCCTCAGGATTTCAGCTTCGCACCATATGAATTTCAGATTCTGAACCTTCATAGAAAAAACATTTATAGCGCAAATTCCATGATGACCTGTTTAGGAGACTGAAAAAAGACCTAAATTCCATAGATGATATCTCCGAAAATATTGTGAACCAAGCTCTGAAATTTTTAGACAATCTTCCCCAGGATTTCGGCTTCGCACCCTAAAAATTTCAGCTTCTGAAACTTCGTATAAAAAACGTTATAGCGAAAATTCCACGATGACCTGTTTGGAGCAGCGAAACCCTAGAATCCAAAGCTCTGATACCAAATGTTGTGTAACCAGCTCCAAAAATAGAAAGAATGTAAATGCCTTAGATTCCATCCACTTTGAGGAAAACCTCCAATACATTACATGAATGAACAATTCTTGGATGATCCAATTTACAAAACCTCCTTTCTATATATAGGAGTCCATGGGGCCATAATGTAATCCTAGTGGGCCACAATGTAATCCTAGCCGACCTAACATTAATAATTTAAGGGAACAATAATAATAAAATGGGGGTTACAAGGGTACAATAATAACAATAAGGGAGTTACACTGACAACAATAAGGGAGTATACTAGTAATATAGGGACCTAATAGCCTCTACCCCTAGCATGGAGCTCGGGCTCCTAGCTTCAAGAGCTAGCATACACAAACCGAGAATCGAACACATAGAACAAGAACCTAAGAATAGGGACGAGCTTCGAGCCAGGGTTTATTTCCAGCTAGATCAACTAGATATGTCTTTCCCAGGCAAAGAGGATGTTGCAAACGTTTCGGTGCGCGACCATGACAATGAGGGCAAGGAGATCAGCCTAACTTGGGGAAGAAAGCCAGTCAAAAATCGTAAGGATCCACAATGGTTTCTGAGCATTAGTGTTTTTGGAGGTAGATCAGACCCTAGCCTTGGATCCTTGACCTTGGGACAAATCCCTACCCATAAGGGCAAGAAATATGCAACCGGATCTACTGCTCCTCCTCTACTTCTGGTGAGAAAAGAGGTGAAAAGTTTCGAAGGCTTTCTATCGATACAACAGGTAAGGGAGATAGAGGAGGAATGCATAGGGAAACAACAAGACGGACCCCACGTTGAAAATATGTACCTACCCGGCCATTATAGGGGTTTTTACCCTACCTCAAGCAAGCGAAAGGTGTCATCATCCTTGAAAGCAAGAGACACAGGCCCGATCAGCAACCAGTGGGAGCTGGAACATCTGATCTAGGCTGGAATCGAAAATTTTTCCACAAACAAGAAGAGACCCAAGGTAAATTTCTGCTACCAGTTTTGCTGATGATCAATGACACAAGATTAGAAAATATTGGAATGGAGATACAGGACCCCCTGTCTCTAATCCATGCCCTCTCTGGCTTCAAGAGGACAAAGCTCCTTGGCATATTGGAGCAAGGACGAGCTTGGATCCCTCGGATTCAACATGAGGTAAGGAAGTGTTTATATCTGCATTTACTGTGTAAGCAACCCTCATCCTTGAATCTTTATCTAGAACAGTGACAGGGTCTATTACCACACTAAGATCTCAGGCAACAGGTAACTTTAAATCATTTTCATATTTTCATCAAACACCCTGTGGGAAAAACTCGTTTAGTTTGGGTACAAGTAGACAATACCATTTTGTAGCTGAAACAACAAATATGGAGACTGATGGGATATCCTATCCCGATCCAATACTTGGTCAGTGGTAGCTGCTCTCTTCAAGACTGTAGGTCTTTGAAGAACTATGAAATTAGTGCAGAAATGACCATCTCATTGAACCTTCGACTGAGAGGGGGTGTTGCGTACTAGGGTATCTCAAGTTCTGTAGGAGGAGATAAAGGGAAAAAACCCACAACCTAGCAACAATCAAATGGAGGCCTCTACTACAAAAATATCTTATAGGGGAACAAAGCTGCAGGGTCACCTTCAGATCAAGGAGGATATGTATCGCGACCATACATCGTGGAACAGCTTGGACAAACCCCTGCTCTAAAGATCGATATTTCACGAACAGAGGAGTACGTCAAGATATATGAAACCCAAGAATTAATCTATCGATTTAATTTCTTTTGGCTGAAACCAATGGACCTCTTCCATTGGATTTTCACTAAATGGACCATGGAATGTGATAGTCACCTCTGCTCCAAAGGGTTATTTATTTTTAAATTTATATCTTCGGAAGTCAGAGATCGTATCATCAGAGCAAGGCCTTGGTTTTCGGGAACTATGGGTTTTTTTATGACCCCATGGTTTCCATATTTTGACCCAAACACCATGACTATCTCTAGAATGTCGATATGGGTCCAATTATACAACCCCCCCCCTTCATTTATGGAGTGATCAGGTCCTGGAGGGAATTGGGAACAGTATTAAAAAATACATCAAAACAGATATAGAGAGAATCGAGGAGAGAATTTACACTTTTGCACGGATCTGCATGGAAGTAGATCTAAGAAAAGGATTGCCAGAAAATATTATGCTGATCTAAAAGCAACAGAACTGGCTGCAAGGAATAGATTATGAAAACACTGCATTCAGATGCAGAATTTGTAGGATGACAGGAAATTTGCAAAGCACATGTTCAGAAGCTAAGAAAGTAAATAACAAAAAAAACCAGAAAGGGAAACAAAGAAAAGGGTGGCAATATCCCCCTCCTGATTCAGTGGAGGACGAATCTGAAGTAGAGGAGGAAACAACTCCCACGGGAAATATTGAGCCTACACATGGACAAGATATCCAAACAGAAGACATATCAGCACATAAGGACTCTCAACATCACTCGAATCAGCCAAAAAGGAATAGCGAGGACACGGGTACTAGAGGGATCAAACGACACCATTCTTCAGATACTTTAGATTCAGACAAGGATACAGGAACCCAGACGGTAGAAAATCATTTTTTCCTTGCAACGATTGCACCTTCCCAGGGTCAGTGGCACAAGGTCGAGAAGAAGAAGGGGAGGAAAACCTGAGTTTTGGGACATCTACTCACTCTCTGGCAGCAGTGGTTACTTTTTAGGGCCATCAATCTAGTTTTCTCTCACCTTTCCTCTCTTGACTGATCTTTCTCTTTCTTACCTTTTTCTTCTTTTTTACGAAATGCAACGGTAACCCTGCTACGATGCATTGTGTGCAAAAGCACATGAACCCTATGGGAAGTTGTCTGAAATGCTTAAATGCATGTGCTAGATGTAACTTTTCATTTTATAAATAAAAAGTTGTTGATTTTTTTTCTCTGGAAAAAAAAAAATAGACTAGAACAAATGGCCAATTTACTATATGCATGTGAATTCAAACTTTTTGAATTGAGTTTTAGAAGAAGAGGTGTATGTATATTAGCCACCAAGGTTTGAAGCAAAATACCAAGAGTAATAAGTGTACAAGATGAAGGAATCCTTGTATGGCTTGGAGCAAACTCCTAAAGATTGGTACAATTGAATCGACTCTTACTTGCTCAAGGATGTTTTCAAGAGGAGTAATCATGAGCCCACTCTTAATACCAAATTAGATTAGTAAGGTAATATTTTTATAATTTGTCTTTATGTTGATGATCTGATATATATTAGAAATTTTATGTTAAATGATTTCAAAGCTTCCATGAAAATAAAATTTTAGATGATAAACCTTGGCCTCATCAAGATATTTTTGGGAGTTGAAGTTAAGAAATCTACTTAAGGAATTTTAATATGTTAGAAAATTATGCTACATATATCTTAAAGTGGTTTAGGATGGACAAGTGTAAACCAATCGAAACACCTATTGTAATAGGAAAAGAATTGAGCAAGCAGGATCAACTACCAAAAATTGACTCAAAAATGTATAAGAGGCTTTTAAGAAGCCTCGTACACCTTACTACAACTAGACCTGATGTTATGCATGTAGCTATTTTCATTTCTAGATTTATGGAGTTTCCCAAGGACTATCACTAGAAAGTTAGAAAAATAATTTTAAGGTATATTGTAGGTACAACTGATTATGGATTGTGGTACACAACTCTAAAGATAACACACTTAAATGATAAATGGAAAATTACTTTGCTCATAGCATTGATAATAGGAAGAATACCTTAGGATGTGCTTTTGATTTTGGCACAAATTTGATATTGACATGGGAATCTAAGAAGAAACTGATTGTCTCAATATCTTATACAAAAGAAAAATATGTAGCAACTATTACAACATTGTGCCACACAATATGGCTATGAATACTCTTGAATATTTCACATGTGGAGAAGGAACTAACGTCTACTTTTTGTGAAAATAGTTTAATAATTGCATTGTCCATGAACCTTGTGTTTTCCCTTAAAAGAAAAGACATTGAAACTCGTTATCTCTTCATTTACAAGCTTATTGACAATAGTGATATCTCCTATCAACTATGTAGATCTAGAGATTAACTAAAAAATATATTCACCAAACCCTTGGAAATAATTGTTATTGATTTTCATAGATATCGCTTAGGAATTATTAATGCTAAAAAATGTAATAGTCTAGATTGAAGCAAATTATGAAAATGTAATATCACCTCACCAAGTCTACATAGAATTAGTTAGGTTTTTTTTGTTACTATTAAATGGCTATATAGAAATCTATTAATTAGTTATATTTATATTAGTATTTATTAACATTAAACTTTTGATGATGTTATCTATTTAATTATGAGAAAGGAAACCTAGCCCTAATATTTTTTAGTACTCTACCGTACCTATTTGTGCCTATAAATTAATAGAATTAATATGAGCACTTGACTCAAGGAAAGTGATTACTAAAAAATCTCATTAGAATGAAACCAAACATTGTAATTAACCTTCATGCAGCCTTAAACTTTTGGGAAAGTTTAGAGAAAAGATAAGAATAAATGAACAAATCGTTAAAGAGAATTATCATATGAGATTTGAACACAAATAATTCTAGCCATATGTATAAGGATCAGAGCCTTACAGCCTAGCTATTAAATCATTATATACACAATATAAAACAATCGAGCATGAGCCATAAACAATATGATAATTTATATTCATATCTAACCATAAGACAACATGGAAAATAAGTATATTTGAACAACCTAAATAACATATTCAACAAGTAAAATATAGGTTGAAAAGTGAAATAATTGTTGATCAAAGGGATTGAATCCTAGATCATAATGAAATAAAGGGAAGTGGGGTTTTAGTGCCTAGTGGTTATGAGATCATTTTTCCCTAGTGAAACACTTCATAGTTTATGTAAAGATGTCTTGTATTAATTGGTAGTTACTAAGAAATAAACATCAATCTGAGATTAAATAATCCATTTACTTATAAAGAAGGCTAAATTAATAGAAAAAAAAATCAAATCTAAGAAGACGGGCTCTGCGAAGAGTTATGAGAAATATGACAAAAGATAGAGATACTCCTATGAAATAATCTAAAGTTTTTCATAGAACATTTAGAAATGCCAAAACTTAGAAATAAATTTAGAGAGGAACTAGTCATATAAATTAAAAGGTTGGTAAACTATGATCTACCATAAACATCAAAACACTTACTTCATGATACAATTCATGTTTCTAAAATTAAAAAGAGTATACATTTATTTTAGATTATTATTATTAATTATAAAAAATTAATATCTAAGTTCAACATATATATATTTAGAAAACATGTAACGAATTCTTAACCATGAATATTCACTCCCAATTTACCATATTTTCAAATAGGGTTTGTTACAATACCATGGCTTATCAATACCAATTACTCAAAAAAACCATTACTCTTTATACTAAAAAAAACCATAAACCTTAATTCATAAGGCTCTCATTTATTCACATTACATTTTATTTAATTAAAAGACAAAAAGAGCATAATTACTTTGGAGATTAGTCTCAACCTTTAATTGTGAATGTTGCTAAAAAAATTCTAGAATATTATGTGGAGATTTAATCTCTACCATCAACGTAATAATTCTTAAAAATTAATTTAAAATTATGAAAACCATTTTCTAAATAAACATCTTATCAATGTAATTAATATAGATATATAATTCTTCCATCACAACATTTTATCTTATTCAATTCAATCACAACATATTTTATATTTCACTTGTTTTTATATTAATATATGAAACATTATATTACATAGTGTGTATGTATACATACATAAAATAATCTATTTTTTAGAATTAAAAGTGTTTATATGGAACTTAGAAGTATTTTAAATCAGATTTTCTATTTTCAAACTCAAATTCAAACTTTTTAACATCTATTTTTTGATTATAAAATTTCAATTTAATTTCCTCATATAATTTCTACTTTTCATATCAATATTTACATTTTAAAAATCCAATTTCATTTCTTCATAATCTATAAATTCTCACTAGTTTACAAAATTCCAATTTAATTCTTTGATACTCTTTAACAACCATATTCACACTCCCAGAATCCAATTTCATTTTTAAAATACTTATATTCCGACTTCAAAATCATTTTTTAAATTCATAAACTTACTCAACATTTTCTCTTACCATTCTCATCTTAAAAAAAGGGTTAAATTTGAATATTACGTATGTCTAAATATTGATATATCATTCAAAATACTAATATCTCAGTACATGAGCTCTTAAAAATCTGAAGAGAGTGAGAGGTTTTTTTCACAACGCAAATCACACCATGATATTATTGATCACATGAAGCAATTACATATATAAGACTTAGATCATTGGCTTCAGAAAATTATGAATGAGACATGACAAGACTCCAAATCATAACTTAGGAATCAACAACTTCTAGATTGATGCTTGGTAACTCCCAATGAAAATTCATAGCAACACATGGAAGCATTAATTATAATACCCTCCATTAATTCTTAGATGTAGAAAATATAGAAAGCACACATTACAACAATAAATAAACCTTTGTCATATTTTTCTGATATGGTCATCACTATCATTCATATCCACTCCGAAATATCATGGTTTCCGCTCTTTTATTCACCACACATTCGATCTTCCCACTTGATCTATTGAAGACAACTGCTTTAGACCATCGTTGACGTACTTTGCATAATTGACACTTCTCAACCTCTCGGAGCGCAACGGGCTAGTCTTGATATTGAACAATCTTATGGAAGTGCTACCATTTTCTGAATCCAAGGCCCTTCGCAACCTTCACCAGCTATCTAGGATAACATTTTGGATATAGAATGTCTTCAACAGAAAATTATACAACTTTACCTTGTATGAATAACCTCTATTGATGCTCCCAGAGCACGATGGGTCAAATTAGTCTATTGAATAGTTGGTCTATTCTTTTTGATTTTGCATCATTCAACTCTTGCACAATATAATAACACAATACTGCTTCAATTCACACGACAAAATCAAACATAGAAGCAAACAAAAACCTTAATAAATTGCACCATAAAAACCATTAACATCTAAATTTCAATATCACATTGACCTAATAATAACCCCTCATATCCATATATAATCATCCTTCACATTTGATAAAGAAGAGTCCTAATTGACTTGAGAGTAGTTTGTAAGCATCGAAATATTTTTTTTTTTAAGATTTTCTTCACAATAAATGGCCTTAATTAAGGCATACTCAAACCCATCACACCCTTCATTGAATAATGGTTGCATGTGGTGGAAATTTTTCCTTCTTAAATGATTTTAATAACGAGATAATAATTATACGTATAAAATCCATGCTTTAAGATTATTTCCAATATTACCCTTCTCCTTGAATGACCAGTGACCCTCGACGGATCTTCCAATGTGGTTCATGTTCTAGCATCCATCTTTGTAACACAGAGTGTCTATGTGCTGAAAATACTGTAGCACATAGTGGAGATTTGTGATGAGGTGTTGGGATCGCTTTTCATGATTTTTCCAGTGATTCTCTGAATTGCATTATATACATTATTGTGCATACATTTTTTGAAGGAAAGAATAATGCTGGTGTGCTTCTCCAAGAAATAGCAAGCGATAATTGCTCACGGGAAATTATAGCACGTAACTAGGGAAGAACATAGGATAAGGTGGAACTTCTCAGAAATTCCATATTCTCGATACCCAACAAGGACAAAATTTTTATCATTTTCCAGATTGTTGTAATTGGATGAAAATTTTGATTCAATCTCGTAGAAGTCAGGGTTTTTTCTATTCTGGTGGAGATTCTTGCAGATTCAGCCTCAAACAAAGGCTGGTTCAAGAGAGGCCTGGAAACATTGAATGATTTAATCAATTGCAGCAATGGTTGCTCAAATGCTCTTTCCCATACCCTGACAATTCCTGATACTATGAGAATAACGTATTGGAAAGGTGGGGATATCATTGTAATACCACCTAAAAAAATAAATGAAACAGATCTACACAACGAACAAATATACAGATAGGCTCACGAAAGTCACACACTAAACTGTGTATAGAGAATCTATCAAAGGTCTCTCATCTTCTTTGTTAGGTCCCTATAATATTACTGTATCCTTATTTTTATTGTTATTATATTCCCTTTATTGTTATTTTTGTTCCCATGTAGCCCCCATATTGTTATTATTGTGTCCCATAGAATCCCACTATTGTTATTTTTGTGCCCTTACATTATAGCGACTCTGATTATATAGTGACCCCTTAGACTCCTATTTATAGAAATGAGGTTTTTTCATTTGAATCATATAATAATTATTTATTTATGTAATGTAAAGGAGGTTTCCCCCTAAAAGAGGATAATTTTTAAGTCGTTTAGTTATCTTTTCTTATATTTTGTGAGTAGGTTGCATAAAATTTGGTCTCAGAACTTTGGATTCAAGGGTTTTTCTTCTTCAAATAGGTCATATTGGAATTTTAACTGTAACCTTTTTTCTATGAATTTTTAGAAGAACAAATTGTAACCACGTGGAGCCGAAATTTTGATGAACCTCTTGTACGGATTTCAGATCTTGGTTCTCTATATTTTTGGAGATATGATCTGAGGAAATTAGGATTTTTGCAGGCTCCTCAATTTCATCTCAAACATGTGGCCTAGGGAAAATCATCATACATTTATTTTTAGACATTCAATTTGAATTTTGTAAAAATTGGCCAAAAGTGCACAGGCTGTAGTTTTTCTTGTAGAAATTTCAAAGCCAAATATTGAAACGGTGACATGTGGAATCCCATATAACTTCGCTCTACTGAACTAGTCCATAATCAGGCCATCGTGATAGATTTTATATAACTCTATATTGAAGAATATAATATTGTTATGACTAGTGGAATTGGAAAGAAGGTTCATCAGCCTGCAATAGGACCAAAATTTAGACCTTGGAGATCCTGAATTACATATTTACAACCATTGCAATATTGAGATCCTAAAAGAAAGTAAAAGATGTGTATTTTTTTTTAAATGAACATAAATTTTGTTTGAAAAATCAATTTGAAGTGATTCCAAGGCATATAAAAGCATATATATCAGTATTGGGTTCTAAAATAACTCCTAAACATAATAACTCCACACACATTAAGCCCTAAAAAATCTACACTATGATGCATGAAGAGGAAGAATTGCAACATGATATATCAAAATTACGGGACCAAGTGCAATAAATTTCTTTCTCGCAAAAAGCAACCAAAGATGAGCTAAAAGGTGATATGGATGGTTTAAAAGGAAACATAGATGGTTTAAAATGTGACATGGATATTTTAAAATACAAAATAGATGGCTTAAAATGTGACATGGATGGTTTAAAAGGTGATATGAATGGTTTAAAAGAAGACATGGTAGGTTTGACAAAGTTAATATAAGAATGACTTCCTAATGGCAAAAAGGTGTTAGATGCAACTCATAATGAGAACAAAAGAAATTTTAATCATGATTTCATATGCTCTAAAGTTAGATTTAAGAACCACCATATTCGAAAGATTGATATGCAGAAGTTTGATAACAAGGATCTCGTAACATGGATACTACAAATGGAGTAATATTTTTATCTTCATAATGTGAAACACACAGAAAAGATACAAATTGCAACTTTATATTTAGAACCCAATCAGTTTGTATGGTATTGATGAATTTTTTCTTGTAAACCACCTGTCACTTGGTCAATGTTTATGGAGGAAATGATGGAATAAAGTGAGGATACAAAGAGAAACACCTTCTTTAGCCAATTGATAAATCTCAAACAAAAGGTTCAATGGTAGATCACATTAAATACTTCCAAAAATTGAATATAAGGGTAAATGATTTCTTGTAGGAACATAATATTGATTTATTCGTAGGGACTTTAAAGGATAACATTCAACATGAGTTTCACCTTTGGAGACCTGATTCATTGGAGAAGGCATTCAGGTTGGCAAGAAAAATTGAAAGAAAAATTATGGCAACAAGAAAGCCTAACACTCACAACTGTAAATATGGAAGTGTTGCTACTCCTAGCCTTCCACAAACTATAGGATTTACACCACAAATATTTGAAGAGAAAGGAGAAAAAGGGATTCACTACAGTTGTGATAGAAAATACACTAAAGGTCATAAGTGTGCTGAAAATAAATGATTTTACATAGATTGTGAAGAGGAGGAAGAAGAGCAACAAGATACTTCAAAAGAAGTGGATATACACAAATAACCAACCCTAGAGAAAGAAGAAATGAATCCTACCATATATTGTAACGAATTGACATGAATTACCACTCCTAAAACTCTCAAGATAGAAGGACATATCAAGAGGAAAAAAGTAATAGTGCTGATTGATTCGGGTGGTACCCATAAATTTTTTCATTGTAAGATAGCCAAGGAATTGAATTGTTTCCTATACCCAATGCCAGAGTTTAAAGTGATGGTTGTAAATGGAGGAAGTATAAATTTCACTAGAAAGTGCTATAATATCAAGCTAACCGTGGGGGAATATGTATTGAAAAGTCAAATTCTCTCCATTCCAATGGGTGGTGCTGATGTTGTACTAGGTGTCCAATGGTTACAATCTTTGGGTATGATAACTTTTAAATTTCAAGAAATTTATTTCAATTTTATTATTTTTAGGAAGGAAATGAAGTTGAATTAAGAGGTATTGTAGGGAAACCATGAAATATAATTATATCTAATGTCTTGACAAATCTTCTGAAAAAATAACAACGGGGCATAATTGAAAAATTATTCTCACTAGAGGTTCAAACATCAAAATCATCTATTTATCCAGATCTACAAAAAGTCTTGGACAATAATTCCAAGGTAATTGAGATTCCCAAAGGCCTCCCACCCATTCGTGATCATGATCATGCTATTCAATTGATTCTAAGAAGTATTCCTCCAAACATCAAGGCTTGCAGATATCCATATGCCCAAAAGAGTGAAATTGAACATATGATTGTAGAAATGCTAGAGGCCGATATAATTGAGCCTAGTCAAAGTGATTTTTAGGCTCCAGTAGTATTGGTGGAATGGATCATGGTATATGTCTCTGGACTATAGGGAGCTCAACAAGATCACTATTAAAGATAAATTTCCCATTCCTGTCATTGATGAATTTTTGGATGAATTACATGAAGAAATTTACTTCGCCAAGTTGGATCTTCATTCAGGATATCATTAAATTAGAATGAAGACCGAACACATTCTGGAAACAACATTTAGAACTCATGAGGTTTATTATGAATTTTTGGTCATGCCTTTTGGCCTTTCCAATGCACCTTCTACATTTCAAGGTTTGATGAATTCCATTTTCAAACCCTTCCTTAGAAAACTTGTGTTAGTATTTTTTGATGATATACTAATCTAAAAAAAGTCTTGGAAGGATCATATTCAACATGTTGATAGGGTGCTCAAACTAATGGAGGAGAAACAATTATATGCAAAAACCTCCAAATGTTTCTTTGGAGTACAAGAAGTGGAATATCTAGGTGATATTTTATCTCATGAGGGTGTTAAGGTAGATCGTAACAAAATTAAAGCCATTAAGGAATGGAAAATCCCCACAACCGAAAAGCATCTGCAAGGATTTCTCAGGTTGACAGGGTATTATCGCAAGTTTGTTAAGAATTATGGGAGAATTGCAACACGTCTAACAACATTACTATAAAAATATGCATTTTCTTGGACTCCAGAAGAAAATAAGGCCTTTGAACATATCAAAGAGGCAATGTGCCAATCGCTGGTCTTAGCTACGTTGGACTTCACAAAAAGCTTTATTGTGGAATGTGATGCATCAGGAAGTGGACTTGGTGTTGTTTTAATCCAAGAAGGATGACATGTTTCTTTTGAAAGTCGTCCAATCAAAGGAAAGTATTTACAAAAACCTATTTTTGAGAAGGAAAATTTGGCAATACTAAATGCACTAAAGAAATGGCAACCTTTCCTAATGGGAAGACACTTCAAGGTAAAAAGAGATCATGATAGTCTTTTTGGAACAAATATTATCTTCAAAAGAGAAACAAAAATGGATCAAAAAAAGTTGGGTTATTACTTTGAAATCATCTACAGAAAAGGGAAGTAGCAGCGGAAGGATGAGGATGTGGAAACATTTTTTTATGTAATTTCTATTATCCAAATTCAACGGATTAATGGAAGAATGACAAAGAAGTTTGGACACTGATTCAAAAGTTGGAGCAAGATTGCATAACATCTGATACATTTAGTTGGAAAAATGATTCATTATGGTACAAATATCACTTATATCTTTGTAATAATTCCCAACTCAAACAGAATATTATGTTGGAATTGCGCACCTTTCCCTTAGGAAGGCACTCAAGATTTTAAAAAACTTACCACAGGGTCAAGAAGGAATTTTCTTGGGACGGCCTTAAATCTGATATTTAAAAGTTTGTGGCAGAATGTTTGGTTTTCCAACAAAATAAAGTCGAGAAAATTAAAACCTAGGGTATGTTACAACCCTTATGCATTCCAGGTCAACGTTAGGAGGAGGTTTCAATGGATTTTATCACAAGTTTATCCAATTTTGAAGGAAATATTGCCATCATGGTGTTAGTTGATAGACTTACCAAGTATGCACACTTTTGTGCATTAACTCATCCATTTAAAGCGAGTAAAATTTCTATTGCATTTATGGAAAAAAGTCAAAAGCTACATGAAAACTAAAAGATTATTGTAAGCGACATATATTCAATTTTCACAGGAAATTTTTTGACATAATTATTTTCTTGTCTGGGTACTCAATTAGCTCATGGCTCATCTTATAATCCTCAATTTGATGGGAAAACTGAGATAGTGAAAAAATGTTTGGAAGAATATCTTCGTTGCTTTATAAATGACAAGCTAACACAATGGGTCAAGTGGTTACCTTTGGCTGAATGGTGGTATAACACTTCCTTCCATACTACAACAAAAATGACCCCATTTATGGCACTTTATAGATATCATCCATCATCCATCACATCGCGTTTAAGAGAAAATTATAAGGCTCAAGCAATGGAATATCACATTGAGCATCAAAAACAAGTTCTCCAACTCTTAAAGGACAACCCCACTTTGGCGCAGAATCGAATGAAGCAACATGCAGATCAACATCGCAATGAAATAATTTTTAATGTAGGAAACTGAGTATTTTTACAGCTACAACCATACAAACAAATGTCCATCAAGAAGGCTAACAAGGATAATGAATTATGACCAAAGTACTATGGTATTCACAAGATTTTGCAAAAGATTGGTACGATGAAATAAAAATTGGAGCTTCCTGCATCTTCTTGAGTGCACCTAGTTTTCCATGTTTCATGCTTAAAGAATCTTATAGGTGACAAGCTCCTGGTTCAAAAAATATTGCTAGAACTTGACGAGGAAGGAAACTCATATTGGAACCTGAAGCAGTCACGGAAACAAGAACTTGACAACTACGAAATTGATCCATTTTAGAGTATCTCGTCAATTGAAAGAACTTATCTGTTGAATATTCCACATGGGAGGATGATAATTTTATACAAAATCATCTTGAACTATTCAAGCATTGAGGACAATTTTTTTTTTGAAGGAGACAGGCTTGTTAGGTCCTTATACTAGTAGTGTATTCCCTTATTGTTATTGTTAGTGTACCCCCCTTATTGTTATTATTGTGCCCATGTAGTCCCCATATTGTTATTATTGTGCCCCATATAAATTGACTATTCTTATTGTTGTTCTCTTACATTCTCTCGAATATGATTATATTGTGACCCCTTAGACTCCTATGTATATAAAATAGGTTTTTCTCATTTGAATCATCCAAGAATAGTTCATTTATGTAATGTAAATGAAGTTTCTCCTTCGAAGAGGATAATTTTTAAGTCATTGATTTATCTTTTATTCTATTTTGTGAGCTAGTTGCATAACATTCCTAGCCCTCACGTGAGGGAGTTAAGCCAGAACCCACTTTCATACCATGTTAGAAATCTAAAGAGAGTGAGATATTGTTTTCACAACACAAATCACACCATGATATTATTAATCACATAAAGAAATTACATATATAAGACGTAGATCACTGACTTCGACAAATTATGACTTAGACATGACACACCTCCTACTCATAACTTAGGAATCAACAACTTTTAGAGTGACACTTGGGAACTCACAATGACAGCTCATAGAACCACATGGAAGCATTACTTCCAACACATGCTATTTTTCTTTTTTCCCAATGAGATGCTCGACGACTATGGGTAATCCTTTCTCAAACTCTATCTATGGGTACGCGAAAGCACAATCCCGCTCCTGTACTTTCCATCTGCCATTTGTTGTTCATTCACCCTTGAGTTAGATATTTAATAGTTTGTTTCAAAGAAAATTTAATGCAAAGATTTTTTTTGGATAAGGGAACTATATACCTGAAGTTAAGTATTAGATGATGGATCAAGAAAGCACTCTCCAGTTTGGCTACTTCATATCGCGGACAAAGCCTTAGACCTCCGCCAAAAGGCATAAATGGATTTTCATATGAACCCTGTGACACAAAGCATATCATATTTCAAGACATAAATTTTAATTTTAGAATTAAAAACTCTAAAATATCTATATTATAAAATGGAGTGGAAAAAGGAAATATATTTCTAACCTGCCATCTCCAGGGATTGAATTCCAAAGCATTTTCATGAAGAGATTCATCGAGATGCACCCGTGCTAACACTGGAAGCACCTTCCACCCCGCAGGGATTTGGAAATCTAAAACAAAAATTGGAATTAGAAAATAAGCATTTTTATATTCCATGAAAGCGAGAAATCATGAATATAATCATTTGATGTCGTAATTTTTTTTAGAATTTAGCAATAATACCTTTAAAGGTGATGTCCTTCAATGCTTTTCTATGCACAAATTTGACTACATTACCATAGCGTAAACCCTCATTGATTACCTGAAATTCATAATTTGAAAATAACCTTATCCTCACACTATGTAAAAGATATTTAAAAAAGTCATAATTTGGAAATAGCCTTATCCTCACACTATGTAAAAAATATTTAAAATATAAAAGTCATAATTTGGAAATAGAGTGTTTGAATTGTATTTTTTTTAATGATTAAAATAGATTTAGCATCATTAAAAAAACTTAAGACACCCAAAATACTGAAATTTACTATAACTGGCATTTTGAAAATTCTTTACTCTAAATTTTCATCTATAAATTTTAATCATCCAAAACATGTAAAATTACCTGTACCGCTTTTGCATAACGTGTGCCTGGTATATTTATTGGCAATGAGACAAATCCTTTCATGAATGTAGCAAAGTCATGAAGGAGTCTGGCTGATAATGGATTCTCAGGTGTCAAGCTGATAATATTGAATGTGAACTGCAACATATGTTATGTAAAACTCCATAATCAGATCATTTCTCTATTTCTAAATGACGGGAGTTCAATATAAAAAAAACAGTATGCCATTACTTTTCTATATTACCTTTCTACTTTCATCACAGAAGATTACTGTCTGTTTATCCTTCCATGAATTTATCACCAGCAGCGCATTTTTCTCGATGTTCGCTAGAAATTCATGTTTGGATTTTACAGCATTTACGAGATTTAATACATGACTACGCAGTCGTTTGTGTTCATCTCCAACTATATACCATGTACGGGCTTTGGATAACTCAATTGAAAGAGACGATTCTCGTTTTGAAGTACAAAGGCATTCAGCTCCGGGTCACATGAAACAATGGTTGGTGATCCAAACAGATGCGATTTGAAAACATTGCCATACCTGCAAAATCACAGCATAGATAGATGCAAATTCTAATTTAATCCAATTACTTTGATGGAAAGATAATGAAGACCTTAAATCATTTACCAGAAAGTGTTTTATATTATAACTAATATAGATCTATCTTAATCAAGATCTAGCAAGAGCAGAGAGTCTAAAGAAATTCTTGAACTGAAAACTTTTTTTAGAGTGTAAAATTTGATACTGACAGTAATTTCTTGAAGTGAAAACTTTTTATAGAGTGCAGAATTTGACACTGAGAAGAAGAATATAGATGTTTTATTATACTATAGATGAATATATTTCCAATTAGAACCAAATCTTAATGATGTGATTAATTGGAAAGACATTCATCTACATTATGGATCACAAAAGTCTTAGATCTAAAATTTTATTATACTTTTAATTAAACAAACCAACCAAGTGTGTTGATTTTGTGTTTATTTAAATGATTTTTTACTTTTATTTTAAAATGGACACACTTCAAGTTGAACAATGACATGCTTACACATCTACTGGTGGATCTATCATACTAAACTATAGAATAAACCTCTCTACTAAAAAATACAAACCACAAAACTAAAACCTTTTTATCATAAATTTTCTAGAAAATCGCATCATCATTGGATAAACAGAAGTGTTTCAAATTACTAAGTGTACTAATTTATCATTAAAGAAATAATAATATGGCTAAGTAAACTACTTAGTGTAATTCATCATCAAAGAAATAATGATATAGCTGAGTAATTCTAAATCAATTTCTCAAAAAATAATATAATTTAAAAAAAAACATTATAATAAAATAAATATGAATCACAAAAATTTACACTCTCAAATTATAACTTTATTTATTTTAAAACAATAAAAAGCCAAACTACTCAAGAATCAACGTGTTTGGACGAAATTTGGTTGAATACGATAAATATTTTATGACCTTTTGCATCGATCGTTCAGAAATTTTCCTCTACTGCTTGGATGGTGGGGCTTGAGGAAAGCCAATGTTTCTCCCACTAATGGCCAGCCCATGCGTCGAGGGGGCGCTCTTTTCATTTGTTGAATGAAAGGCAGGTAGTGGCAGAATATCATATAAACAAATCCGACCAGAGCTGGCACTAGTACCACCCATAAGACTCCCACCATGCTTGCTTGAATTATGTGAAATGAGTGTATGAGCATAACAAAATAAAAGGAAGCAGCGCGTACAGTGGAGAAGAAAAGGATAAGTGTGGAATAAAAAGGAGAATAGGCCAGGGCCGAGGGAACTCCAAGACTCTAACCATAAAATTGCATGTCAACTAAACATAAAATGAATCACACATTATAGAATCAATAATATTATTTTTATAAGTCCTTTGTGAACATCATATTAAGTAGTGAAAAATTAGATATCTCTCCTTAATACTAAAAAATTATAAATTAAAATTAATATACTTTGAGTTATTTTCTCTCTATATATAAAGTTGATGTAAAATTAAGGTGGAAATTGAAGTATTTTATTTATGACGAACATTGATTTATTTTGTTATTAACATTAAATGATCTCATACTTAGCTGTAAATATTAATTTTTTTGTTATCCTCAATGCTTGAACTGTCGCTTGAGGAGCCGCCACTAGAGGAATCTAACTCGGTGATCACAATCTTCCTAGGCCACACCAGCCCACCAAAGTGAGGTTTGAACCTAGGTTGCCTTGCCTAGGAGCCCCATCCTCAACAGATTGTGCTAAAATTATATATAAAATCAAATATTTTAAATTATTTTTTTCTTATATTTTCAGTTACAATGTGAATGAGAATTGTAATTTATTCCATTATTAATATGGAGTTCATATATAATATTTAAAATATTAAGAACAAAAATTAATATTAATAATAATAATAAAAATATTAAGAGAAAAAATTTATATTAATAATAATAAAAAAAATATTAGAACAAAAATTAACATTGATAATAATAATTTTTTTTAATGTAGGTTAAAAGATTTTAATATCACATATGTGTTTATGATGATGATGGTTAATGTTCATTGAGACCAAACTTTAGTCTATCAGACCTAAAGATATATAACATTTATAAAACATTTTATTAGTGTGTTGTTCAAAAGTAGCATAGATCCATTTTAACTCCATATTTACCAAGTACCGAGAGGAATCAAATCTATTGAGGTGAAAACTTACCTTCAAGTTTTGAACTCAAAAAATGATTTGCATCTTTAAGAACTTGTGTTGAAAATATCAGTATCGGAAAAATATCGGCGAGGGTCCATAAAACATCTTATCGGCAATATCGGCAATAATATCGAAAAAATATCAATAAACATAAAAATGAATAATATATTCATTTTTTCTATAGATATTTTTAGACATTTAAAGCAATAACAACATGAAATAAACAAATTGGCACATAATATGAGGAAAGCAAGTTAATATATTATTATTATTATTATTATTATCATCCAATTTTAAGGTCACAACCAAGCTAGACACCAAATTGATGTATGAGACCTCCTTGTTTGTGGGACAAGGGACCCACCTCCATGCATCAATTTGACTGCTAAGTCTATGAATGCATACATACTCTACCCCCCTATAGTTTTGAACATGTTACCTCTGAGGAGGAAACACATGCTCTTAACCATGTAGTGGGTGTAAAATAAAAATGATACATTAAAGGCGATACCAAATCTGTTGAACCCTCATAATTGTCCAAGAAAGGGCTCAAATGTGGAGAACCAATACAAAATAACATCACATATATAAAAGTATCTCATCATCCTGAGTTATATGTAGCAAACATAACAAAAGTAGCAACTCCCTATGTGAAATCAATTCCCTCTCCCATTTTATGGGAAAACATGATGAGTTGTTTCTTAGGCTTGGCCGTAGCAGTAGAAGGCCCTGCCCCTTCCCCTGCCCCCGCACCTAATGTCAAATAATGACTCTTGGGTATGGATTTTTTCTCTCCTATATCTATAGAAGATGGAGCTGACGATGATGCTTCCACAATCTCCTCCTCCTCTTCCTCTTACTCCTCCTCCTCGTGTTGCTCCTTCCCCGAGTCCTCCTCCTCTTGCTGCCCCTCTTCTAATGGTTCCTCTAGATCTAACCATAAAGGTGAATCTTCCAATATGGGCATCTAAAACTCCACCCTCCACTGAGATAATACACCAATATTGTCTAATGAAATGACATTTTTATCCATTGGTGCTTCTATTTGCTTCACTCGAAGCTAGATATTGTAATTCACATACACTAAATCATTGAGGCATGAGAACTCCAACTTGTAAGAGTGCCAAAAAAACTAATGAGTCTTGACTCTTGACACTTGAGGGTCATAACTTAAAATTAAAATTAAAATACATGTAATTGCTCAATTGAAGGTTGAATCTCAAAGTTATAGATGTTTCCCTTTTTTAGTGTATTTTATCAAATACACTCCAATTGTGCTCATACTCTCAAGAGCTACATGTTTGAATTAGGATTTTTATGGCCAATGGTGCCCTTAGACCATATCTTCGCCACCAAATATCTAAAAAAAAATTTAAAAAAATAAAAAAGTAAAAAACTTAAAACATAATTAAACTTTAAAATAAAAGTTTCATAATTGAATTTTAATAATCTAGAATTATAAATAAGTAAATTATAAATTGAAAATTATAATGAGTGATGACTTGTCACTTACGTGAAATGAACAAGGTCATTTCCATAATATCTTCATCAAATCCAAATAGGCCAACAATATCCCTATAAAATGGTATCTCACAATTGAATTTGCTACGAAGCTTAGGATCCGGTACCATCCTCTGAATATAGGAATGGAGCCCTTCCATCAACTCACCATCAAAATCAAAGGCATATTTGTATGAAAATGTGGGGTTCAGGAAGAGTGTTGTTGCATGAATGGGTCGATGAAGCATATCTTTCCACCGACTATCAATCACCTCCCATAACATAATTTGTCTATTAAGCCCAACAAAACCCTTGTATGCATAGTAAGAACGATTGGCCTCCTTGGACCTATCCATGGCCTCATACAAATAATCCAGTGCATGCTTGTCCTCATATACCAATATTAGAACCTTTATTATAGGTTCTTTAACAGAGCACACTTCTTCTACTCCCTGAAAAAAATGTGTCAATGTACAACATTTTTGCAATGGATCTCCTGTATTGTCTCTTGTTGTATCTACAATCACAACACTAATCAGAAACACACATTTGCTTCAACTCAAACTACCGTTGAAACAAAGGATGAAGAGTAATAAAATTGGTGTCAAAACATGTGATTGCAGGACATCACAACTCCTTGTTTCTGGTGTATCTCCTCATCAGGCTAAGAACAAAAGCATGGTTATATATAAACTTGGGGGCACTCCTAGCCATATCAATCACCTCCTTGATGAAGGAGAATTTCCCTGTATCCTCAAGCACAAATCGATACAATGTGTTGCACATGGAGTCCAAAACAATGTGCGGTACCTCTCCATAAGCATGCTGCTGGAAAACACATAATTATCTACATTATCTTTTATGACTTGCACCACATTATGCACACCAATCTCATGAATTAACCCATCTATCAACTCACATGCCATTGTTGCATCTTTTATATGTGTTGATGCATCCACTAATTTAATAAAAATGGTACCTTTAGGATAATGTACCAAGAAATTTAGAAGGGTCCTACCCTTTCTATCTGTCCAACCATTAGACATCACTGTGCATCCAAACACTTCCCATGTGTGTTTCAACTCTGCCAATCTGGAGTTGATGTCCTACTTTTCTACTTAAAGGATTGGCCCCTGTAACTCCTAATATGTTTCAATTTTGTACCCTAGGCCCACAACAAAAATAACATCACACAATGGCTACCAAAATAGATTTGTTTTGGTTATGCTGAGAGGTAAGTCGCTCCAGAAAAGACACCTCCCCATAACTCTAATTACTTCTTGTTTTTTTTCTGGTAAACTGATTTTATGGAAGGTCGTGCTCCATGTCCTATTCGTAGAACAAAAAATGATAATCTCCCATTCCCAGTAACATTAGCACTGGGAGGTGATACTGTGGAGCCCCTCCCACTATCCTCAGCCTCTAAATCAAAAGAAGATATCCCGAAAGATCTACCTGCACGTTCAAGCTTTTTTTTTTCGGCCTCTTCCTTCTTTATGTCTTTTTCATCATTGCTTCAAGATATTTTTGTATAAGCTTCTCACTAGAAACCTTACAAAGCCCAACATCATGTCCAAGGAGTCTATCTAGCCAGATGGTATTTTCAATCGCATAACCCCTCCTGTCATCTTGGTCCCACACAATTTTCATGATAGATATGCATGATTTGTCCCACCATTAGACTCTCCATACTCCCAAAATGGATCCGAGGCTTTTTTCATATTTGTAGTGAACTAATTCAAACCTGGCGCACCAAAAAAACAAAAAATTTGCATTAAACACCCATACGCAAAAAATAATAAGTAATAACCACCTCCTTTTTATTTGCTTTACTACATTATTTGCAATTTGAATGAAAAATGACAATAAGAGGGTGCACAAGAAAGTTTACAAAAAATGAAGCTTGTTGTCCAAATATGGAGAAAACACTTGCATTGGTTCATGGGCATGAACATTATAGCAAATGGAAAAAAATAAGAAGAAGAAAAATGTTGGTAGGAAAAGAGGCAAACAAACATAACCCCAAATCTATGAAAAAAATCATTAACGTAGGGGTTTTTAAGAACATACATGTTAATGGAAGAAATGAAGTTTGTGTCACTGTTCTTCAATCTTGATCCACAAAAAATTCTTAGTTGCTTGTAATCCCTCCTTGACAACCACCACAAAGTTGTTCCCCTTCCTTCTCCAAGAATTAGAAACCAAAATGAGCAAATGAAACAACAAAAAAAAAATTTCTAGCCGCGACCCAGCCTGCCTGGTGATTTTTAAGGTCGTAGCATGATTTTTTGCCGAAATGTCAGCGATATTTCAGAAATATTGCGACATTTTGCCGAAATATCGCGATATTTTCAGAAATATTGTGATATTTTCAGACAAAGTAATATTGCGATATTTTTCTTGGCGATATTTCAACTTGCCGAAAATATCGCGATATTTTTTAATATTGCCAATATTATCAACTTTGTTAAGAATCCCTCTTTGTGCTGGTTGTTAGCCACCCATAAAATTTTGTCATATCAGATGGTGGCTAAATAATGTTGGATAGCCTCCAAGAAACAATTTCATGATTAAATTGCTGATACTTGAAGACTTTTTGATAATGTCCTATCCTTGGTTAATATTCACTACTGTTTCAATTTAGAACTCAGAAATCCTACTGATTTCTAAAGCCAAAGTACTGCTGCAAGGGGCCCCTTTTCCCCTCCCTTATCCAAATCTAATCTCAGTTTCTTTTCTCCATCTCCCCGGAAAACCCCTCAACTTCATGATTCCTCCTTTTCCTTCATTTAAATTCATTTCCTAAAGGTCTAAGACTCACTCTTGACCTTGCCGGAACCCTCATTTCCCTTTAAAAACCATAGAAAATGCACATTTTATATGTGTTGGACATAAGCCCCTCAGGCTAAGCCCCTACCCATCCCTCTTTGTGCTGGTTGTTAGCCACCCATAAAATTTTGTCATATCAGATGGTGGCTAAATAATGTTGGATAGCCTCCAAGAAACAATTTCATGATTAAATTGCTGATACTTGAAGACTTTTTGATAATGTCCTATCCTTGGTTAATATTCACTACTGTTTCAATTTAGAACTCAGAAATCCTACTGATTTCTAAAGCCAAAGTACTGCTGCAAGGGGCCCCTTTTCCCCTCCCTTATCCAAATCTAATCTCAGTTTCTTTTCTCCATCTCCCCGGAAAACCCCTCAACTTCATGATTCCTCCTTTTCCTTCATTTAAATTCATTTCCTAAAGGTCTAAGACTCACTCTTGACCTTGCCGGAACCCTCATTTCCCTTTAAAAACCATAGAAAATGCACATTTTATATGTGTTGGACATAAGCCCCTCAGGCTAAGCCCCTACCCCTTTTTTTCTCCATGTGCCCAAGCGCCGGAACCAAACACTGTGATCATTGGTCACTTACTCATTTTTCTCCGCCCGAAACATCAAAAACCTTTGAAAATCGGGTTTTATTTAAATCTCAAAGTTTTCCACCCGCGAAAATTATGAAATAATCTTGACCGTCGATCTGCTCCACAGATCGGACAGCGCGGCACACGACTTATCGAGTTGACCCCCCGGCCATACGTCACTTCTCAAATCCGCCTGGTTTTTCCACACCGCCTTCGTGCGAAAGGTGGTTTTAACCCGACAGTCAGCAATTCCATACGCTGGCTGCCACACATCCTTTGTACTTTTCCAAAACTGCCGCATAAAGTAAATCCCCCGCGCATTATCCGTCAGACCATGACCACCCAGCGGAATCAACAATAGCCGCCCGATCTGGGCCCCCGCATCCAACGGCTGTCATTCGTTGAAGTCACCCGCCCTTTAATCAAGATGCATATTGTTTAGCCGGGCCCTGGCGCAACTGAGAATCCGTCTCCGCTGTTGATCTCTACAGATCGACGGTCCACCTTCAATTTCCTGATTCCATTACTCAGTCCACCTTTTTCCTCTGCTAACTTTCCAAATCGCTATCGATCGTTGATCACAGCGCGATCAATGGTTCCGATCGTCCCGTTTCTCCCGCACGCCCTCCGATGCAGATTTGCCCATATAAACGCAGGATTTTATAATTTTGTTTGAATTTTGCAGGTTTTAAAATTCTTTCGCCATGTCTGAAGAAGATCCGAAGGACGAGGGTGATGACTCCCGTTATTTCGATTTAACAAAGGAAATCGACCACATGGTGTAGAACTATGTTGTCAACAAGGTTTCATGAGCCGTTGATGGAGCATGTCCCTGTCGAACCTGGAAAACGTCGAAGAAACCTAGAAAAAGAGTATCAGAAAGCAGAAATGGATCAGAGCAAGAGTTTAATGGACAGATTGGAAGGGATTATGGCTAAGAAGGCCATCAGAAGCCTAATCTCCCAGCCTAAAACACAGCTTAAAAGGAAAACCTAAAAGTGTTTATTAGACATAATGCCTCCACCACCATATCTGAGGCAAATTGATTCCTCAACCACCACAGCGCCACCTGTGCCTCAAAGGATTCAATCAGGAGCTGGATTTATTGATCAGGATCATATTTTTGCCTCGACACAGCCAAAGAAGTCACTTCCGCCAGGGCCTTCAATGTAAAGAATATCTGCAGAGTTACCTCGGACGACCTATGCCTCAAAGGTCAGAAAATACTCCTACCCAGCTTAAAATCATGAGTGAAAATCAATTAATACGGTGAACACCTCTTCTGTTTCTTCATTGAGCATCCCAAGGGCCAATGGGCCATTTAAATCCTGTATTAATTGTAATTGAGATATTTTTCAGATCTCACCTCCTCATCTTTCTATATATACCACAGCAGAGATAAGTGAAGTGTTGGTTGGTTTTTGGTTGTTGTTTGATCACAAGTTGTAACATTGAAACTCTCGGAAATAAATATACAAGTCTGTTGAAGTTGAAAAACAAATTGAAGTCTTGGATGTCTTGATGATGTTGTTGCATCCCTGTTCCTGAGAAGGCTCTATCACTAGATTCATGAGCTTGGTTGTTGGTGAAGTATTCTAACTATTTAATGTTTTCTCCTATTTTCATTATGTTTCATAATCTCTTACTACAGTAGGCTGAAATTTTTAGGCTAAGAAATGACTCCTGGAAGCACCTTAGACTTGTTCACCCTTCACTGTTTTATGTTTTCTTCTGCTGAAGTATTTTAGAGGCTTTAAACCTTCTCTTTAGTCTTCATGCTTGTTTATTTCCTTAATAGCTCAAATAGTTGGTTTCAGCATGATTTATGGTTCTCCCTGCTTGTCTGCCATCACTTGAAAGTTGTTATTGAAGTCTCCCTTTGAAGTACCATTGTCTTAAGTTAATCAAAGAGGTTGGTTTTGATCTTACCCTTTGCCCCTGCTTGAACAGTTGTTTTGAAGGTCTTTATAGTTGCAAAGCATAGATGTTATTTAGGTGTTCCCTCTTCTATGAATGCAGCTATCAGTGAATCTTTTATGTTTTCTAAGTCCTTTAAAATAAAATCTTTGAGGAAATAGGGAGTTCCCCGAATCTTAGATTTCATTTTAAAAGTTGTCTTGAAGTCATTATTTGCTTAAAGAATGTCTGTGGAATTTATGGTTAGCCCTGTCTATCAAATATTTCTTTATTGTTAAGTTATGTTTTCAAGTTCCCTTTGTTGAGAATTAAGTTTCTCTTTCCAAAACATTAATGTCCATCTCATTCCAAAACAAAGGATCATGTGGCCAAGTTAGATTTTCCCTTTGATATCCCATATCCCTTGAAGAGTTTTTCATGACCTTATTTTGACTCCATTGCCCAATGAACCAGATATTTCCTCTTTCTGTCTATCTTTCCTAGACCTTTCATATTCTGTTGTATCAACTCAACCCAACCAAACAAACATCTGCACTTAATAACTAGTCTAAAATCCATAATCAAAGAAAACAAGATAAACCTTTGCAAACAAATATTTGAGAGATCCCTCTCTGAGAACAGGAGGACTAGATCTTGGAACTCTAAAGATTGGTTCTGATGTTGCCTTGTCTTTTGATTGGCCAAACTGTCGAAACACGGGAGACCGAACATTGACTAGATCTGGAGTTAAGATAAATCTATACTAGTTTATTAAAAGCTCAAAATTTTTACTTAATCACATCATCTCGTTTATTAAAAGCTTATTTAAGTGTTCTTCATTCCAAGAATAATATTAATATTTAATTTTATATTAATTTATAATATCTAATACTTTAATATAGTATTTAATGTCAATTGAGTATATGAGGTAGTTTGGAGGCTTTAGTGATAACCTCTTTGCCTCGGTTCAAGCCTCATTATGACATGATGCTCCATTGGGGGCCTACAGGTTATATTTACTATATAGTATGTTGACTATATAAATCTTCCTTGATTCTCGAGAATAACAAGAAATTAATATAATATTTAAAAATATACTATTATATAATATCCAATTACAATATTTAAAAAATAATATTGAAGATTTTAAACCTTGTTGGTGATTGCACAAAGATAAATGTGTAATGATTTTGGATGGTTACTCCAAGAATTATGTAATGATTTTGGATTGTTACTCTATTCGAATGTTGGATTCACGGGGGCGTCACGGATAAAGCAATATTATATCACGTGCGTTCATATTGAGGTAATTTTTTTTTAAAAATCCCAAAACATTATATTGGACATATAACTATGGGTTAGAGGGTTTTTTTTTATTACATAGGGAATATAAATATTTTAGGGTATTTATTATTGATTTATTTGGCCAAATGGTTGGTTGTGCGGGCATGTCAAAAATAAAAATAGCGCGTCCTATAGTTTTTCCATTCGAGCACATTTCATTGCACAGGACCATTGCCATTTTCATTCAGATTCAACAGAGGTCATCATTGGCATTCGATTCATCATATATTTAGCATAGGTCGACCACGAGTTTTGCCATTGCAACACATTCGATTCAGCACATTACCATTTGATTCAGGAGAGATTTAGATGGCCGCACCATTTCCATTCGATTCAGCAGAGGCAAATGGGCATTGTAGACATCAGAGGCGGATGGACCAGGGTTTATAGAGGAGGCAGACAAATTTGATATTCGCAAGCCAACTCTCTTGTCTCTATTGTAGCTGTTGGTGATATCCGCTAGTGAGTTGAAGTTTTGAAGCTATGCATGTAATTTAATTCATATAAGATATCTCTCTAATAATAAATGCAGATTGCTATTTGCATATCCCTATCATAGGTATCTCTCTCATATAATAGGCATTTTTTTATGCATCTTGACTGTTCTTAGACCTACACAGGCAAGCTTAATAAATTCCTATATATGTGTTTCTGTTTACTAGACCTAAATACCGGTTCTAAGGTCCTTGCAGTTTTTTCTTTTAACTTGATAAATTATAACTAAAGAGCTTATAAGTTGAAAATACAATTGGGTTGTTGTCCTGATCGGTGGGAATTTACCAGAACTAACCCAGGTTGTATTCCTAGCTCTCTCTGTAATGGCTTACATGAGGGTCCTGTTGTATGAGTAGGGCTACCCTAACTAATGGTATGGGTAGGGCTTCCCTAACTAATCGCATTTACAACTCATCCCCTACCCTTTTTTGTGGGGGAGTGCCAAGTATGACAGAGATCACTATGAACAAAATGGCTTTTACAACTCACCCCTAGCCTTTTGTGGGGAGTGCCAAGGATCATTGAGATCACTATGAACAAAATGGATAAAGGTAATGTTTTAGGCCTCGGCCCTAGGGAAAGGTGATATTTGCCATGTGAAACTCCCATGCAGGGATACACCCACCTTACCCTTTTAGGTTTTGCAGTTTTGGTTCCTAGTGGGTTTTAAACTTGTGAGACAGCCTTGAAGCATCAATGTATGTCCTTGTGGATTTTGAACTTGTGGCACAGCTTGGTAGGATTAGTTCATATAACCAGAGATTATCATAATCATAGGCTCTTAATACACAAAGAGAACGTTATCACCAAAGTGTTTAAGCCATAAGTTTATGTAGCTCAATATCTATGTGCATGCGTGTTTCACATTAGCATAACTCAAAGATTAGCATATAGGATTGGTCCTAAAGGTTTTAGTGAAATTTCCTCATTTCCTCGCATATTTTCTATATATACTGGGTCCGTTTGAAGTTAAAAACCCTAGTATGTTAAGAACTACATGAATACGGTTACCAGTGTAGTCAATATTTCTTTAAAATCCACTGTGAATATTATTAGGCTCATACAAATGTTTCGAGGAATTTACTTTCGGTGGATTCATGGGGCTATTGTTTTGCAGGGGATTTGTTTGGATTCTCACAACTGAAAGTGGTGGAGGTTGGTTTATCAGCTTCAACGAAGGTTATGGAAAAACAATTAGATAACTCTAGTTGTACAGTAGATTCTAGCTCAGGGAGAAACAAAACTACTGACATTGCCCCTGCCCCTTCCTTGAAAGGAAACATCACTAGTACAAGCTCGGAAAAGGCCATTTCCACAGCCATCAAAGTGCCTACAAATAGTACTATTGTAGTAAGTGCCACATCAGGTCATATTTGGTGTGTAGCCATCAGCGGTATAGTTGATTCAAGGTTTCAGACTGCCCTGGATTATGCCTGTGGACTTGGAGGAGCAGACTGTGGACAAATCTAGCAAGGAGGCTCTTGTTTTATTCTTGACAGTGTTTTTTCTCATGCTTCATATGCTTTTAACAGTTACTACCAAAATAATGGGATGGCACCAGGAACCTGTGATTTTGCAAGTAATGCAGTAATCACTACTACAGATCCAAGTAAGTGGCACTTTAACTATTGTCATCATTATTTTCTTTAGAATTTTCTTCCTGTAAGTAGGTAGAATTTTTTAGGGGAACACTTTAAGTGGGTAGGTTCTGGAAATGGTATTTTCCAATGTGATTTTGAACCTTTGACCATGTCAATGGCTCTTTCCTTGGTGCTGAAAAGTCCTGTAATTAGGATCAAATACAACATATGATAGCCCTAACCAATTTTTTTAATAATGAAAAAGTAATCCTTGAATGTAATTTTAAAAAACTCAAGGTGGAAAGGCAGTTAAGCATCAGTGAAAAATGCTCTCTACATAATCTAGGAAGTTATTGATCTCACCACCTCGTATTCCATCTTTTGCAAGTATGAGTTAAGTTTTCTGGAGTTGTCCCTGTTTTCCACCCTTATGATCAAGTTAAACATACTAGTGTGGATTGCTATCTCCACCGCTCCCTTCCTCAAGCTGCACTTTGTCCAACACTGCCCTCAACTGATGGCTTCACTACTATTGAGCTTCTTTCCCTTATATGATGGGAACCCTTAACAGGCATATCTAGAAGTGTATGTTTCTATCTCCATTAGCTAGTTGAAAACAGAGCAAGATGTGGAGCCTTCTTTAATTTGTATCATACTAACAAATCTCCTTCTTCTTATGTATGTAAAATAGAGGGTTCCTCGGGGCAAGGAGGTCAGTCTATAGAATAGATCTTATTATGCAAATAATTCACCTTCATATAAATTCATTGGAGTTGTCCTGAAGCATATGTGAAGTATACTTTGTGTGTTTGTGTATATATATATATATATAGGATCTGACAGAGCTATTTAGGAAACCTTCTTTTGAAATTTGAAGGTTGTGCTATGAAATTTCCTTCGGTCTACTAGCATTTATAACGATGTGATGGTCTCTCTTTCCCATGAACCATGACTTAAAAGAAAAATTCAAAGAAGTGTTACTCAAGATTTCTCAGGTACACTGCCATGGGTTAATTACAAGAGTGACGCAAGGTTACACCCTGTACAAAGTTCAAACAACCTTATGTTTTTTTAGACTGTTAAGTAAGGACTTTTGGATTTCAGTGAGTTTGTCCAGAATCCAGATAACCCGGGTCAGGTAGTTGATTGTGCATGTAACTTCATGTGCATGGAGTTATAATCTACTTTACTCATGGGGTATCTCTTATATGCCTGTTTTGACCTATTCACTTCTCTGTTCAAGCCAACTAGACTTTAATGTTGTATTTGCATTGATATTGAAAATGCAGAAAATTACTCCAGATATCTTGAATTATTTGGTTTTTCTAACTTCGGGTGCAATCTTCTTGCCATTCATTCAGATGGCGACAGGCCTAAGGGAGTGAATACTGTCAAGTACATAGTAGGCTTCATTTGCATTGTTGCAACTTCTGCAATCTATCGGCTGCTTCTTCCATTGATGCATCTTATATTCAATGTGGTTATAAAGAAGGAGACCTTTACAGTGGTTATGTAGATGCAAATTTTCACATCCATAGTTGCTACTGTGGTATGCATAGTTGGATTGTTTGTTATTGGGGAGTTTAGAGATATGAAAAATGAGGATGATAATTTCACAATGGGGACAGTTTCCTATTATATGACACTGATATGGTCTGCAATAGGTTGGCAGGTTTGTTCTGTTGGTAGAATGGGTTTGATATTTTTGGTTTCTTCCTTATTGTCAAATGTGATTATAACTCTGGCCCTCCATAATGAATCTAGCATTGGGGCCAAATCTCTTGCGGGAATTTCTCACATTAAATTAAATAAGATCAAAACAATAAAAATTAAATTAAATGATCAAGACATTTTTCCAGTTAACGAATCAGTTTCTTCCCAGCCTAAGACTGATGTACCTAGGAAAGGACAGTTAAAAACAGAGTACATAATAAGAATTTATCTCCTGAGACCATTCCATAGGTTGTTGCACCCACTTTACCTCTTGGTCCACTAGTAAGTTTTGATGTTGCACAATAATTATTGAAGGTGAGGATCCTTGTTCCTCTAGTTGACTTGTTTAAGATTTTTGGGTAGAGATGCACTATTATGCAATCACTAGCTATGCTATCAGATGTACCTAATATCGTCATTGGACAAGCCTACAAAAAGTATATAAAACATAGATAAGCATCATTAGAAATACCAGGTAAATCTAAAAAGTGAATGCATATAAAAGACATTTAAAACAACTAATGGACTAGCTAAGGGAAAGAAAGATCTATGTAGATTCCACGTAGATTCATTGCTTGCTAGATATTCGGGTATATGCTCGTGGAATGGATAGGAAAGATTCTTTTTTGGTCTTGTTAGAACTTGCAAGTCAAAATATCCTAAATCTCACAAGCGATTCAAGGTGAGGAACTTGCTTAGATTTGTTGCCTTCAATAAATTTTACGATTGTTTTGTTATTCTCATTCTTCATATTTGTATCTCAACTTAATTTTAAAGTCTTTTATGAGCACCAGCTTTTCAAAAAATTTGAGGCAAAAAGAAAGCAGAAATCAATAAGGTAAGATAAATCAATGTGTTAGATGGTAAAGATAAAGGTGTTTTTCAGATCACTACCTTTAAGGCTAGTGTTTTTGCACAAGAATGATGGGTAATATTCTCTACAATTTATGAAGATTTCAAATTTTAGATTTTTTACCTTGGTCAAGCAGTGGCTGTGAAATAACTCACATATATATGTACAAAACTGTCATTGGAAAAAATGAGTGAAAATTTACATTTTATATGTATTTTAGCTTCATGCAATTTTTTTTTACAACTTTGTATTATTCCTTGTTTTTCCATACTAATATATGTATTGTATGCCATCGGATGAAAGAAAATCAGAACATCATCTCTTTTTTTTTTCAATGTCTTTGGAACATAACATAAAATGCATTTTGTTTTGGGTCAACTGTGTGGATGTCAAAGACACTTAGATCTTTGATGCTCGTCAAATAATGGCTTAACATTCATGATCGAGGAGAGGTTCATATGAAAAAAATGCTCAAAATGTGATTGATAATTGGTTATGTTTAAGAGAAATGTTCTACATTAGCATGCTTTCTAAAATTCATTTATATTTGCTCCACACATGCAGCTTCAGGAAACTACACAATCTTCATCTCGAGAAACTGATGTCAAATTTCAGATAACGAAAAACACTTTGGAGGCCATGTTTAGACAGGAGGCAGAGAAATTTGAGATTTGCAAGTCAACTCTCTTGTCTCTATTGTAGCTGCTGGTGATATCCACTAGTGAGTCGAAGGTTTGAAGCTATGCATGTAATTTACTTCATATAAGATATCTCTCTAATAATAAATGCAGATTGCTATTTGCATACACCTATTATAGGTATCTCTCTCATATAATAGGCACTTTTTTCTGCATCTTGCTCTATTCTCAGACCTGCACAGGCAAGCTTAAGAAATTCCTATATATGTGTTTCTGTTTACTAGACTTAAATGCCAGTTCTAAGGTCCCTGCAGTTTTTTCTTTTAACTTGATAACTTCTAACCAAAGAGCTTATAAGTTGAAAATACAATTGGGTTGTTGTCCTGATCGGTGGGAATTTACCAGAACTAACCCAGGTTGTATTCTTAGCTCTCTCTGTAATGGCTTAGATGAGGATCATTTTGTATGAGTAGGGCTACCCTAACTAATGGTATGGGTAGGGCTTCCCTAACTAATGGACTTTTACAACTCATCCCCTGCCCTTTTTTGTGGGGGAGTGCCAAGGATGACAGAGATCACTATGAACAAAATGGCTTTTAAAACTCACCCCTACCGTTTTGTGGGGAGTGCCAAGGATAACTAAGATCACTATGAACAAAATGGCTAAAGGTAATGTTTTAGGCCCTGGCCCTAGGGAAATGAGATATTTTCCATCTGAAACTCCCTTGTAGGGATACGCCCACCTTACCCTTTTGGGTTTTGCAATGTTGGTTCCTAGTGGGTTTTAAACTTGTGAGACAGCCTTGAAGCATTAGTGTATGTCCTTGTGGATTTTGAACTTGTGGCACAACTCGGTAGAATTATTTCATATAACCAGAGACGATCATAATCGTAGGCACTTAACCCATAAAGAGAACGTGATCACGAAAGTTTTTGAGCCATAATTTTATGTAGCTCAATATATATGTGCATGAGTTTTTGACATTAGCATAACTCAAGGATTAGCATAGAGGATTGGTCCTTAATATTTTAGTGAAATTTCCTCATTTCCTCACAGATTTTCTATATATACTGGGTCCATTTGAAGTTAAAAACCCTAGTATGTTAAGAACTACATGAATACGGTTAGCAGTGTAGTCAATATTTATTTAAAATCCAGTGTGAATATTAGTAGGCTCATACAAATGTTTGGAGGAATTTAATGTCGATGGATTCCTGGGGCTGCTATTTTGTACGGGCTTTGTTTGGATTCTCACAACTGAAAGTGTTGGAGGTTGGTTTATCAGCTTCAACGAAGTTTATGGAAAAACAATCAGATAACTCTAGTTCTACAGTAGATTCTAGCTCAGGGAGAAAAAAAACTACTGACATTTCCCCTGCCCCTTCCTTGAAAGGAAACATCACTAGTACAAGCTCGGAAAATACCATTGCCACAGCCATCAAAGCGCCTACAAATAGCATAACTGCAGTAAGTGCCACATCAGGTCGGAGTTGGTGTGTAGCCATCAGCAGTATAGCTAATTCAAGGTTGTAGACTACCCTGGATTATGCCTGTGGACTTGGAGGAGCAGACTGTGGAAAAATCTAGCAAGGAGGCTCTTGTTTTATTCCTGTCAGTGTCTTTTCTCATGCTTCATATGATTTTAACAGTTACTACGAAAAGAATGGGATGGCGCCAGGAACCTGTGATTTTGCAAGTACTGCAGTAATCACTACTACAGTTCCAAGTAAGTGGCACTTTAACTATTGTCATCATTATTTTCTTTATAATTTTCATCCTGTAAGTAGGTAGCATTTTTTAGGGGAGAACTTTAAGTGTTTAGGTTCTGGAAATGGTATTTTCCAATGTGGTTTTGAACCTTTGACCATGTCAATGGCTCTTTCCTTGGTGTTGAAAAGCCCTATAATTAGGATCAAATACAGCATATGATAGCCCTAACCAATTTTTTTAATAATGAAAAAGTAATCCCTGAATGTGATTTTAAAAAACTCAAGTTGGAAAGGCAGTTAAGCATCAGTGAAAAATGCTCTCTACATAATATAGGAAGTTATTGATCTCACCCCCTCGTATTCCATCTGTCGCAATTATGAGTTGTGTTTTCTGGAGTTGTTCTCATTTTCCACCCTTATTATCAAGTTCAACATACTAGTGTGGATTGCTATCTCCACCGCTCCCTTCCTCAAGCTGCACTTTTTCCGACATTGCCTTCAACTGATGGCTTCTATACTATTGAGCTTATTTCCCTTGTATGATGGGCACCCTTAACAGGCATATCTAGAAGTGTATGTTTCTATCTCCATCAGCTAGTTGAAAACAGAGCAAGATGTGGAACCTTCTTTAATTTGTATCATACTAACAAATCTCCTTCTTCTTATGTATGTAAAATAGAGGGTTCCTCGGGGCAAGGATGTCAGACTATAGCATAGATCTTATTATGCAAATAATTCACCTTCATATAAATTCATTGGAGTTGTCCTGAAGCATATGTGAACTATACTTTGTGTGTTTGTGTATATATATATATATAGGATCTGACAGAGATATTTAGGAAACCTTCTTTTGAAATCTGAAGGCTGTGCTATGAAATTTCCTTCGGTCAACTAGCATTTATAATGATGTGATAGTCTCTCTTTCCCATGAAACATGACTTAAAAGAACAATTCAAAGAAGTGTTACTCAAGCTTTCTCAAGTACACCGCCATGGGTTAATTACAAGAGTGACACAAGGTTACACCTTGTACAAAGTTCAAACAACCTTATGTTTTTTTTAGACTGTTAAGTAGGGACTTTTGGATTTCAGTGAGTTTGTCCAGAATCCAGATAACCCGGGTCAGGTAGTTGATTGTGCATGTACCTTCATGTGCGTGGAGTTATAATTTTCTTTACTCATGGGGTATCTCTTATATGCTTGTTTCTACCTATTTACTTCTCTGTTCAAGCCAACTAGCCTTTAATGTTGTATTTGCATTGATATTGAACATGCAGAAAATTACTCCATATATCTTGAATTCTCTGGTTTTTCTGACTTTCGGTGCAAAATTCTTGTCGTTCATTCAGATGGCGACAGGCCTAACCTTTATCATTAGATGGACCCAAGTACACCATGTAAGACTATTTTCCCTAAGTAAAACTGCCACTATGTTAAAATAGGAAACCCCAAAAGGAAATATTAAACATACCTATATTTGTTTGATTTTCCTCATGGAATAATTAATTAAACCATAATTTAATGGTTATTCTTACCATGTTTAACCCAAAACAAAGCAATTAATGAGATAAACTCAGTTATCTTGTGATTTTCTAGGAATATTTAAATCTTACTTAGATAATATTCCTTGTTAAATATGACCAAATCACCCACCATTAATTAAATAAATCATTTATTTATTTATTATTACTTAATCACATCCTTAAAATGATAAATAAATCATTTATTTATTTATTATTTACAAATAAGGGGATTTGACTCAAGTCAAATTCCTTTTCCCTTCAACAAATATAATAAAATATTCCATAAAAGTTGGATCTAGATTTGGTTAATAATATTTTAATTATGCACCAATCTCTAGACTAACTCAATATTTTGTTATAAATAGCAGGGTTTTCCCATTCATTTGTCACCTTTTGTTGCCTAAAGATCACTCTGGATCTCAACACTTGGTCTCATTTCTACCATTTTCTCCCATTGAGCTTCATCTCTTCGTACGGGGTTTTCTACATCTACAAGAGAGAGAAAGCTTAGATATGAAGTGCCGAGGACTACAAAGAACCCATCCCATTGAGGAGATCTGGATACACCTTCTTGTTTCCTCCTGTGTGCCCCGTAATATAAAAAATTCATTCAAAAAATCTTGTTCTTGTCTTGTCTCGTTGGATGGAGCAAACTTTACTTTACCGCTTAATATCTTTCCATTTATAGATCTGTTTGTTGCAGCATTTTAACTACTAATCGCAGATCTGAAGATGTTTGGCAGCCTCTATTGTTGTTAGGGATATTAGTTATGCGTAGCTAAAGTGGTTCTTTTTCGTACACTTCGATGAAGAATTCATACTAACAAATGGCGACTCCACACGGGTTTTAAATTGCGACCGCTGTCGTTTTTCCTTTTCCTGCATATCCAACTACTTCAGGCCCTAGGGCTTCTTTTCAGCTGCTTATTTTTCCTCTTTTTATGTCATTTTTCTCACATAAAACCCTAAAAATTCCAAATTTCTAACTTCCGTGTGTTTCTGGCCCTATTGCGCAGGTAAGCGACACCAGCCGCACCTGAGACGGCAACTTTTCTGAAAATCTGCCGCCGAGACAACCGGAACGGGGGGTCACACTTTTTGGCCCTAAACCTCGCGACCTCGGACCTCCAAAGGCCGCACTTTCAGCCTCAAGCCGCGACCTCGCACTCGACTGCCGAAACTCCGCGACCTACCCTTCCGCATTTTTCGCAATTTTTGCCCCGCCAGCCTCCGTCGTGTCTTCCCGTCTCTCCGGCTCCCGCCCCCGCCTTGACCAAGATCTGATCCGTTTTTACTCATCTAAGTGGGAACCCAGCCCCTTAGGGCTTTAGTACCCTCCACTTTTTGTGGAAGAGTCTTAGCTGTTTCAGCCGTCGGTTTCAGAGCTTCAGCCCCCTCTTTTCCAGATCTGTTACCTCACTTTCAGATCCATTGAAATCAGCCTCTTTTCCTTTCAAATCACCTCTTGTCATTTTGTTTGGACCTCCTCTGAAGGCCTCCGCCTTGCCCCTCCGGTTTTTTGCTGATTTCCTTCCCTTTTTCCAGCCACCTTGCCTCTGTCTCTTGGCTGTGATCTGCACCTCTTTCCTGCAGCTTTATCCTCCAGATCTCTGTCCCTTTTGACCCTAGATCTGTTGAGCTCCCTTTATGTGTGTTTTACATAGTTTTTCCCTTTCTTTTCAGCATAGTTGTGAGAGACCCACCTTCTTGGGTTAAATAGATGCATACGTAGCTGTTATTTTTCTGTTATTTTATTCTGTTCTCTGTAGGTTTATTTTCAGCTACGCAGCACACTTTTTCTTGCTCTCAACAACGGAAAGGGTTTAAAAATTAAAATTAACGCACGCCACACACTGACCCTAAGTGAAGAAGCGCCTGGTTAACACCGCCCGGCAAAGACTCTAAAATAAATTGTCACTGCACCTTATCTGCCCTTGACCTTACTTGATTCTGTCCCTTTCTGCCCTTGTCGGTTTCCTTCTTCCTGTCATCATTGCGCCCCCAAGGCGCCTTTCCCGGAGACTTCGTGGCCTTCACCCTCAGTTTCCGGTTGATCGACCTGCTCCGCACCGCCGTCGTCGAGCCAGTCCACTTTCGAGTCCGCACTCCGACTCCTCTCCTGATTCATCGGGTCCCCCTTCTCCTCCCGGTTCTCCTGCCCCCTTCACCATGTCTGGTCCAGGGCCTAACACTAGTGGTTCTCCCGGCCCCAATGCCGGCCCTACTACTAGCGGAACCGCCACAGGAACTACCCCGGCCACCCCTGTGCTGCCATACATTGCAGGCCTCAGCCTCCCCGATTTCCATCAGTTGATCAATGACCCCATTCACCACAATGCTAACTGGCCCACTATGCCAACCAAGCTCCCCTCAGACATCCCTAAGTTTGAGGGCCTTAATGGAGAAGATCCAACCAACCATGTCCGATCTTTCCATATGTGGTGTTCCTCCAATTCCATTACCGATGACTCCATCCGTCTTCGTTTGTTCCAACGCACGCTTACCGTCGAAGCTTCTAAATGGTATGTTGAACAAGCCACCTCTACCCATACCACCTTTGAGACTCTTGCCCAAGCCTTTTTGTCGTACTTCCAGCTCCCCCTCCGATACGATACTGGCACGGAGCTCTTGACTTCCTTTAAGCAAGCCTCTTCGACACGCCTTTCCGCCCATGTCCAGGAATGGCGACAAAGACGGAGCTTATGTCGAGCCCCTCCCTTCGAAGATCGGGTTTACATGGACTGGTTCCTGCGCACCCTTCCCGCTCCCATCGGCAAAGATGTCGCCTCCCATTTTCCTCAAACTGAAGAATCCGCCCTCCAAATAGCTTTGAAATATGACCTGATCTACGCTCAGTCTGGTTATGTTTATACCGTCCTTCCTGACATCCCCAGGCCCGGTGGCGCTAACGCCCCGGGGGCATCTCATTCCGCCGACGGTATCGTTGGAGCCCTTTCCCATCCATACTCCCAACCTCCTATGGGCTATGGTCTCCCTCAAGGAGGGGCCAGCTCCTCCAACACTCTCCCCCCTCCCGGTAGCATGTATCCAAGATACGGCATGCCTCCTCCTTTTTCCCAACCTCTTGCTTACCTCAATGTTGCCCAACCTACCCATTACCCTTATCCGCAGCCTGGTGCGCCAGCTCCTCCAGCATATGCGCTTCCTCCTCCCTTGCCTCCTCAACCCCGGCCATCGAAGACCACAATGTGGCAAGCGAAAATAGTATTATTTAACTTCTTCTCAAAGAAGAGACAGCAACCAAAATACCCCGTCTCTGGCACCGAGGACCTTAATTCCTGGACCCTAGCACCGACAATCCGGAAGAACTCAGCCACTCTGGGCCGGGATGTGCCGCACCACGCCCGTTCTTGTTGGCAAGAGCGAGGTCAGTGTATGGAATATTGTCCCCTCTACCCCATGCGCAGATGTGGAGTCTCTGCCGCCACCGCACCGACAGCGCACGCCCTCCCCCTCATGCTCCGCCTTAATGTGCCACTACCCGGGGCCCGGCACCGTGTTACCCATCCTTTCACACAAGGACCGTGTCACTCCGAACCACCCTCCTACGAACTGTGTAGGGGCCGCCGCCCCCCCTTCCCTTTCTGGTTCCTCTGATTACCAGATCCTTATGATGAATTCCGATCCCAACCCCTCCGTCGATATTCACCTTCAAACTCGGTCTCGCCAGTACCCCAAGCCTCCTGCTCCGTCTGCGCCCGAGCCTCGCTCTTCAGGTTCTATAGAGCCTCTTTCGACATCCAGTGGCCCCTTACACATCCCTCAACCCAAAGTTGAGGTTCATCCAAAGATTCCAAAGGGACCATTACGCCGAAATGCTGCTTCCATCCGAGCCGCTCAATCGTATAGCATAGTAGATGATTTGGCGCAATCACCCGCGGCCATTTCCACACTGGAACTCCTCCAGTCGTGCCCTTCCCAAAAGAAGGCTCTACTATCTGTCGTGTGTGCTGTAGATCCTGCTGACGACCAAATGATTGTTTTCAACGCCACTCAATCGGATCACCCTCCCCTCCCTCCTTCCGTCGCCTTCCAAATCCCAGTCAAGATACGGAACGCCATCGTTTCCCGGTGTATAATTGACGAGGGGGCATCCACCTGCGTGATGTCCGCCTCGGTTTGGAAGCAACTCGGATCCCCTAAGCTGGCCCCTTCCACGATCACCCTTAGAGCGTGGGACGGTCATGCCTCCCAACCCATTGGCTTGTTTTGTAATTGCCCTATCACCCTAGCCGGTAAGACTGTTTGCGTTGACGTCGAAGTCATTGACGCCCCACTCGACTACAACATTCTTTTGGGGCGGAGCTACACCTATGCTATGTCTGCTGTCCCATCCGCGGTCTTTCGCAAGATGTCTTTTCCCCGTAATGGAAAGATAGTCACCATTGACCAGTTGACATATCATGAGCCTCCCTCTCAGACCTCACCTGAGACCACCATCTCTTCTGTAGCCAACAAGCAAACCGTCGATTCCCTGACCAGTGTCTCCCCCGGCGTTTACAAGGACTCCTCCCTGCTTGGAACTTTCCCTTGTCTTCCCCCTCCTCCTATCCCTGATCCCAGCTTGTCAAATGTTTGCATGATGCAATCGTCTCAGGCCGCCCTCGGGGGTCCCCCCCCCCCGCCGGCCGGCCAGTCCCCAACCGCCCCCGCCCTCCAACCCGTCCCCCCGGGCCGCCAACCCATCCTCCTTCCTCGCCTTCCTCCTGCCACCGTGTCCCCGAACCCGTGCCCCTTGCTCGCCCGCTGGCTCCGACCATCTCGGAGCCGTCCCTCCCGACCATTACCCTGCTGGACAGATCCCCTTCCTGGCTCCCCCTCCCGGAGTATATTCTGTCCCCGTCATGGCCACCCTCTCCCTTCCTAACCTGACCTTGGGCATTCCGGTCTGGTACCTTGATCCCCCAGCCGCCACCCCTCCCGGTCACCCCAAACCCTACATGGCTTTGACACTGTTCCAACCGGTCCCCCTCGCTTCTTCCGTTGCTACTGTGCCTCCAGCACCTCCGCAGGATCCCTCTCCTGTCGTGACAGCTCCTGAGAAGAAACGCAAAGCCCGTAAGGGGGCATCAAAAGATAAGACCACCACGACTGACCCGACCCCTCCCCAACCTGCCAAGCCCTGTGCCTTGTGCGATGTCGCCGGTCATGCCACCCATGCTTGTCCCGAGTTGCCCCGTATCCAACCCATGGTTAAAGTCGCGGTCCCCGAATCTACGGCCCCTGAAGCCTCCTCTTCGTCCGTAACCAAGAACCCCAAGACTCTCCGCACCAACAAACCGTGCGCATTGTGCGGTGTCCATGGCCACTACTCCCACCGTTGTCCTCACCTGACGCATTATCGCGCCTCTTTAGAGGTCATTCGAGAGTACGAGGTTGAACAGAATCAATCTGCCTCTCCCATCCTCGCGCAGTATGCTTCAGGCCAACCCGAGGATCCTCCCGCTCCCATTGTCATCCCTCCCCCCGATGTTCAGATGACGGAGTCTGCGGTAACCATCCTTTACCTATCCTCCTCTGCACGACAGTCGGAGCCTAGCCCGCCTGCATCCTCCCCTGTTGTGACCCTTGATCACTCGATTCCCCCTCATACTCGAGATCACTCCACTGGTGTCTCTGTTGACCTCCGCAGCCCGAGTCCTCACCATGTTTCTGATAGCTCTCATACACCACCTTGTTTGAGTCTTGATCATCCTGCCACTTCCCCCTCCTCCCGTCGTTGCCGCCCAATGAATTCTGTACCCTCACGCTGCCGTCATTTCTTTTCATCCCCTCATTTATTGTCTTGTCACACCATTCTGCAGGACCCCCCATCCACACCCTTTCTCGGTTACGCCGATGGTGCAAGTCGCTACTCCAGGAATCTCGCCTCGGCAGGTTGGGCCATCTTCACCCCCTTGCATGACCTTGTTCTTTCTAACGGGGTATGCATTGGTTCTGCCACCAACAATCAGGCCGAATATGATGCAGTGCGTGGCCTATTAGCTGATGCCCTCTTGCATCGCATCCTCCATCTGCACGTTCGTTTGGATTCCCTGCTTCTTGTAATGCAACTAAATGGTGTTTATCGTGTGCATAACCCTGTGCTATTTAGACGCTATTTACGAGTGAAAGTCTTAATACGTGCATTTGAAACCATAACTTTCAACCATGTACCCCGAGACCAGAATCACTATGTAGATAGTATTGCAAACCATGTTCTAGATTGGCATTTATCACACACATTTCATACAAGACAATAACATTAAATCAACCATCAAAAGACGATACATATCCATAATATGTGTTGCAAAACATATAGTTAGAGTCCATCTACTCTGATACATCCGACATGCCCATAGCATGTTACAAACCAAAATCCAAAAACTGGGGGCACCACCTGCCCCTACATACATCATAGGGGACACCACATGTCCCTACATACATCATAGGGGGCACCACCTGCCCCTACATACATCATAGGGGACACCACATGTCCCTACCCCTAATCACTATCTGGAGGCTCCCGGGCCAATGGCTCTGCCCCTGCAGCATGTAGATCACGCATAGCCTGACCGGCCATCACCATGCGCCGCATGATACCTCGCCACTCCGAGGGGAGACCAACACATGGCTCTATGTACTGGTCGTCTAAATCCTGCCACCCGCGCTCTGATACTCCGGTCAACAACTGCTCACATCTACGACGGATGTCCTCCAGCAGGGCGGCTGCATCCTCATTCTACGCTGCTCTCGACCCACTCGGACCTGTAGCTCCAGACGCTGCCGGTCGTCCCATATACCCGGCCGGTTTCACCGGTGCTATATCTGCATACCAAAAGTACATGAATCAGTATCATTAATTACTATTCAAAAACTTTAACATGCCCACACAAGAATAGCAATTTGTCACTTACCATCGGGCCCCCAGACTCGACCAGGCAGAAGTGGCAGATCGAGATCCCCACAGTAGCTCATCCCACTATAAGGGTAGTCGTCTATGTACAACGGCATCTGATCCCAATGGGCAAAAAACTCCGGTCGAAACACTTGCCCGACCGCCCCTCCTCCTCCTCTGCAGAGTAGTCATCCCCAACGGCGCATCCTGGGCTCTCTCGGGCCCCCATCTGGAAGCTGCACACGAGGCCTCAAGGTCGAGATCTTCTCAAAGAAGAAGGCGCACAATAAAGTCCCATATGAGCAATCATGATTCACCTGCCGCCTGCATAGCGACAACTGTCGCTTTAGCGCCACCAACATCATTTGGGCCCACCCGAAGTAGGTCCCACCCAACACACTCTCCACTATCGTCATCTGCCCACCGGTGATGTGATGGAACGCCTGGATGCCCAGGATTCGCAGCACAGCTGCGGCCACTGCACGGGTTTCTAGCCTCTCTAGATCCCCGATCGGTATTCGCGTCCCCTCGACTTGGAGACCCGGTCGACAATGGCGTTCCACGAACTCCATGATATGCCGCCCCGCGCAGCACCGAACGTGTTTCCCACCATCTCAGCGTGGGTGGGGAGGCCGCCGTAAGTACACATCCGGACCGTCGCCTTTCCGATCTCAGGCCCCCTGCACTACAAAGATCTCCTGATCTCGATCCCAGTAACTGATAATCCGGGCCAGTAATGGTTCCCCTGCTCTCATCAACGGGTTCTCCACAAACTTGAGAACCCCAAATCTGGCCAATACACGACGAACGCCCCGATCCGCCTGGATCTCTGCCCGAAGTGTTCCCAGATCCCTCTCTCTCCAGTTGACCCGTAACTCTGCCATACCTGCACAAACACATTCTTTTTGTCAGGGTACAGATCGGGCAAACCATAACCACACACCAAACGTCCGGCCTACAAACAAAGACCAAAAACTCCTCATCTCCTTACAGTCGTTAGCTTTTTCTCTCGCCATTTTCTGGACCAGGTCGCACTTTTTGCCCTGATACCTGCGTCCTGGGTCGCACTTTTGCCCCAAAAAGTGCGACCCGACCGTAGAGGTGAAGGAGGGGCTGTTTCTGGGATTCTGAGCCCTAAACTGCAAATGTAATCCATCAAAATGCAAGAGCAAGGTTAGGCCTCTTACCTCCAACTGACAGATCTCGATTCCAACGGTCGGTTTGTCCGCTACGTTCGCCGCAAGATTTAGGGCCTTCCCTCCTCTCCACATTCACCACAGCAACAATAGCAAATGAATGATTTTGGAGGGAAAACTACCTTATTAAAAGAGAACCCCTATTTCTTCTTTCGACCGCTGCGACCACACCGTAGCCCCGTTCGACAAACCGTCAGCACCGCTAGAAAGATCTCACCGAGCTCTCAAATGGGTTTCTATTAGTTTTTGGTGATTTGATACTTCACCCGGACACATTTTGTCCAAGAAGGGTCACTTTACCGCTCCTTAAAATCGAATTTCCTCACTTACGACACTTGTACTTGGGGCACCATAATGCCCCCTTACTTGTCCATGTTCGTGACGATTTTCGTCATGAGTGCCCACCTTGTACTCATGTTTCCATGGTCCCCCATTGGGGCCTTTACTGTGTGGCAGCACTATCGTTTCACCCTTGTTTAGAGCATCCAAGTTGAGTCATCCTTGCCTCCATGGAGTCTATACCATATCCCTTTGTACACCATTCCTGCTCTCCATAATTCATTGTTTATCCTCGGTGCCGTACACTATGGTTCTCACTATCTGTTTCTCATTCTTCAGAGGACAGCCACACAAGGCTACCATGTCTTTAGAAACTAAGGGAAGCAACCTGCACACTTATCTTCAGACTCAGGGCTATCACACAGGTCACTGTCTGACGCTGGCTGATCCTTTCTCACTGCTGAGATCTCTGTTATCCACCATGGATTTCCTTCAGCTCTCAGCCCCTCATTATCTGGCCCAAACAATGCGACAGTCCATCTGCCTTAACACTAAGAATGGCCAGGCTCGGATCAGGCAAAGGGATCTCTCATTCCCTTTGACTTGATTGTTTCTCCAGCTCCTTTCAGCATGATCGAGATTCGTATACTTGATGGTCCAGTGATCCAGCAGCAGCTCTTGATGATTCCCGGGTATGTGTGAGATGTCTCAACCCTCATGAGGGGGTGGCCCTGCAGGTAGCCCCCCACATGCCCGAATGACCTCTTCTTTGCAGCCTTCGATGCCGCTCCAGATTTTGATGATGTTGGCCTTAGCCACTTGCAGCACCTCTTTGATTTGCATGTATCAGTCAGATTTTGTGAGCTCTTCCCCATTTACGGGGGGCATTTGGGTTGTATTTATCTCATGTACTCAGATATTATTGTACTAGTCCTGGCTGTTATCCCAGGCACAGCATGTATGTGAGACTCTTCATTGTATTCTTATCTGGCTCCTGCTTATGCCAGCTGTACTTTATGGTTCGGTCCCTTGTTTACCGGACACACTATTCTTTTGTACTTTGTCTCGGCGGGCATAGGTATGCCTCCCCCGCCGCCTTCAGCACAAGTACCCTCTCATAAAAAGAGACTTGTTGCACCTGCGAGTCTCGTCTCCTCAGGGTCTAGTCCTTCAGCACACTATCTACCTCACATTTCTCTCTCTGACATCCCTTTTGTTGTCTAGTGATCGTGTTCTTACAACGTACTTCGGTCATACAATTTGCTCCTGACACTCGCACGCTGGGGGGAAATCTGTTACACCATTTTTTGGTCATCTAACCTATCATCATTAGATGGACCCAAGTACACCATGTAAGACCAGTTTTACCCTAAGTAAAACTACTTTCACTATGTTAAAACAGGAAACCCCAAAAGGAAATATTAAACAAACCTATATTTGTTTGATTTTTCTCATGGAATAATTAATTAAACCATAATTTAATTATTATTCCCAATCATGTTTAACCCAAAAACAAAGAAATTAATTAGATAAACCTTTATTTATCTTATTATTTTCTAGGAATAATTATTTAAATCTTATTTAGATAATATTCCTTGTTAAATCTGACCAAATCACCCACAAATAATTAAATAAATCATTATTTATTTAATTATCCTTCAACCACTTCCTTAAAAAGATAAATAAATCATTTATTTATTTATTATTAACAAATAAAGGGATTTGACCCAAGTCAAATACTTTTTCCTCCAACAAATATAATAAAATATTCCATAAAAGGTGGATCTAGATTTGGTTAACATTATTTTAATCATGCACCAAGATCTAGAATGACCCAATATTTTGTTATAAATAGGAGGGTTTCCCCCATCATTCTTCACCTTTTGTTGCCTACTAGATCACTCTGGATCTACACACTTGGTCTCATTTCTACCATTTGCTCCCATTGAGCTCTACTTTCTGCATTGGGTTTTCTACATCTACAAGAGAGAGAAAGCTTAGATCTGAAGTGCTGAGGACTACAAAGAACCCATCCCATTGAGGAGATCTGGATACACCTTCTTGTTTCCTCCCAGGTGCCCTGTAATATAAAAATTCATTCAAAAAAACGTGTTCTTGTCTTGTCTGTTGGATGCATGGAGCAAACTCTTTACTTTACTGCTTAATGTCTTTCCATTTATAGATCTGTTTGTTGCAGCATTTTAACTACTAATCGCAGATCTGAAGATGTTTGGCAGCCTCTATTGTTGTTAGGGCTATTAGTTATGCGTAGCTAAAGTGGTTCTTTTTCGTACACTTCGACGAAGAATACATACTAACAACTCGCTAAGTACATAGTAGGCTTCTATTTGCATTAATGTAGCCTTCTTCGTAACGACATGCTTCTTTCCATTGGATGCAGCTTGTATTCAATGTGGTTATAAAGAAGGAGACCTTTGCAGTGGTTCTGCAGATGAAAATTTTCACATCCATAGTTGCTACTGTGGTATGCATAGTTGGATTGTTTGTTAGCGGGGAGTTCAGAGATATGAAAAAGGAGGCTGAGAAGTTGACAATGGGGACAATTGCCTATTATATGACACTAATATGGTCTGCAATAGGTTGGCAGGTTTGTTCTGTTGGTAGAGTGGGTTTGATATTTTTTTTTTCTTCCTTGTTCTCAAATGTGATTAGCACTCTGGCCCTCCCTAATGAATCTAGCATTTGGGCCAAATCTCTTGCGGAAATTTCTCACATTAAATTAAATAAGATCAAAACAATAAAAATTAAATTAAATGATCAAGACATTTTTCCAGTTAACGAATCAGTTGCTTCCTAGCCTAAGACTGATGTACCTAGGAAAGGACAGTTAAAAACAGAGTACAGAATAATAATTTATCTCCTGAGAGCATTCCATAGGTTGTTTCACCCACTTTACCTCTTGGTCCACAAGTAAGTTTTGATGTTGCACGATAATTATTGAAGGTGAGGATCCTTGTTCCTCTAGTTGACTTGTTTAAGATTTCTGGGTAGAGATGCACTATTATGCAATCACTAGATGTGCTATCAGATGGACCTATGATCATCATTGGACAAGCCTACAAAGAGTATATAAAACACAAATAAGCATTATTAGAAATACCAGGTAAATCTGAAAAGTGAATGCATATAAAAGACATTTAAAACTGCTAATGGACTAGCTAAGGGAAAGAAAGATCTGTGTATATTCCACGTAGATTCATTGCTATATATTTGGGTTTATGCTCGTGGAATGGATAGGAAATATGCTTTTGTGGTCTTGTTAGAACTTGCAAGTCGAAATCTCCTAAATCTCACAAGCGATTCAAGGTGAGGAACTTGCTTAGAATTGTTGCCTTCAATAAATTTGTTGATTGTTTTGTTATTCTCATTCTTCATATTTGTATCTCAACTTAATTTTAAAGTCTTTTATGAGCACCAGCTTTGCAAAAAAATTGAGGCAAAAAAAAAAGCAGAAATCAAGAAGGTAAGATAAATCAATGTGTTAGCTGGTAAAGATAAAGGTGTTTTTCAGATCACTACCTTTGGTTAATAAAACACTTTAAGGCTAGTGTTTTTGCACAAGAATGATGGGTAATACTCTCTAGAACTTATGAAGATTCTAGATTTTATATTTTGTAACTTGGTCAGGCAGTGGCTATGAAATAACTCACATATATATGTACAAAACTAGCATTGGAAAAAATGAGTGAAAATTTACATTTTATATGTATTTTAGCTTCATGCTATTTTATTTTACAACTTTGTATTATTCCTTCTTTTTCCATACTAATATATGTATTTTATGCCATCGGATGCAAGCAAAGCAGAACATCATCTATTTTTTTTTTCAATGTCTTTGGAACATAAGATAAAATGCATTTTGTTTTGGTTCAATTGTGTGGATGTCAAAGACACTTAGATCTTTGATGCTCATCAAAGAATGGCTTAAAATTCATGATAGAGGAGAGGTTCATATGAAAAAAATGCTCAAAATGTGATAGATTATTGGTTATGTTTAAGAGAAATGTTCTACACTAGCATGCTTTCTAAAATTCATTTATATTTGCTCCACACATGCAGCTTCAGGAAACTACACAATCTTCATCTCGAGAAACTGATGTGAAATTTTAGATAATGAAAACACACTTTGGAGGCCATGTTGAGATCTATGTACTACATAAGAGACCAACTGTCTAATGTTGTAAGTAGATCCAATTATATACTGTAATAAATTTCATAAATTTAGAAGTTAGAACATAATTATTCATATTTGTACAGTGTAGTTTTTATTGGTCTTATTAACTAGTTGATTGAATTGTAAATTTGAATCTACTCCATAGTTTTTTGAGACTTTCCATGATAGGTCTACTTCTACGTGAACTTCTTACAAGACTACTATGTAATGAAATTCCACTTGTTTGTTTTTAGGGTGAAACTTCAAGTGGGCGTCATTGAGGAAGGGCCAGCAATAATGTATTTGAATATAGAAAAATCATTAAATGTATTTGGTCTGGATTTTGAGACATGAAAAGTGGGAATTCATTACTTAATGAATATTTCAGTGAGTGGGTGGGAAAAAAATTCAATATGAATGGTTAAAAGAGGGAAAGGGACAGCGTTGCACTTGGGCCACTTTCATGTAATAAGAGTCTCATGAATATTTCAGTGAGTGGGTGGGGAAAAAAATCAATATGAATGGTTAAAAGAGGGAAAGGGATAGCGTTGTACTTGGGCCACTTTCATGTAATAAGAGTCTCATGACACTTAATAGTTACTTGAGCTTGAAGTTATGGTTTCTTCCTATTTTTATAATCAAGGGTTTCCCCTTCTTTTGTAACTTATTACTTGATCAATACAATTAACAACCTACATTGTAGAGCTCTTCCTCGATATTATTTGGATGCCTCTAAACATTGTTTTTCCTGTTTTCATTTTCTACTTATTTGGGGTTTATTGCTATTTTATTTCTTCTTGTACTATTGTAGTTGCAATAGTAGTGCAACATTGTGATGCAGGGGCATTAGGCTCCAGACAATCCTTATAAATAAATAGACATAAGGGGGGCCTCATGTTTTTGTTTCCTCGTGTAATTATTCATAGTTGAGTTATTTAGTTAAATTGTGGAGGAAAATGTAACTGCCCGAATGATTAGTGGGCACACGAAGCGGCAGTCAGTTCAGTACAGTTAGGAATTTAGGATAGAAATAGGATTTGAGGAGTTGTCAAATCACTATAGGAAGCTGAATCGATTGATTTCCCAGTTTGTTTAAAAATAGGCCTAAGAGGCAAAATAGACAGACCTTCATAGGCTGCATAGAGCTGCAGACCTGAAAATCCGTAGAGACAGAGTAGTGTAGCAGGAGGCGAGTTGATTGAAGATTTGGCCAGAGACCCGAAGCTTTGTAACTTGTTTCAATTTTGTATATAAAGGAATCTGATTCGAAATTATGTGTGTTGAAGACTTAATTGCGTATGAGAACTGATCAGGGGCTGTGGATAGTTTAGAATAAATCCTGTGATAATGGCTCACAGGGGAAACCTTGGATCGAAATCGAAAGTAGCAGTTTCTGTGTATAATTTTTCCCTTTCTGTCGCAATGAAATAGGATTCACGTTCTCTATACATGAATTGAATGTGTATTAATCCTACAAAGAAGGCCTCAGAAGGGTTGAGGAGTTGGGCCCTGTTGGTTGAGCATAACCATAGAAACCTCTGTTACTTAACGTGGTAAATTCTGCATATAGAGCCTGTAGGAATCGAATCCATCACTCTGGTGAAGAGTTACAGAGGTCAATTTTAATTATTAAGCTATAGGGCGGAGAAGGATTCCTCTACCCCCCCTTTCAGAATTGTGACTGCGTTGTATAAGTGTTGGACCAAATTAGAAGTAAATTGGCGCATTAACCCTCTACTAAGACCACCGGAAGGTCAAAGAAATTTGAATCGAAATAATACTCCAGATGTATGCATCGGTGAAGCGTTGAGGAGTAGAATGCCATAGGCAGGATTCGAATGAGATTGAAGGGCGAAGGGTTGAATTGTTCAACACGTTGGAACAACATATCATTTTCGATGCATAAATTGGACCAGCGTTGAGAACTGCAATCCAAAACCAAGGAGGATTGTAAATTGGCGAAGGTTTTTCAACTGTGGAATGATGGAACCCTGAAGGCAAGGAGTGGAACCATGATCATTGAACAGTAAAGGCGGTTTTTAAATCCAAATCTGGCAGTATTGCGCGAGGTCAAAGGTGGTCAGTGGTTTTTATAAAAACAACGCGATATACTCCGGCGATGGACACGTGTAATGGAGCGGTTTTGGGATACCATCTATATCGCGCGCGTTTGGAGAATTAACCTCGGTGTAGCTAGGTCGCGCGACTACCGTCGGATGATGGAGTGGTAGTGTGATAGCCTTCCAGCCGTAGGATGGAGGCGATGATTAATGAAAGGGTATGTTAAATGCACTGCGGGGTCTAATCAACAGCTGGTTATGTGTGTTATGAACGACATTTTTATGTTATGAATTGGATTTGTAACCAAAGAATAGTTAACATATAGGTGTATATATATATATATATATATATATATATATAGTGGGCGAAAGAATAGGTGAAAAAAGGGGGAGCCTTGTCGTATGTGGATATAAGTGCATGGGCCTATGGTAACAAATACACTTTATAATAAAGCTCATTCGATCACCATTATGAAATGAACCTTTATGAAATTTGGATCTTATTACAAAGGCAGGTTATACGAAATGAGGGTTTTATAACCTAAGAAGGAAAGTGAATTAGTTCCGCACAGTATTGAAATTGCCAATTGAGATTATTATGGATTTCCAGACTTTGGTTTGGAGGTTTATTTAATTTTCCAGTAAAATAAATGAGAATGTGTTGACTTTTCCCAGATCAAGAAATTGATTGGGCAATAAAGTTTTGAAAACCTGGGACTGTGGGTTTTACCTCCATCACTTTGTATGCATACAAATTGGTTTACAAGCTACAAGGCTTTATCCTATTGTCATTTTCTACTTATTTGGGGTTTATTGTTATTTTATTTCTTCTTGTACTATTGTAGTTGCAATAGTAGTGCAGCTTTGAATGCATACAAATTGGTTTACGAGCTACAAAGATGAGATTTTGGCAAAAATTAAATATGAATGCCTAAAAGAGGGAAAGGGATAGTGTTGTACTTGGGCCACTTTCATGTAAGAAGAGTCTCATGACACTTAATAGTTACATGAGCTTGAAGTTATGTTTTCTTCCTGTTTGTATAACCAAGGGTTTCCCCTTCTTTTGTAACTCATTACTTGATCAATACAATTAACAACCTACATTGCAGAGCTCTTCCTCGATATTATTTGGATGTCTCTAAACATTGTTTTTCCTTTTTTCATTTTCTACTTATTTGGGATTTATTGTTATTTTATTTCTTCCTGTACTATTGTAGTTGCAATAGTAGTGTAGCTTTGTATGCATACAAATTGGTTTATGAGCTATAAGGCGTTATCTTGTTGTCATTTTCTACTTATTTGGGGTTTATTGTTATTTTATTTCTTCTTGTACTATTGTAGTTGCAATAGTAGTGAAGCTTTGTATGCATAAAAATTAGTTTACGAGCTACAAGGATGATATTTTGGCAAAATGTAATCAAACTTCGAATGTTGATAAATACAAAGAATCACGAAAAATAATCAGTTGGTGATTCTAAATGACATTTTTTCACATGACAACTTGTAAGACTAAGGTAGGTCGAGAAAATGATAGAAAGACAAAATGAAATCCCTATGACTTTGAAGGTGATGTCAGAATGCATACATGGATTAGAAAGATCAAATTAGCCTTTAAAGTGCATGACACTCATAAAGAGGAATATAAGTTAAGCATTTACCTTTGCCTATAAGGGTTGATGTAGACAAGGTGTGGATTTTTCAACATGTTTATAGAGGCAATATCCCAAAATCTTTATGGAGGCAATATCCCAAAATGTCAATGAAAACATCCTAGGATAAACCTTACAATGTTCAACTCATTTTAATGCTCCACATTGAGGCCCTTAGATGGGTAGACCTATATTATGATCTATGCCAATGTTTGTATTTGTTTATTATCTTGTTGGGGCTCAACAACATTTGATGTGAGGATACTTAATCATGTTTTTTTAGAGTATATGATTATGCAATTGCATGGTTATAATGATGGGTAATGTAATAAAGATGTTTAAATTCTCAAATATATATGCGATGCATGATGACGCAAGGGAGGGGGGTAATCCATGTTGAAATATGTAACTAGGTTCGGTCTTCATAATGACATATGTAATCATGATTTTATCTATTTGATGTAAAGAGAAACATAAATTTATTATTATTAAATTCTTGAGGCATGGGCTTCATTCTCAAGGGAAATTTATTTTTAGGTCAAGCACCCATTGAGTGCTTCTACGACTTGTCATTTGGTCTACAAGTTACTTGATTCATTTTCATGTATGGAAGACTCTTTTTGGCATGTTACATATTGTAAATAAAATTTATTTGAGTCAAATCTAGAGTCAAAGACCCTCCAAGGCCTCGTCATAGTGCAAAGAACAAGTCAACCTCTATGAGAGGATAAGTTGGCCTAAAGCTAGCAATTCGACCTAGAGAAAGACCTATATATAAGAAAGACTTCGATCTCACTTGAAGGACTTACTCCACTTTAATGACGAAGCCTTAAAGTATACAATTGTCTAGGATTTTAATGTATTGAGTTGTCTAGCTAGAAGCCAATAAGTCTTGAGTCTATCTGTGTATCATAGATAGCTTGTTTTGAAGCTTATTAACAAATTTAATTTCAGTTGGTTGCTGCAAGATTTGATTCTTGAGGCAGTATGGTTGAACATGGTGATTGATCATTTAATATCGTCACGAGGTCTCGACACCTTTTGTGACATAAGAAAACCTTGATTTGAAAATGAAATTTATAGTAATCTTGTGGATAGATAATAATGAGACTGTCAGGGGAAGTAATCTATAAACTGTGTGACCTATGTGTCAGTGAGTGACCCTGTTTCACATTTGTATACTAATGTTTAATGACAACATGATGGATCTTGCTTTTGTCACAATAACCTTGGCATCTGTATAGCAACAATCTTCTCTGTGACATGGTGACAATGATCCCCTTTTGTGAACACTGTTGAAGATTCATCTTGAGGTTGTTGAGTATAATTGTTACGGTAATTATGACTGAAGATTCATCTTGAGGTTATTGAGTATAGTTGTTACAGTAATTATGACTAAATCTCCAGTTCTTCCAAATGGGCCTTGAAATTTCTGGTATCATTTTGAAAACACTTTCTTGTCTTAAGCTAGTGAATATTGGGCTTATTAATTCTTCTCCAATCCAACCAAGATAATGTTGTGACCCCATAATCCCTCCAAATGTGAAATCCAATCTTTGAAAGATTCTTACTGAAAAACTTGGCGGTAGACCTACCTATCATGTTGATGTTGGGAAGGTTCATAAAACATAGCCACATAATACCATCCATTTGAACTTGGGGGAAAATGTCTACAATGCTCACAAAATCTTTTTGATAATCCTGAAAACAAGAAATCTAGTGGTAAGAGCTTTTTAAATCACATTACCAAGGTTAAAAAACCATTAATGCCATCCACATGGGTCGTTTCCAAATGATGTCTTGATAAAATATACCATGGGGCTCTCATGAAAACACTTAAATTAAAAACAACAGAGAAATTTTTTTTTTTTTCATTAAAGCAAAGGGAGGGTCTCATAACTCTCATCCTCACCTTGTCTTTTCTTCTCTACATAACTCTTAGAAACTGTAACTTTTGTTGTTCCACCTTAGAAAGACACTAGTTTGAGTACATGAGGTTGTAGTTGGATTTTTGAACAAGAAGCTTTCAAAGGGAAGAGGGTCTAAACTTGTGATTGAACACCTTATTTGGTGCAAACATATTCATAAAGATTGATCAATTGAGTTTTAATCATCATATAGATCAATTTATATGTCATTTTATAGACATGCACATAAGCAATATTCCTAAAACATGGTTGATCTTTGTATTCCTTAGACCATTAAATGCCACAAATCATAGTGAGATGTGCTTGAGTGTGGATTGAGTAATCATATTGTGGGAATACTAATATGCATCTCTTATGTATATCATAAGAAGAAAGGTGAATTGTAGAATGCATGTGGGGTCATAAGAGAGGCATCATGTCATTATGTTAAGGATATAAATATAAAGGGGTGTGAAAAATGTTAATGAAAAAATAGATACTTACAATATCTAGTGAAAGTAGGGGTTTTTTAAATTGGGAAAATGAAATGGGTTAGTATTGGTAGGGGGTTAAATAAAGTGATTTTTAGAGGTATTTTCCAATATGTAGTCAAATTAAAGGTATTTTTTAGTATGCCACGAACGCACGTGCTACGCCATAGGTTAATTGAGTGACGCCCCTGTTGGAGTAACCATCCAAAACATGAAATAGATTAAATCAGTACACAATTCTTTTCAGGAAATCTCCTAACAAATGTGGAAACCTCCAATCACTTAAATTTAAACCTCATAATACAAATCAAAATATAAAAAATATTAATATATTAAATTTTTTTAAATATAAATAAAGCTACACCATATTGTAACATATAAAAGTGATAAATTACCCCACATATATAATGATCTTAGTGCACACGTATGAATATTCATTTTAAATTGCATTGTAGTTTTATAATGGCGATACACTTTCCGTTGAAAAATATAAGGATAAGGTTCTTAACCAATAAAAGCGAAGAATACAAATGATTAGATTTCCCACATAGTTTAATGATGAGACTTTGGCCCATTGGTTATTGATGAGATTTTCATCTTTTTAAAAGATAATTTTGGTCACATCTTACTATTATTTAATTGTTTAAATTGCATGGTTAAATGTTAAAATAGATTCAATAAAAGATACTTTTAAATTAGTATTATTTGGGATTATGGGTGGAGGATTATTTGGGTTTTTGTCATTCACAATAATAGACAATCTCTATTAGGGCAGAATGACAAAGGGAAAAAATGGTTATCATAAAGACATAAGTAAAGGGAAGAAGCTACAACAAACTCAGGCAGCTGGTCCAAGTAAAAGAGGTAGAAAGAGTAATAAGAAGACTCTTGAAAACATAGCAAATATTTATGATTCAAGGACTCCAATGCACATT